>JARNME010000314.1:12130280-12473318 GCA_030179655.1 Scaptomyza flava
CAGGCAGCATGTGGCAAATGGACCACCATGTGTGCCACTGCCACCACTAGCAGTACAAGCCGCACCAACCAACACGACACCACTCGAAGCCGCACGAAGCCGCACCGCCTGCAACAAGCAAAGCAACAAGAGAGCTGCTTCATCATTTGCAATTATTTAGGCAATAATTACTATTGTGTCTTATGCTTACATTTTGTGCGACAAAGCCAGAGAATGAAGGGTGGATTTGGTGGGGTGTTGTGGGTTGGTGAAGTGACGGGGTGGGGTGGGGTGGGGTGGGACATACGCATTCACGCCCAAACCATTTGCTGTTCTTGTCGCCCTCTTGACTTAATGAGGCCTTTTTGTGCTCTTGATGGATTTTAAATTGTTGTCATCATCATTATTTGTTGTTGTTGCAACACCCCCCCCACCCCATGCTCCTTAGAGTTGTGGATTGCGGCTTATCCGTAAGACTGCATTTTGTGGCAGACTTTTGACACTCAGATCGCATTTAGCTCTTACTAATTGATTAGCCGACAGTTTAGAGCGGATTTTCTATTTATTTTTTTCTTTTTCCGTTATTCTACTGCGCGTTGTTATCGAATTGGGAATTTGCCTTGATTTTTAGCTATGTATAGTTAAGAACATGTTGAAAAATCATTTATAGAGAATATAGAAAAAACGTCTTGCATATAAAGGGGTTCATTAATGAAATTTGGACTTGAAATAATAACTAAAACAAGATTAAGAACGCATTCTTTTCAATAGATTGTTGAATTTGATTCAAAATATAGTTCAGCTCATTTTAATAATTAATATCTATTAAATTTGTTGTTTATGTTAAGCTTTGTTAATTTCATTACAATATTAACTAAACATAGCTGAATTCATTTAGGTTGGAATAGCTTAAGTGAGGAGGTAAAGGGAGAGAGACAGCGGCAGAGTGAGGATGGGGGTACATTGATTAGCATACGCTTAAAAGGCTTTTGTCTTTGCGTATTCAAGTGACGAGAGCATTAAACATTTAGCAACCTGTCATCGTTGTCCTCTCATTGACTTTACCGCATTGCTGCAAACAGCCTGCGTTTCTTCCTCGCTTTTCTACCAGTTTGTTAACTCCAAATACAACCCTAAGTCTAAGTTTGGGTTTTTTTTTTCTTTTTTTGGGTTTTGGTGCGCCTTTTGCCTATGCTGACTGACTGACTGACAGACAGAATGCCTGCCTGCCTTCTGTCGCCCTTTTTGCAGTTGCAAATTACATTCAAATTATACGATTTTGATAAGAGGGACATTCAAAAGTTTCCAATTTCAAGTTCTGACGACGCTATTGCTCTTCAAAAGCTGCTCAACGTTTTTACATGTATTTCTGTCTGTATGTGTACCAAAAACTTCTTGTCTAAAGTTGTCAGCAACAACAACAACACCATCAGGGCAACAGTCAGCGCAAAAAGTTGACATATGTGCGCCCCGAGCACTTTTCCGGAAACAGCAGGGCGACATTTTTTTTTCCCACTTTTGTGCTGTTGTTGTTGTTGTTGTTGGTGTTGTTGCTGTTGTTCATCGCTGAGTTTTGAGTGTATCTTCAGCATCAAGGGACATGCACTTGATTTTAGTTGAGAGTCCAGGATAAAATCGTTTGCTGTTGTTGTTGCTGTTGTTGCTGGGACTCGCTTGGCGGCATATCTCTGTCCGCAGGTCCTGGCGTTCTTGCTTAGCTTCGCTTCCTCAAATTGTATGATTGAAAAATTAATGGGCATGACCGGCGCATTGGGCAGCAACACACACACGCAGCAACACACACAGCCGAAGGAGGGGAGCGAGAACTATTCCAACTGTGTGGCTTATAGGTAAAGTTAGTTGAGCCAAATCACATACAGCATTCTACTCCTTTATTTCTTTTTTACTTTCCCCACGCCTCACGCCCCCTTTTTTTACGCACAGAAATGCTTCCTGCTCTCTGTCTGTCTCTCTCTCGCCCTCCCTCTCACTCTCGTTGTTTTGTAATAATCAGGAAAAATGCAAAAATGTAAATTGAATTTTTTAAAATGATGCTAATTAAATCGAAAGATTTAAATCATTTAAGCGTCGCAGCCAGATAATAAAAAAAAGGGGAAAAACTCACTCCTTGGCACATAAATATACATACGTACAGATACTTAGTATAAATGTAAATGTCGTTTATAGACAATACCTCTCAGCGAACGCGAAAATTCTATTTGTTTTCAAATGCATGCAAATAAAATCTTCGTGCTCGCTCAGAGCAACTGCCCAAATTGCAACTACAATACATTTAATGTTTGATGAGAAAAGGTGAATTTTGTGTGTTGGTTTGATGAACAGTTTTTTTCAAACAATCAAAAAAATATTATTTGATATGCGGTATTTGATAACAAATATTACTTTTTTGATCGTTTAAAGAAAGGCAAGCTTTTCGAAATGTTGTTTTTATTTCAATTTACCAATAATATATATCACATCACTTCATAATTAGGTTCTTTTATTGATGTATTCATGGACAACTTGATCCAACGACTCAAATGACCATTATTTGAATAAATATCACAAATACATAATGCCATTTGAAGCGGTGGACAAAGCTGCTCTTTTTTTTTAATATAGCTAAAGCTACTTATTAAAATAAAAAAAAAGTATATAATAATAATGGCACATTATTTATCGTTCTATTCCAACGTTCCATTGCGCTTATTGCCATCCCAAGCTAATTGTTACATCACTAGATTTACCGTTTGTAATTATCACTTTTTCATTTAAAAATATATGTTTGAGACTGGACCACTTCTAACATAATAACATTTAGCTCGATTAAAGAAAGAAAAATCAAAAACGAACATTGATTATTGATTCGATGGACAACTCTCTCAGTAAATGATAGGAACGACAGACAACTCATTCTAGCGACAAAATAATATTATTTGATTTAGTTTATGTAACAAATATTACCATATTGCTCGCTCAGACAAATTGCCTGGTTGGAATACTTTATTTCTTATTAATTATTCAGATAACACCGCGGTTAGCGCTTTGTAACAACCAAAAATTGATATTTTGTTATGCATTAATGGTAATTGTTGCAAATCAATAAGCAAATATTGCTTTTCGCAGTGGTAGACTCACTTTTTAGAACTTTGTGTATAAGTAAGGGTCAACTGCTGCTGCTTAGGACAGTTAGCAAATGAATTTTAGTTCCGGAATAATTGCACATCACTTGATAAAAAGATTTTTGTATTTTGTTGGATTTTGGATAACTTCTTCGAACGATCAAAATCGTACCATTTGATATGAAAAAGTACAAATTCTACTCTCTTGCTCGCTTGAAAAAGATACGCCGTTTAAGTTGATCCTGAAATAAACATCCTTATTTCGCAGGCATTCCAAGCCCAAACAACGGCCTAACCTAGATGATGACTTAGCTATTTGAAGGCTAAGCAGTGTGTTTACATAAACTTGACGTGCTGAAGGATGAACAGAATTGTGTTAATTGCAAAAATTCCATGTTCAATCATCCAACACATTAAGTGAATGTCCTTTTGTTTGCTGCTGATAGCTGATTAAATATTCATCGAGTGTTGTTGGCCTAGTTAGTCGAAAAGGTTAGTTCGATTCTGATTCAGAGACATTGAACTCCAAATATGATGAGACTTATGTTTGAAGATGTTTTGCTATTCAAAATATTACAAAAATAGCATTGAAAATCTCTTTACTAACACTAACTTACTACTAAAAAAGAAACCTAAATGGTATCGTAATTGATTCTTAACTTTATGAAATGGAAATTTATGCAAAGATTTTATTTGTGTCTTTGAAATATGTATTTTATGTTTGAATTTACTTGATGCCAGGCAAGCTAAATGGAATTTTGATGTTAAAGATTCGTAAGCTTAAAGCTAGCCTGAGGTTTCTACATAATACATATACATATGTTTGTTTGTGTGTGTGTGTGTGTGTGTGTGTAAAAGCATCTACTGACTAATAGGCTAAATTAGACGTTGACAGTCAGGCACCGAGGACAGAATTGTAGGAAGGAAGGGCGACAAATGCAAGATGGCGAGGAGCGTGGCAGCGTGGCAGGAAGGTACGCAGCTCTGACTGAGGAAACGAACAGATGAAACAGGCAGATCGAGAGAGCGCGAGAGCGAGAGAGAGAGAGAGAGAGAGAGAGAGCTTAGAGAAAAGTAGATAGCAGAAAAACGCACTTTTTATTTTTCCATGTTGCGCTTAATCAAAAGCGTTTAAGCGCAACATGGAAAAATAAGAAGTGCGTTTCGCAATCAAAGTAAAAATGCGAAAGCGCTAGGAGAAAAAAAAAACAATCACACACACACACACACCCAGGCGAAAGAAGAAACCCAAGCTAAATGAAATGAGCAGTAAAGAACGCACAGACAAAGGGTTCGTGGGGCAAGGGGAACTCACTCTTTTTCTGCAGCAAAAAGAAGAGCAAAATAAAAAGGAAAATAAAAAAACAAGAAAACTGACAGCAACATCAGCTAAATGAGTTGAAGGACGACAAAGTGGGTAAAGCAGCAAATGCTTGGGTTACGTCAAGGCGGAGAGGGGGGGAGGGGGGAGTACAGATGCGGATATCAAAGCGCTGGCAAAATGGTGGCAGCCAACACAGAGAGAGTGAGCAAAAGACAGAGAGAGAGAGAGAGAGAGAGAGAGCGAAAGAGGGGAAGTTGTTAAGGATGGGCGGCAGCACTTTGGCAACCATTTTTGTTGTTCTTCTTCTTCTTCTACGTTATGTTTTTTTCTCTGTTCGTTTTGTGCGTCAGCTATTTGAAAATTTTTTAAAAGATGCTTTTAGCGGTAAATAATGAAAAGTTAAAAAGCCACATCAATGGGAAACATTTTTGCTGTCTTGCGTGCCAACTTTGTTGCCCCGATTGAGGAGAGTGTATACCAAATGTGGAATTGGGTAATGCAAGTGCTGCGTGAGGCGGTGGGTGAGGGGAAAGTGGGGTGTGGGACTAATGGAGAGGAGGATTGACGTGAGCTGTTGCCTGTTGTGTGTGTGTGTGTGTGTGTGTTTCTATAAAGCCATCAAGCACTCAGCCAGTTTCATTTCTCCTCTTTCCTCTCTCTGTATGTTTTTGGCTTCTTCTTTTTTTTTTTTTTGTCGAGAAATGCAGCCATTTGAGTGAGCTACACAAACAGCAAATTGATAGTGTGTCATGTTCGAACTGATCGACGGGAAGTTACCCATTAGCAAAGTACTTAACTTATCTTAAATCATTTTATTCAAACTTTCGAAATCGCGGCATTAATTTGTATTTTAATAAGCAGTTGGGCAAGCGATAAGGTTTTCAATCAGTTCCGAAACCCATTTATCAAAGATTGCATCAACCTTTTTGTGTTTTTGGGATAAATCGAATCATTCATTGGCTAAAAGTTTCTTTCTCGATGCAATTCGCCTCTTTTATTTTGTTTGTCAAAGGTTTAAAAATGGTTTGCAATTTTGGTCGAAAATATACAAAGCCAAAAACAATTCAGTGTGTTTACCTTGTAAAGGGTATTATTATAGCAGGAACAACAACGGCCATTAACATGTTCTGGCAAAAAATAACATTCGAGTCGATTTTAGCAGCTATAAACTTTTCTATATTATCATTATCGTAAGCCGAAAAATAGGGTATATTAGTTACATGTGTCGAGCGGTGCAAACACTTATTCCCTCTGTCTTAGATTAATGTTCAAATTGAGTTCCAAGTTAATAAAATTATGTGAGAAAAACCAAATTAAAAACCAATTTTTGCCCAACGATTGTTTAAGGACTCTGCAAGGGTATTTAATATTCGAAATGCTCTTGCGATTATATTTTCGTTTTTCTCAGTTGCCCAGTTTTTTGCGCAAAATTTATTTTATAGCATGTCCTCAGCTGGCGTTCTGGTCATGATGAGCTAAAGATGTCCACAAGCAGCTGGAAGCCAACTAACTAACCAAGAAGCGTAACTTGTTGTTATTATTGTTGTTGTTGTTGTCCATTCGTTTGGTCGGCATTTTGAGGTTTTGGTTTTTGTTCTATGTGAATCTTTGGCTTCGGCTTCGGCCTCGGCTTTGGCTTTGTTGGTTGAATAGATACTTAATTGATGTTATGATCATCATCATCATCATCATCATCATTATCATCAGCCGCAACAACAACAACAACATTATGTTGTATTTGTTGTTGTTTTAGTTGGTTTCTTTCTTTCTTCTTTTTTTTTGTGGGAAATAGGGGGAATATTGCATTTTGTGGTGCACGCCGCGTATGTGTAACAAGGACAAGGGCCCAAAACGTAACGGAATAGAACGAAACGCCACTCAATGGAATGGAATGGGGGGGTAGGGATTTGGCAATGGCTGCCATTTTGTCTATGGCTTTTTGGTTTTATGACTTTTGTGGGTGGTGATGAAGATGGTGAGGGGGCGGCATTGCAATTGGAACTCAACAAAATGGGAAACTGCAAACTGTAACTTGCGTAGCTTAGTGTGTTTGTGTGTGTGTGCAGATACAATTTGTAATGATACACAAATTAGTATCCTAAATGGATGCTTAATAGCCCAACTGGTTGTTTTGCCAACTCAACGAAACTAACTAACACAAACACAAACACACACACACAGTTTGACACATACACATGTTCGTGGACATGTGTGGGAGTGCACTTTGACAAACTTTTCCATCAAATAAATATATATACATATATGCATACATACATACACATATATGCATAAACATATAAGTGTGTGTGTGAAAAACAGGTTATTGCGGCCTTTTGATGTCGCTCTGTTGATGATACCGGAGTCCGTGCAGCACCATATTGTGGATTGAGAACTGGGATTGGTAATGCGACTGGATGAATGTATACATGTGTCCCTGCCTCTCTTATCTCTCTCTCTCTTTTTCTTTCCCTTTCTGTCTCTCATTCTCTATATGTGTGTGTGTGTGTGTGTGCAATGCACTTAAAAGCCGCTTTAAAGCCATTGCAATTGCAAAGCAATAAATGTGCATGCATATGCTCAAATAAGTATGCTATAAAAAATCAGTTAATGCCTCGAGCATTTGAAGAATGTGTGTATGTAAATGGTATGCGTGTGCACATATGTACAATATGTAACTAAAGGAAACTAAAGTAAAGTGAGTCACAAATATGTACTTAGATGAAAATTAAAGCCCCGAATCAAAGAGACACTATGTGGAATGAAATTTAATGAAAACAATAAAGAATTATTCTTTCGATAATCATTGGAGGTAAGTTTTGTAAGCTAAGCTAAGCTAATATTCGCAATCAAGTTCGTTATGAAGCAAATTAGTGCTGAATAATTGGATGTGTTTCATGTTTGCGATAACTGTTTACATTATTTTCGATAATATATGAAACAAAACATAGTTTCAAAACATTCAAAAAGATATTAGAGCTGCTATAAAGCTGTGTTATCGATAAATAAACCTATCGTTAGGCTTAAATAATCCAAAAATGTAGGCAATTTAAGTGACATAGCACCTACTGACCAACAGGACTGAGTTCACCAAACGCTTAGGCCGCTGCCTTAAAGCGATATGCAAAGATATTCACACACACACACACACACACACACACATGGTTATGTATGTATGTGTGTGAACTTGTGTTTAAAACAAAGAGCTGAAATCATTTCGATCAAGGCAGAGCCCCAATTGCTGCAAAACGCAATAAGATGAAGAAGAAAAAATACGGCATTAAAAAACCACAAACAAACAAAAAAAAAATGGAAGCATCAACAATAGCTGAGGCAGCTGGAAAAGCCAGCTTCAAAGCGAATGCCGGACAGACGCGCCCACATAAAACATAACAGGAATGAGAACGAGGACGAGGGCGAGGATGTGGACGAGGACGAGCAGCTAAACGGCACGAAACGAGCGAGGACAACGATGGCGAAGAGCCAAAGTCAGTTTTGGAGCAGCAACATCAACAGCAGCAGCAGCGGCAGAATTTTTTGGGGGACTTTCAGTACAAAAGTATTGTTTTAAGGATTATACTGAGAGATGGCGGTGGCGGGGACGGCGGTGGAGACGGCACCCAATGCCACTCCGTAAAAGAAACTAGCAAAGAAATGTGGCAACAGCGCCGACGTCGTTGGCAAACAGCAGCGACGCTAGCAGCGTCAAGCTGCCACATTTAACGAACACTAATTCATTGCGCTGGCAGCGGCAGCGGCAGCAGCAGCAACAACAACATCAGCAGCAACTCCATTTTGATGCTGCTTTGCGCTGATTGGTCAGCACATTTGCACAGCTTGTGCAGCGCGCGCATGCGAGAGCGAGACAAACATAGTGCTGGCTTGCGCGCCATTGCTCTGCCATTGCTGTCACAGTGCTATACATTATTTTCATTCTCGGCGCACAACTAGAAGCATGCACAACACCAAAACAGTGGGCCCAAATAGAGCTCGAATTTGAATTTGAACTAGGAATATTAATGCATTGTTTTTTATATTTGTGTGTGTGTGTGTGTGTGTGTAATATTCCAATTGTATTTAATTTTGTATTATTTACAGCTTTTAATGAGTTGCTAGCTAAACTTGTATCCCTCTCACTCGCTCTCTCTCTCTCTCTCTCTGTCACTCTCTTTCTTTCGCTGTTGATCGCTATATTTCAATGTCAAATCAAGAGACAGAACTGTGTCAAACTGTGGCAACGCTTATTGTCTTCATTGTTGCAAAGAAATTGCAACTAATTTTCAAACTTTCACTCGGCAAGTTTCAAGTGCATATCCATAATCAACAACATTAGCAACGGCATCAAGCATCAACGATAAATTAGCTGCTGCTGCTGCTGCTGTGGCCAAAAGAAGAATTCCCCAAAGCGTTGCCAAGTTTTGCATTCTTTAAGCAAAAAAAAAAGAAAGAAAGAAGAAATTGCTTCTACCGCACTGTCCGTGGCCAAAGGAAGTGTGTCAGACATGTTGGCGACTCAAGTTTGAAGCTGGCGAATATCGCAAAAAAAAGTTTCTGTTTGTTCCGTGTGCCACGTCTAATAGAATAAATGTTGTTTCACTTTTCTGCCCCATCCGGATATTGAGGCTCAAGTGAGCGAGTGCGAGCAGAGGAGCAACAACAAAATATACATACATATATACAAAGCGAGCCTTATTGGATCAAGAGAAACATGGCATACATATGGACCGGGCTTTGCTGGACTCACACACGCATAGAGCTTGTCGCGTCACATCAAGCGCTGACGCAGCCGCTGACGTCGACGTTTACGTTGGGCAGCAACTAACGAAATTAACCAAACCAGGTTAAAGCGAGACAGCACGACCAGCTGCAGCAGCAGCAGCGGCAAATCAGTTGATGCATTGGTGTAAGCGAGAGAGCATGCGCTTATTTCTCTTTTACAATAGGGGCCATCGTGCCGTCGCATTCAGCACACAGCACAAGCAGCACAGCCTTGCCAGGACTCATCCATCTCCTTTGGAGGGGGGGCAGCACACACACACACAAGAGTTTCATTATTTTTCAAAATTATTAGTACGACTAACGATTCGTGGTCTCGCATACACACACACTGTGCTAACCACCAATCGTTCGCGCGCAGCCCTCAACCCCCAAACAACAGCAGCAGCAGCAGCAGCTGAGCTGCAATAGCAGCGCTGCGTTTATGGAACGTTAACGTCGCTGCCGTCGCTGTTGCTGTTGCTGTCGTCGTGAGCACATGATCCTTAATTTCGTTATAATTTTGTATGTTGCCTGAAATTGTATATCATTTTAAGTTTGATCGGCTGCGAATACGTACCGCCGTGCGTGCGTGCAACAACAAAAACAACAACAACACCAACAGCAACAGCAACAATAATAACAAATCAAATAACATCAACAGCTTAAGCCGTTTCGAGCCAATAATAACAAGAGTTGAACGCGGTTTTTTTTTCGTGAAACATAACTGCATTTATGCACCTCTATTTGTATGTATCATCAATGTATTCATCAATGCGTGTGCCTAGTTTTTGTTGTATTTTGTTGTTATAAAAATATATACTAGATAAGAATTTGATATTTGCCGTCGCCGTTGTCGTTGCCATCATATCGCCGTCGTTGTCGTCCTTAATCGGCTGCCGTCGCAGTCGCAGCAGCTCTTGTTTGTGTACTTTTTTTTTTGTTTGTTTTTTTTTTTGCTCTTTTTCACTGGCAACACAAGAAACCAACAAAACCCAAACAGTCACTGCAACGGCTTTAGACATAACGGTAACACACACGTGACACACCGCAATTGTGCAATTAATATCAAACAACAACAACAACAACAATAAAACACAAATATTCTTTTTTTAATTGTGCTTTCGTGTCAACCAAAACCAAAACCAAAACAAATCGCAATACGCATTCAAATTATTTTTTTTTTTCAAGTGCTTACAAAAAGCCGTCGCCATTTTGCTTATCTGTATAAGAGAGAGCAATGAGAGCAAGGCAACAGCAGCAACAACAACAACAACAACGTAATTAGTGTGTAGTGCAAAAGAAAAAAGCAAGCAGCTTTTGCAAGCTAGCAAAATACAACAGTCAAAGCGTTTAATTACAAAGGCAAAACTTAAAGATTTCAATGTTATTCTGAAAAATTCTTAGAAATATTATAAGAAAGTGAATAGAACAACAAATAGTATTGAAAACTCATAGTAAAAATTCATTGCAACGGTATTGAATAAACAAAAAACGCGTCGGGGCTAAATCAATCATCTTTCCACAATTCCCCAAAGCTTCCCCTCGACAAACTTTCGTTTACGGTCACGGAGCGCGTTCGCCGCGTTACAGCCTCCAGTTGGATTATTCAATAGATTTCTTCAAAACGTATATCGATACGCAGCGTTTTTACGCCGGCCACAAATTGGATTTCAAACATCAAAGTTGTGCCGGCGGCCCTGGTTCCGGTGGTGGCGGCGCTGCTGGAGTGGTAGGAGTCGTCGGCAACATCACCACCAACAATAACAATAACAACAACAACAACAACAACAATAGCACACAACAGCAACATTTGCAGCAGCAGCAACAGCAGCTTACACAGCAGCAACAGCTAACACAACAACAGCAGCAGCAGCAGCAAGCGTTGCCAGCGAACGGCGGCAACAATAATACTAACAACAACAACAGCCACGCCCACAGTCACGCGCACGCCTTAGCGGCCGCCCACGCACATCAGTTGCACACAGTGCTGCCGCTCCAGCAACAACAACAACAACAACAGCAGCAACAACAACAGCAGCAAGTGCAACAGCAACAGTTGCCAGCGGGCGCAGCACCATTGCAGCAACAACAGTTACCCCAACAGCAGCAACAACAACAACAACAACAACTTCTAAACAACAACAACAACAATAATAGTGTAGGCGTTGTCACGCCCACATTGCTTATAGGCAACGGACCGGGGTCAGGTGGCACCGGCGGAGCACATACGGTTTCCAGTGCCGCATCGGTTGCAGCATCAGCGGCAACAGCGGCCGCTGCTGCTGCCGCTGCCGCATCGGCATCAGCAACGTCCGTTTCGTCAATAACAAGCGCATCGCTGCCACACGTGGCGCCACAACACAGCTTAGGCCTCAGTCCGCAGTCAAGTGCGGATTCGCAACAGTTCAACATCTTTCCGGCCATTTTTAGCCGGCAGCTGAACTTTTCAGCGGCCGGCGCTTGCGGGCAGGCGGGCAAACTAAACATGGACGAGCTGCGTCCAAATCTGGTGGGCGGCCTGCTGGGGCTGCAGCAGGCTGGCCTGCTCGAGGATCATGCGAATAGCATGCAGCATGGTGGCGTTTCGCAGGACACCAAATTCATGTCGTTCCAGGATAATCGCCTAATGGGCATCGGCGGCTCACATGAGAACCGATTGCTCAGCTTGGCCTCCTCCGTGCAGGACACACGCTCACCGATCACCACGCTCGACAAGTCATCATCGTCGTCGCTCAATCATCAGCGCAAGTGCAGCAGCACACCCGAAGATTTCAGTGCCCTCTATTCTGGATTGCCTACACCGGGCATGGACTCATCCTCGCATCATCATACGCCGGCCCATACGCCACCCTCGCGACTCTCCGATCATACCATTTCGGGTAAGTCCAAACCGGGATTCAACAAACATTTCAAAACAAAGCATAAACAGCAGCCAGAGATCTTACTAGTCCTAAATCCTTTGGTCGAACATGAAGCGTGTCCAAACAAAATAGTACCTATGGACGGACTACTAACTCTATAAAAAGTAAATAGATTTTTGGTCTAACATTTAGGATTTTAGCTTGGAAAATAGGTTCGGAAAAGGTTCTTGACTTTTGATTCTAACATTGATACCGTTTATTTCATTCCATACAAAATTGCTTAAAAACAATCAATAGATGTTTCAATAGATCAAATAGATAGAATCGAGCGAATCGCATGATTAACAATGAAGTTTTTCCTTTGGATTCTTAGCACATGATTAAAATACTCTTAGATGAGTTTTCTATCTCCAATATAAATCGAATATGGTAACACTGTTTACTGACCAACGCACACCTTTGCACCCTTTCCCCTATCAACCAGGCACAACACACAAGCAGAGTGGAACATTAGCCTTTTATGGAGGTTTAGGGAATCGAAATACACAGCTCTTAACCCAGTCATTGTCGAGTGTAAGCCTTTTGAATGCCTTTCCCGTTGCCCTTTTCTTCCATTCTTTCTATTTTGATGTTACTTTATTGTTTTCTCCATTTGGGCACGCGCCAAAGCCAAGGATTATCGCCTCCTGCCTCCTGTTTTGTGACACCTTCTTTGCTTCTGACCTCTGGCTTTTGTGTCCTTTTGCCATTTGCGGACATTTCAATCGGCTTAACGCAATTGTTGTGACTGACGAGCGAATATATACACATTGTATATGCTCAACAAATACTAAAGGCATTCAAATTACAGAAAATCAGCTGCAGTAAACGAACTATCCATTTTAGCTAGATATGTAAATAGCTCTCTTTATTTTCAATGCGCAATTCAAGCAAGAAAACGTTCATAGTAAAAGCAACATATTCATGGTACAGTCGAACTTCCATGTAACGAACTCAGAAACCAGAACCCTGCAATTTGATTCAGTCAAAAATCCATTCTATGTAACAAAATTTCTATGTATCGACGTTTTTCTTGATGCCTTGAGCTTTGATATATGGAAGTTTGAATGTACCATGTACTTTATAATGTTGATTAGACAGGGATAAAACGAATTATTTTAAACAAATCCGCTTCAATAGGCTTTTTACTTGATTTCACTTTAAGGTCTTTTTATTTCATTCAAGCATCGAAGTTGTTTTTCTTAACTTAACTAGAACTTATCATTTTAACCATCATTTTGAACTTGTCCTAGAAAGTGAATAGCAGAAATTTCATAGACTTTTTTCTTAGAAACATCCCGCCAGTTCAGTATATAGTTAAGTTTAGCTCTGAACCATTTCTTTGGAACTACTTTTAGAAATGCTTTAACTGTTTGCTATTCCTTAAGCATTCTAAGTTTAATAGAGGGATACTTAACATGTATATAACATCCAAAGTTCCATAAAGATAAAATTCATACTATAGAATGGTTTATCGATTGAGCCAAATTTCAGAGTCCTAAAAATTAGTGTGTTATAAAACGTTGTTGAGACACTCGGCTGTATACTTTACTGAACATTTATAATTTGATTTCGTTTTCGTACACTTCAGAATACAATTAAGGCATTGATATACATAGCTAAAGATTTATTTGCTAAACTCAGTCGCAAGACGTTTTTACCTATTTGACCTTGATGCCCACATAATCGAGCAATAAGGTCAAGAGAGCAATACATACGAGCGTAAAAGAGATGAAGCTATAGAAAGTTTATGGAATGAGAATTACTTAACATAAATAAATGGCACCTTTTTCGCAAAATGAGAGTGGCAGTGTGAACGAGAAAGTGGGAGAGCTTTGTGTGTTATTCAATTAGTGTGAAACGGGCCCCAAAAATGTGCATACATATATACATAGTTTAAATTTTGTTAACGAGCTAAGCGCGCCAATTAAGCGCCAAGCATCAGGACCTGGCCAGGTTAGGTCACAGCTCAGCTTGGATTAGTCAGTGTCTTTCCCATTCTCACTGTCTCTGCCTCGCTCCTTCTCTCTTTGTGTGTCTTTGGGTGTCGTCCCTACTTTTGTGGCCACTTTTGTGCGCTGCGCTTTGACCTTTAGCCCCATAATTTGCCGCCTTTTGGCACGCGACACACCGCCAGGTGGCAGTTACCTGTTACCTAGGACTCCGGGACTCAGCTCGATTAATGTGGCTGAGAATTTGCATAAATTATCCCATATTGCATATTCATGCGACCCGCCAAACGACAGCTACGACGACGGCGGCGACGACAACGTGACCCAAAGTCTGGACACGAGACGTTGCCACAAAATTTGGCGGCGATGTCAGCGTCAGCGTCTTGTGGCCGCAGTGTGGTTACCCGTCGTCATTGCTGTTGTTGTTATTTTTAGAGGCATAATTATGCAACATTTGTAATTGAACTTAACGAGAAGGCTTGCAGACAGACCGTCGCGAAACGTTTACTCATAATCATGCAGGATAAATATTTTTCATTGCCTACTTTTAGGCGACATTATGAAAATGTTTCTTCTAAATGCTGAGTGAAAAATGTACTTTAGGCTTTAACATATTATTATTATAATTAAAAGTAAAACGAAAAAAAAAATCATATTAAAGCTTCAGACAGAAATATATATATCATTGAAACTCTTATGACTTTGTCAATTTGTTGCATTGTTGGACTATAGGAATTGAATATTAACATATTGTTACGTTTGCTTGCAGCTGAAGGTGCATTCAAGAAGCTTAAGCCGGAACCCAACAGTGGGTTGTCAACGGTTTCCGCCGGCATAACATCACCCGGAAGTGGACTTTCCTCGCTGAGTCAGCATGCCGGCCACACCCCAACCACAGCATCCTGCCCAACGCCAGCCAGACGAAGACATCGAACCACATTTACACAGGTCAGTAGTAGTAGTAGACAGCCCAACACCAGACAGCCCCTATAACACCTATGTACCCTACGACAAGCCATCTCTTTCCCGCTCTGTCCTTCTGTCTTTCTTAACTCACTATGCCCTCTCTCTATTTCTGTCTGTCTACTTGGTGCGTCGCAACTGCTGTTGCTGCACGTAGTGAGAAATTTTAATTAGATTTCGTGAAGGTTACGCTTGTAATTAAAACTTTGGCATTTTCCAAGTTAACGGCCAACAAAAACAGCAACAACTACAACAACAACCATTGGCTGGTTATGTCTACACTTTAGTGTTTTGTTTGTCGTTCATGTTGTTGTACTTAGTTAAGCTACAGCCTATAATCATGATTATAAATCTAATCAAAGCAGTTTACTCAGCCAGCAAAAGGGAAAGCGCATAAATTGCATAAGTGCTTTCATTTTAATGGATAACTGCATATAAGAACTTTTATAAATAGATAAGATATCAAAAGATATAGCCCAATGTCTATGCAAAGTATGTATAAAATAATCAGTGTTCTCTCTGAAAGTTTTGACAAGCCCCAAAGTAGGCAACATAATTTGCATTTGAAAACAGCAAAAGTGAGCAATGGGAATAGAAAGCTGATTTCCCAGCTACAGAAGAGAGAGAAATAGTAAAGCACGCTTCTATTTGTGAGTGCAGGCAGCCTTATCATTATGCATATAACAAATAAATTAGCCCTAATTAAAATCCGCTTAATTTCAGGAACAATTAGCGGAACTGGAAGCTGCATTCGCCAAATCGCATTATCCGGATATATACTGTCGCGAAGAGTTGGCGCGCACAACAAAGCTGAATGAGGCGCGAATTCAAGTGAGTTATAGCCCGCTATATGGTATACACAATATATGTACTAACTATAAAATACATAGGTATTATATATTCACAAACGAAACACAGATCGTTCGTTCACAGGGCATAAAATTCACAAATTTTATTTCGAACAGTTGTTGGTTTTTATCAAAGCCCACAATTTATAGCCAGCGGAGGCAATTTGTGCACTGATGCGATTTAGGGCCCGTTGCCTTGATATGCTTCACAATCCTTGCTACACACACACACACATTCACACACACACCCCCAATACGCCAATCTGCTGATCATCTCGGTTAGACGATTAGTGTGCGATTATTCCAATTGAATGCTTCACATTTGGGTGTCGCTCTTAAGTGCTCTTTCTCTTTAAAGCCAACACACACCACCAACAGCAACAGCAACAGCACCAGCACCAGTACCAACCACCCCACCACCCCTCCTGTTCGTCTGCGTTATGCGACTCTGTTGCGCTTTCAAGTGCGCCGCGGTAATAATTAATTTATAGTTTTTATCATGACTGCAAAACAAGTGAGTGCATCAGCAGCGGGAACAGCAGCGGGTGGTGACGTCCCTGTGGTTAGGGTAGGACTTTGTCATCCACCGCCCTACCCTAGCCACCTCCGCCACCGCCTCCACCTCCCTTGAGGTGTCAAGTTACATGCGTTGACGGGAAAGCACAGATTATGTTAGCAAAATATTTGTCCGAATCTATGCTGAGATATGTATGAAGCCTCTCAACTAGTACTAATTACATTGAATTAAGTTTAAGCTTAAAGCTTCAAGTAGTGTTTCAAGAGTAGAGCAATAACAAGCTTGAAGATTTTTCATAAGGCAGACTCGTATTTTTTAGGCAACATTTTATTGAATTTATATCAAAGTTGCGTATTAAACCTGTAACTTCAGCTAAACGATAAGCTCTAAAAGCTCATTAAAGCATATGCTTGTTGCACTGAACGTAAACTTAACCAAAACTTAAAGCTTTCCCATCTAGAATGTACATTAGCAATTAAAAATCGCAGCACATTAAATCTTTACTTTTTTTGTTGCTTTACCAATACCTAACAAACAATACATAAGTTTTTTACCAGCGATAAAGCGTTAAGGCTTCAGCGAAAAAGTGCAATCGAAAGTGCTCTTGAAATTTAAAGATATGCATCCAAAAAGCAAGATAGCATTTCGTATCCCCTTTGCTTGAGTTTAGCTTGGCAATATGACAAATTTATTTATATTTTTGTCCAGCTCGCTTGATCTGATAATAATGTGAGCTGAACAAACAACTGATTGATATATTGTGTGCTGTATTTACAATCGGATCAGATTGAAACGAATCGCAGTAGGAATCTAAAAACTTCTGAACAGAATCAGGACATTTGTTAGCGATCAAATGACAGGCAAATGCCGAGCTATTAGTACAGCATAAACCATGTTTTTTTTTTTTTTTGTATACAAATGTTCAAATATTTACACTCGACGCACACTGAATAGAACCCGCCCCTTCGCCTTCTCCATGTCCTACTCCACCTCATTCTGTCATGCTGCGCGACCACAACCCTCTAATAGCACGAAAAATGGGAAAGAGACAGGTTTTTCAGTCGTGTGTTGGTAATTTGACGAGTGCACTCGTCGCTTACAACTTGACTCTGGCACTCACTTAACAACAACTACAACAACTTTCTACAACATCATAATTTGGGAATTGTTCTTGTTGTTGTTCTTGTTGTAGCTGGTGAGGGTGAGGGTGAGTGTGAAGGGAATCGGGTAGGCGTTGCCAGTCACATCTGCTTGGAAAATCCATTATCAAGCTGCTGCTGCTGCTGCTGCAGAGATTTCAACATGTATCAAATAATTTGTCACATTTGAAACTTCACGTACAACATTCGATTCTAATTGAAAAATATCCGAATGTTCACTGTACACCTTTTTGGTTGTGTAATGAAATCTTATATTCAACATTAGTTCATCTACATATAGAATGAACTATTTTTATGTTTGACTCATAGAAAGGTTTAGATATTCCATCAGCTCAACTATACTTATGTATATATTCAAAAAGGGAACTATATTTCACAAAGGAATATTAGTGTAGAGGCACATGCACAAATTCCATTAGCATTCATAATATAATCCAATTGCAATTATTATGATTGATATCAACGATATCAAAAGACAAAACTCAGACCATAAACAACAACAACGAAATCAACACTATCATAAGTGTCATCTGGATTGTTGGTTAATCGTTGTTGTTATGGTTGACAAATCGTTTGCTTTTGTTCATCGATTTGCACAATGAAATATGTGAAATAAAAGTGCGTGTTTTTTCTTATGCAAATTGTATTACAATTGCATTGCGCAATTCAATTCGCTTGACATAAATAATAAAATACGCAATTGTTTTTGTTTTTTGCTTTTTTTTTAAGTTTTTTGCAGCAAAAGATACTTTTTATCCGATTTTTCTATAGCTGAGAGAAAAATATTCAATGCACGCCAATAAGTAGGCAATGCAAATTTACAAATGCGATTCGTTTAATTGGCTTGTTATTAACTTTTGTAAATATGCGTATTAATTATTGATATATTAATTGTAATCAGGTAACGAAGCGATTGCTGGAAAAGGTCATTAATCAATTTAACTAAAAGTCGTTGAAATACACACAAAATATGTGCAAACTATAAGGATGAAAAACAAGTTTGAAGACTTAAGAAATCATTACTTTAGGCTTGACAATATTTGAAAGGATAATAGATTACTATCGATTGAATAAGGGCACAAAAACTTTATGCAAGCTGAACAAATAAATCAGTCATTTGATTCGTTCAGCTGTTTACTCAGCAAGGGTCTTTAAATATAAACTATAGATCAAAAGTAATTTAAAAAAAAATATGTTGAATAAAGCTATAAATTAAACGAATATGTACGTGTTTATGCATAGGCAGACAGACAAAAAAAAGGGCTTAACTCACAAATTAGCGTGCATAAAAGTATTTTGCATTTTTGCATTTCCCACTAACGTCGCCTTTGTTAAAGTGCATTGCAATTTGTGGATGTGGAAAACCAATAGCAATTAGTTTAGCTGCTCTTTTGTAGGTCAACGCACCGCCGCAGACAACAAAAATACAAAAAAAAAAAAAAAACAACTTTAGCTAGCTCCAAAAAAAAAAAAGAAGAAAAAAAAACAACCTAAACGGAGTTGAATTGAAAAAACCAAAGCACAAAACATTGCACTGAACGTTATGCGGGTCAAAATTTGATTAAATGTTGAAAGTAAATTAAATTTGAATACGTTTAATTTTCATATTTCCGTCGCGACAACAACAACGTGTAACTGTGTGTTTTGTGTAGTATTGTGTGTGTATTTGTGATGCTTGGCTATTTGTAGTTATAATTTGGCAATCTAATTAGGCAATGCTGCCTGCCTATTTAGATTTACCGCACAGCCGCAACAACCAACAAAATACATACAACATTATCGAAACAACCAACAGACAGATCTAGAAAAGTTGTTGACCCTTTTAAGTTTTCTTCTTTTAATTAAATTTGGAAGTTTTTATTTCGAAATCGAACATTCTCTTTGAAGGCCTAGGCAGTTAGGGATTTCTTTTTTAAATTTTTTTAAATTGTTTAGTTTTGAGCTGGCTTTTGTTTAACATATGTTTAAGGTGCATGTAATGTACCCTACAATTGTTTGAAAATAAAATCTACAAAAAAAGGATAGGAAATCTATCATTAAGATATTCAAATATATTTCGTTTAGCTTGAAGCTTTAAAAATTTACTTTTACTAATTAAAATGCAAGCAAAAAAAATCTAGTTTTCCTTTCATACTCTCCCATTTTTATAGGGTATCTCAAGGTATTGCGCTTGTGTACTTTTTTGATTTTTTTCAATTTGTTTTATATATTTTTATTTTTTATTTTTGCTTTTGCCTTTCACATGTGCATCTATTTCTAAGAGTGAGTGTTTGTGTGTGTGTGTGTGCCATCAAATGGATCCTTAATTGAGTTACTCCGCCCACACACACACACACACACACTGGCTCGATAGACAAACTGGTAGATAGACAGTCAGACGAGAGTCAACGTTTCAGAAATTTCAACCCTGCAACAAACATCTCCATGGCTCATGGCTAAGAGCATTTTTTACCCGTGTGTGTGTGTGTGTGTGTGTGTTGTGTGTAGACTGGGCCTGGCATTTTTACGCTGGCAGCCAACCAAATGAAACCGAACGAGCCATCAAGTGGGAACAGAAAACAACCCCAAAACAAAAAAATAAACAGGGCAATGAGAGGGTGACCGGGGGAGTGGATAAGCGACTAACTGACTGACTGACTGGCTGGCTGGCTGACTGGCAAGCTTGTATTTTTCATTAAAACCAACACACACACACACACCCACACACTCACACACACACACACACACCGACATCGCCATGGACAAAGATAATAATAATGATAAAATAAATACAAGAAAAATGCCAAAGACGTCCAAGAAGATGACAACGTTGAAGATGTCTGTCTGCTTGCCTGCCTTTGGGCTTTCAAGTAAAAGCAAACCAAACCACCACTTGCAACACCCTTGCAACACACACCCTGCGGCCTTCGTCCCTTTCTCCTTGATGGACTTGTCTGGGCCGCCATTACGAGGGCGCTCGCTGCGACTTGTAAGTAACTCAAAGCAAGCTGAGCGCAAGCTTTCAAAATGTCGGAAATTTTTACACAACCCCTCACCTCCCCCTCATGCCACCACCACCCCCAACCCACCCACCGTTGGTTGTCTATGCTTGGCGCTCTGGCTTTCATCTTGGCAATTTCTTTTTCGCCATCACCAAAAAGAACTCGAAGAAGAAGCAGAAGATGCAAGGACCCAAGCATCCAAGTCTCAATCGTGAGGACCATCTTTAATAATGTCTAAGCAGCACATACTACAGCACCCGCTCTCCTCGCCACCCTCCCCTCTTATCTTTATCGCTTACAAACAGCGTCGTCAACTTATTTTCAATTTCAATTTTGTAGATTTTTTTTTTCACTCATAAGACGACGACGACGACAGACAAGAGCGCCCCCAGCATGGGCCAAGGAAGGTGGGGAGGGAGGGGTACACTGTGCTTTTACCATTTTTGCCTTCGTTTTCTTCTTCTTTCATCCGCTTTTCATTTTCTTTTTTTCGTCTACTCTCCTTTTGCTGTTTTTTTTTTTCTCTCGCAAATATTTTTTTCAAAGTGATATTTGTGAGGGATTGCGGAAAGGGTGTTGGGAAGGGGAAGGGGAGGGGTTTGTGTGGGGGTAAGTGGGCGTAGTTGCTGAACGTACGGTTAATTTGAACAACTTAAAGGTCCGGCAACGCTTTAATTGCTCTACAATTTTTTTCTTGTGCATCTTTTGCTTACCGTTTTTTTTTTCACATTCTCCATCTTATTGTGGTTGTTGTTGTTTTTGTTGCAGGTTTGGTTTCAAAATCGACGCGCCAAATACCGCAAGCAGGAGAAGCAACTGCAAAAGGCATTGGCACCATCTGTGATCCCGTCGTGCAACGGCATGATGCGGAACATCCAAGGCTATAGCGTCTCTCGTGGCTATCAGCCCTATCCACATCACAACACCATGAATCGTTATCCGCAGGTAAATTTAATTAAACTAATCCAAATATATCTATAACATGTAGTATGTATGTAAATAAATATATTGATTGTATGTATATATTTATATATTTGATCAACAGGATCTGTTTCAAATGGGCGCCTCATCATATCCAGGCATGACGCAACCATTTTCAATGGCGCACAGCACGAATATGGGCTCGGTAGGCGTGCGTCAAGATTCGATGGGTAAGGATAAATACATATTTACATATATCTAAAGATATTTGCTCGCAGCTCACTTAATTTACTAGCACTTCAAAAAGAGGCTCAACATGGCTCGTCACTTGTCACAAACTAATTCGCTAAGCTGAAGTTCGGCTCGTTTTAACTGTTAGCGCGCTTAGCCGATTGCAGCTTTCACTCAGTCGCTCCCGCGCTCAAGATCCACACACGAGAGAGCTTTTGCGCTCTTGGCTTAGGTTTGGCTTAGAATTGAGCGACTTAGGCACTGAGCTTCCAATTGTTTTTCTCATATTTTGCAGACGCATAACACAAAAAGGTTTTCTCTGTGCCGATCGGCACTCTCTTACTCTTTTTTTCTCTCTCTTCTATTTTTGTGCTGAGACATGAATCTTTGTAAGGCTTCCTCTTGATTGCTTAAAACTTTTGAATTTCGCTTTAAAATCAATCAAGTCTAAGCAGCTTTGAATTATTTATCTAATCTCTGAAAAAAGTTTGCTTTTCATATCAATTCAATAACAAAGTACATTTAAGTTGTATGTCCTGAGGATGAGCTGATGGTAATTTTACTGCCCTTTGAGTTATGTTTATGTCTGTGAGAGTGCGAAATGAAGAGTAAATTTCCGTTTGATTCGTTTCCATTGTCGGCTCCATTAATCTGAGCTGTCTGAGTGAGAAATTTGCGACACCGTCGCGACTCTTGCCGGCATTCTTCTCGAGTTCATTTCATAAACAAAAATATCCCAAAAGATAAGCAAACTACTCGAACATAGCAACGGTATACTTATGCATGTATGTATGTATATGTGCATACATATGTGTCCACCGTTTGCGTCTGTGGCATAATAATAAGCAAACAACTTAACCGGATATTATTAGGAAAAAAGAAAAACATGGCTAAAGATGAAGCAAAAGATGTTCGTGATGATAAGCAAAGGGCGACGACGAATAAAAATTGTAGCAAATGAATTTCCGGCCAAGCAAAGACGCAAACCCAAGCCAAAAGACATCTTTCTCAAGACTCTCCAAATCCCACTCAATTCGCTCATGTCCAGTTATGTTGGCACATCCTGTTTGTTTTGGCACGGAGATTTATGTTTATGTAGCGAATTTCCGCTGCACGGAAATCTCTAATAATTTCAGAAATAATATAAAATTTATATGTTTGTATATATGTATGTAGTTTGTGCATATTCATAGCAATAAACAACAAAAAACACTATTGATTCAATATACACCTGAGCTAATCTCCCTCATTCTCTCTCTTTTTTTTCTGTTTGTCTTTAACGTATTTATAGGCATGTCACCGGAGGATGAATGGTATAATAAAAGCTTATCCGCATTGCGCATGAATAGCTCGCATCATCCGAACTTATCGGCGCCGATGCTGCAATACCAAACATAATCAAAAACCTTTGACGACTTCTTTTAAAAGATCACAATTCAACTATATCCGCCCCTTAATTGGAGTGCGATCTTTTAAGAGCGAGTGCGTCAAATGGGCAGCAGCTATACATACTACATAGTACTATATACCTTTAAAAATATTCTCAAATGCATATAACTATAGAACATACATACTCTATATGTATACTACATATATGTATATGTATATATATTTAGTTAGGTATAGCTATAAATCTGTATCTGTATGTACTTAGAACTATTCCTTATGTATTTCAAAGAATCTAGTTGCCTGTTTGTACGTATGTATGTATGTTTGTGTATGTAGGCGTGTGCGTGTGTGTGTGTGTGTGTGTGTGGGAAAATATTTAAGCTATTGAATGTCAAATACTCTTATTTATGTGTACGTAATTTACATAAATATACATACCATATATATATATACATATACTTGTAAGACTTGTTGATATTTTTCAGTGTAATCAATATTTTTTTTTTTTTTTTTTTGGCGTGTCAAAAAACCTATGATTAACACAAATGCAAAGTCGTATTTAAGCATATTGTAATAGGCAACTAGTCATAGTAACTAAGCAAATTGTGTATTGAGATTTTAGCGCGACTTTACTGAAAAAAAAAACAAAAAACAAATCGATAAGCAAAACAAAATCAAATAAATAAAAAAAAAGCAGAAAGAATAAGTATTGTATCATATGCAGATGCACACTAACCCCATGTATACTACACAGTATTAAAAGAAAAGAAAAAAAAAAACAATTTAAAGAAAAAATAAAACAGTTTATCGCCTAGCATAAGATAAAGATTGTTAATAACGAATAGATCTTAAACTCTACACACGACGTCAACACTCATCACATCAACCCTTCAATCAGCTGCAGTCACCATATCCGTTAAACTTTTACAACCGCCACTCGTTACTCGTTACTCGTTACTTATCACTCTTCATTCGCTACTCGCTACAATTTCTATTTCATAAACAAAAACATCAAATGCAACGACTTTAAGTTGATCTAAATTGCCTACTCGCTGCGCGTTCCTTTCATCATTCACACAGTTTGTAACGAGTGCCCAGAGAGGGTAGCGATAACAAGAGTGCCACCAACACCATCCATCATTTCAGCAGTAATAACTATGGCTATCCAAAAAGAAAACATTAAAAAGAGATAAACAAAATATTATCATTCGAAACAATTTAAACTTGTGTAAACTAAGTATAAGTGGATTTTTTTTAGCTAAGCAATGCATAAACGAGAGTTAAATTTAATAATTAATTATAAACTTACAAAGCGAAAACAAAAACGATTACGAAAAATGAAACCCAAACTAAATAAACGAAAGCATAAAAACCAAAAATGCAAAATCACCGCAGAACTACAACAAATATGAAAAAAAAACAAAAAACAAAAAATTACTTAAACTATATATATTTAAATACAAAAACCAAAAACATGTTTAACAAATTATGCCAAAAAACAGCAAAATGAAAAATAAATAAAACTAAATAAAAATATAAAAAAACAAAAAAGGAAATAAATTTATTTTTGCAAGCATTATTTTTGCTTTGAGTTCAAAAAGTAATTGGTTATGGCACTATTGTTTTTTAATTTTATTTATTATTGAAGCATAAAAAAAAGAATGCGTCGATTTATTTTATCTTCTGCAATCCTTTGACAACTTGAAAACAAATTTGTTTTCTCATCACATGAACCAAACACAAACACAAACACAAAAAAAACAACATCGTTGACAAAAACAAACATGATTGAAATCGTGAGAGGTTCGAGAAGTGCAAGATTCAGCTTATTTCCTTGTGACGCCCCATTCGGTTTTATGTGTACGTAAGTATAAATATGTTTTGTATATTTTGATGAGCTCATTTGGTTTTGAGTTCCAAACAAAAACGTTCGAGACATTGCTGATAACAAGTCATCAATAAACAAAATGGGCTTAAAGGTAACTTGCAGAGACAATATTAAATGCTGTTTTTACTATTTATACCCTTCAAACATGTGAAACAGGGTATATTGAGTTTGTCATGAATCTGTAACGCCTTAAAGGAATGATGGGAGACCCCATAAACTAAACATCAAAATGATCAGGACGAGCTCAGGAATTGGTTTCCGCGTGTCCGTCTGTCTGTTTCAACACGATTTCCGGCCAAACTGCTGAACCGATCTGGATGAAACTTTCACAGATTGCTTAGATCATGTCGGGTTGGTTCACTATGAAATTTCATCCCGATCGGAGCATTCTACGATATAGCTAACATACAAATTGACAAAAAAAAAATAATAATAATCCATGAGTGAAGGTTATCATAGTCTTGGCATAGCCAAAATTAACTATGCGGCTATGCCAAGACTTGCATATGCACTAAAAATAAACATGACACATTTTACAATACAAATTAATTTTTTCATACAATAAAGAACTTTTAGCATTGGATTCCCGGAAAATTGAAGCAAAGTTTTTATAAATGGTGATCTAAATTGATATTTTATTTATAGAAAAAAAGGTTTTATACGGCTCCATCACAATTTCCAAAATAAATTTTTTTCACTTTCTTGGCATGAAAGTTAACTTTTGTAAAACCCATCAGTATGTATGTATGTATGTACGTATGTGGCTAACAGATAAAAACAAAACTTATTGAAATTATCGTTGATGTTATTATCGGAACTTAATTATATTATTTAACAAAATATATAAGTATTATTGTCTATAAATCGCCTTATTTTTCCATTCGTATATGTAAATTCCCACACGTGCGCGTTCAATCGTAGGAAATCGATATACTCGTTAAAACAACAGGCAGAAAAAAACTAAAAGGAAAAAAAGAAAATACCTCCAGGATTTGTTGGATGTGCTCCACACGCAAAGCAAGAGCAAAAAATAAAAAAAAAAACAATTTGTGGCTCTTTGCTGATGATGATGATGTCTCTCTATCTCTGTCTATGTGAGGATTGTGTTTTTGCCCTTCTCGCTTGCTCTTTTTCTCGCTTGTAATCAATGCCCCGCCCACAGTGTCTGTGCGAATGTTTGAGTTTGCTCGTTTGTTTTTGAGGTTTTTTTTTTTTTCATCCAGCTATCCATCCATACATCTACGCATCTAGTATTTATATGGGTGAGAGCCACTCGGGTGGCAGGCAACGTTCGAGAAATGGCACACAGCCCACAAAGTAGGCCAAACGATTGATCCAACTGGGTATGGGACGACCGCAAAGTGAACGCGTCATTGCATCCGAGAAATGATTGCAATTGTTGCAGGTCAGATGATAACTGTTGCCCGTAAACTGCCAGCCCAGACGCTCCACAATGCGATACACCTCTTCGCGACTGTAATGAGTATGGCCCAACTCTATGCTCTCCCGATACCGGAAATGTTCGCCCAGCTCCTCTCTAGCACTGCGCGGCGGCAGCTCAAAGATGCCCGAATTGGAGTAGATATGACCACCATAGGTGAATTCAGTGTCATACACCTGAACGCCCGTGTGAAAGACGCCCAAGCCAAGGGGTCCAACGAAAGCGTTGTAGTTAAAAAGATCGTAGACATTGAGGAGAACCGGCTCCCAGTTACCGTTGTGCACATTTAGTGGCAAGAGTTCCTCGCAGCTATCGTTTGATCCATTGAAGCAGTTAAGCAGCGGCATTCGGTTCAAGAACGTGTCCATTGGAATGGACAACACAAGCACCAGACAGTCCAATCCAAGCCAATTCGTATTTAGTTGAGATGTAGTTTTGTTGCAGTTATTTGTTGATTTTTTGGTTTTTTCTTTCTTTCTTGTTTTCTCTTAAATTTGGAATTTATCTACTGCGTTCAACTTGTTATGTTGACATTTTACTAAAATAAACAAAATTTTGCAGCTTGGAACTAAAAGCTCATTCATTATCAAGAGCTCCAGAAATCAAAGCCTACTTTTGGGTGGCCTCGGTATTCGACTTCAAAGTATAAGTAGAGTGGTTGGATGCATTACAGTATTTGCAAGATAAGAGAAAATAATTCAATTTTAAATTTAATTACTGCCCTAAAATATCAAAACAATTGTAATAAAAATGCACATACGTTTTAAGTTTAATATTTTTATTTGTATACATATATAAGTTCATTAGACGGGTTGTACGCTTTTTGTATACACTGTTTTAGCATGTGTTTGAGTGTGTGTGTACGTGTGTATTTGTATAAATGTTCTCTCATTTGAAACAAAGAAAAACCAAATTTGAAAAATGCACTAAAAATTCTATTTAAAAACCTAATCATATACATATACATATGAAATATGTATAAGAAAACTTGTACCATAATTACCACCTGACATGCTCTGTGGTGTGTGTGTCTGTGTTTGTTTGTGTTGTTTTGTGTGGATGTAGACAGGCGTTACCCAAACGAACGTACATACATTTATTTATAGTATTTGTATATATTTATGCTAAATTACAGCGAGAAAAAAAAGTTTGTTGGATGTGTGACTTTTAGTTATTACACTTAATAAACACACAACATGCACGCCTGATGTTTAATTATATTTTTTTTTTTTTAATCTTTATATATATTCATATTTTATAATAATAATTAAATACATTATTCGTATATTAGTAACTCTTTTGTCTACTGCCGCTGCATATTTCTGTCTGTTTGGTTGCTGTTGTCGTCTTTCACATTTTGTCTATATGTCAACTGTTTGTATCTGCGCATTAGAAGACATTTCCATAAACCAGAAACGTCTTTTTCGATAAAAATGTGTGTCCTCATCAGTTGCAAACATTTATTTATGTACAATTAATTTGAAAATTAAATAAGTTTAGTATTCTATTAGAGAGTGAGACAGAAACTGCAACTGCTCTCAAATGTGCATAATATTGTGATGTTGTTATAGACAGACAAAAAAAAAAAAAAAACACATTTATCAACTATTTTTATGCATACATTTATCTTTGTTAAATGCGGCCCAAATCAACATACTTAGACGTGAAATGTTGTAACATATATGGACGTTGATGTACATATGTACGCACAGTATGTACCAACGCGGTTAAAACTTATTTATTAAAAGCCTATTAATTATGATTACAATTAAGATACACACCCGTGAAGGGCAGAGCAGAAAATGTATATTATACGGACCCTATTTAATCCTGTAATACCGGATTCAAGAATCAGATTAAAAAAAATTAAACGAACACGTTAAATACATAAGGTACAATACACAAAACATAGAAAAAAAAAAAAAAAACAGGGACCGTATATAAAATAATTGTTATTTTGAATTGTGTAGAATTACAATTTAAAGTTGAATAAAAAATTTGCACAAAATCATTTTTTTTTTTTTTTAAATCAGATCCGTTTGTATAAGCCAAACTTTTTAATCGTACATGAGCGTAAAACTCAAGCTAATAATTTAATTTGTATAATAATAATAATAATAATAACATATACTGATTACGGTCCCTGCAAAAAAAAAATTTTAATTATTAGAAGTTGATACGACTAAAATAAAACAAATCGACTATCTAACCAAATCTATAATTGTTTTGTTTGTGTGTGTGTCTCTCAGTTGAACCATTAAACTAAAAGTTAAGAGTAGAGTAGTTTATTATTTTGTTGTGTGTGTTTGTTTTGGGGGCACCTAACAAGAACCAGGCATTTAAAATGTTGACACACACGCCACAACCTGTGGGCTGAACGGCTAGCGATATTATGACCATGTATATATATATATATATATATACTTATGCATGTATACACTCGTATATGTATGTATGGTAGATATATCGTTGTGCGATATAGGTATTGCGCACACATCGCCTTTGACCAGACCAGTTCTTTTTTGTTTATTCCTTCCACGGCAGCAAGTAGTTGAAGCCATTTCATTTAGCAAGGAATTCGGTGCTGACGGAGAGCGCAACTTTTTTGGCTGGCGGCAATTCGCTCAAGTGCTGTTAATTACGGAGAAGTACAGAAGACGGGAGTCAGTTAGCTGAAGTGTTTTAACAACTTTGCAAGTTCAATGGTTTCTTACCAAATCTGAATTGTCTCGTTTGACGGCGGCAACGTTGTTTGTTGATTTGAGCGAAGCCAAAGACTCTTCACTATCCACATCGTTGTGATGGTTATTCGTCAAAGATTTAGCTGCTGCACTGTTGCCGGTTGTTGTACCAGCAGCTCTAGTATCAGCAGTAGTAGTAGTATTGCTGCTAGTGCTCGAATTGCCAGCTGCTTGCAATGAGTTGCTATTGCTGTTGTTGCTGCTGGTAAGATCGCTGCTGGAGCTAGTTGCCGTATCTGATTCATCCACAATGGTAATGGTGGGCGTAACAATTGCTGCCGTTGTTTTGGTGTTGCTGTTGTTGCTAGACGAAGTTGCTGTTGCTGCAACACCATTGCCGCCAACAGCAGCAGCGAGTGCAGCAGCCAGCGGTGCAATAGTTGCAGTTGCAGCAACTGTGGCAGTTTCTCCACTTTTTGCGGCAGCAGCTGAAGCAGTAGCGGCACCTGCTGCAGCAGCACTTATAAGCTCTGACTTTTTCTTTGTTGCCGTTGCAGCTGCTGTTGCTGCTGACTCCTCCTTCTTTGACAACTCTTTGCTGCTGGCCTCACTGGCCTCATTGTTGACTGCCGACGTTTTGTTGGCCACAGCCGCAGCGCCATCCACAGCAGCAGTTGCAGCATTTGTGGTGGCAGCATTCGCAGCCGTTGTTGCAGCATCGCTATTCTCCTCAACATTCGACTCTTCGTTCTTGGTATTTGCTTCGTATTCCTTAACAATCTGATCGAGATTGTAGCGTCGCCGATTGTTTACATAGAATGTGCGCACATGCGCTTCCGTTTTTGTGCCCACCACTTTGGCAATCATCTGCAACAATCAAAACAAAACAGTGTTAATAAATAATTGAGGCGAAAATTTGAAGTGCGTCATACCGGAAAGTTTTTACCCCAATCGCGCAACGCTAGCCGCGCCACTTGGATCTCAACTGGTGTCCAACGTGCCGATATGCGGGGCTGAGCGGTGGTTGCCTCAGCATTATTATTATTGTTGTTGTTGGCCGTCGCATTGGTAGTCGCTGTAGAAGTAGTAGTAGTAGTAGTAGTGGCAGCAGCCGTTGAAGTTGCAGTTGCTGCAGCAGTTGCTGTTGCAGCAGTGGCTGAGGCGCCAGAACTGCCGCTTCCAGCTCCTGCAGCTGCTCCTCCTCCTTCATCAGGGTTAATTTCGCCACATTCTTTGTCCAGCTGTTCCATTGTTTGCCTATTTTTTTGTATCTGCAATGGTTTGCGGGTGGGAGGGGCGTCGGGCATTTAATTCAAATGTCAATTGGGGTCAAGTCGGTTCAGTTCATTGATTGTGTCACTTGTATATATATATATATGTATAAATATGTGTACGTGTGTCTGCGTGTGTGTGTGTGTGTGTGTGTGTGTGTGTGTAGCATGATACGATATGCAATAAGAGATGTGTGTGTGTGTGTGTGTATGAGGGATTTGATATCAACATCTACTACCAAAAATAGTACACAAAAACAATCACTTGCAATCCAATCGCTAGCTCAGAAAGAAAGAAAAAGCCTCGATCAAAAGTTAAAACAAATATAGCAAAAAAAAGTACTTTATAGGAACTTAAGGAACCCAAGCCATAGGTAAAGGTTAATATAAAGCATATAAAGCTCGCATAAGGAATCGGTTAACGCAAGATAACAAATAAATAGGATGTACTACTTGTACTTGGCTTCGGATAGAGTTGGATTGTTATACATACATACATACATACATACATACATACATACATACACACATACATACATACACATATACCATATTAAGAAGAAACATATAGAACATAGAACATGGCACAAACAAAGCAGAACAAAGCGAACAAAGAACATGGGGAGAGAAGATTTAAGTTAAATTTACATTTCTTACTTCGGCCATTAGGGAGGCGACTCTACGATCACCTTCGGCTAAATACTCTAACGGATTCTTACAGCCGGCCAAGGCTGTGAGATCATCATGATTGATATACATGCCACGTGGCGGCTTGCGCTTGGATCGCTCAGCAGCCGCTGCAGCCGCGGCGCTTGTGTGTGTAGAACGTTTCGTAAGTGCAATTGTATCCGGGCCGGATATAGGACGCGGTTTGCCGGTACGTCTATATACATACGTATATATACATATAAATGCCACAAGCAACAAAAATGAATGCAAGAGAAGTTTGTATAAGTGTGTGTGTGTTCGTGTATGTGTGTGTGTGTATTTGATTTTGTTGGTCAACAAGTTAATGCATTATTTTTGTTCAGTACGGAAGAGAAAAAATTGGGGGAGAGAGAGAGAGAGAGAGAGAAAAACTTAGCATTAGCTTAATGATTGTTACAACGTATTTAGCTCAGTTTTGTATTGATTCTTCTTGCCTTTTTTTGCTTGGTTTTCTTTTTTTTTTTTAACATACAGTCGAACTTCTATAATACGAATTCATTAACAGAAGACTGCAATTTGGTTCAATCGCAAACCCAATCCACTATATATTACGAACTTTGTCTATAATAAACTATTTTCTTGTCGCCTTTGAGATTCGTTATATGGAAGTTCGACTGTTTGTATTGTATAGTTGTGGAAATATCTACCTCCAATGCGTGTGGCAACTTCTACACATTCGCCCCAATGGCGAATCAAACAAAATGTAGCAGACTACATTGCAATTCTTGCAAAAACCGCCAACAACCACGCGTCGATTGTTGCCGCCAGCATTGTTGTTGTTGTTGTTGTTAATATTGCCATTGCCATTATCATTGCCGCCAATAACATCATTCTCGATATCATCATTATCATATTGTAGATTAAAGCCAGGTAGTGTAAATCCAAGCATATCATCACCCATCGAATTAGTATAGATGCACAATTGATCGCCATCCAGATCGTTGCTGTTGCTATTACTGTTGCTGTTGCTGTTGCTGTTAATGTTTGTGTTGCTGTTGCTGTTGCTATTACTGTTGGTGGTTGAGTTGCTGTTGCTATTACTGCTGCTGCTGCCAACGCCACCGATATTGTTATGATTATTAGCAGTAGTAGTTGTTGCTGTTGACTCTGACGAAGTTGCATTGCTGCTGTTTGAGGCATTTCCATTGCTTCCAGATGCGCCAGCAGCATTCGTGCTGTTGCTATTGTTGTTGTTGGTAGTCAAATTGTTGTTGTTTGCCTTCTGTTGTTTTTTATTGGTTTTTTTTTTTGGGGGGGGGGGGATTGTGGGGAGGGTCATAGTGAATATATAAATATATATATTTATACGGTGGATTATTAATGCCAACGCAGTCACAAAGAGCAGCAGCAGCAACAAAGCGAATATATATGTATTTTTATTGATTTGTTGATCGTCCGAGTTACGTTCAATATCATAAATCGTATTCGTTGGTTTTTGATTCGTCAGTTTCGGACAGATATTGAACGACAGTTGAGCGGATTTTATGCGTGTGTGCGTGCGTGCGTGTGTTTGTTTGAGAGAGAGTCATTTAATGCAAAGAGAAGAGAAAAAAAAAAACAGTTGTTTGTTTTTGCTTTAGTTCACACTTGGTAACACTTAAGAGGTAGTTGTACTTGTATATTTTTTTTTCTTCTTCTTTCCTAGTCTTCACACCAACACTTTGCCCTTATCACCCACACCGCCCACAACACTTGGCCTTCCCAATAATAGAAAGAAAAAAAAACATTCAACTCTTTAATGTGTTTGAGACGTTGCAATTTTCTGCATCTCGTTTCTTCTTCTTTACTGGCTTAATCATAACTAGCTCTGCTGCTTTTTCGACTGCGAAGCGCATGAATGTATGCATTTGTGTGTGTGTGTATAAGTGTGTAAATAGATGTATTTATGACATTTGTATTTGAGTGTTTTTATAAAGTTATCAAAAAATCTATTTTATCATTTTTTTCACTAACGAGATGAACGCAGCTACACTAGAAAAAATACATAGCTACATATGTACACGCTTTAATGCATGCATAAACGGATTAACATATATACATACATATATACAGCACACATACGTACACAAACACTTTTTTGAAATATCACTTTCACTTCCGCTCACTCACTCATTTTGTATTACCTTCTCTCTTTCTCTCCTCTCTTCTTACTCCTTTTTCTCTATTTTACTATTACAAAAATTGTGTGTGTGTGGTGTGTGTGTGTGTGTGTGTGTGTGTGTGTGTGTGTGTATTTGTTTATGTTTATTAATTGGCATATACATATATAAAAGAAAATATTGAAATTCCACCTTAGAACCAATAATAATAAAAGTTAAATTCAGTTAAGCTTAGAAAAGTGACGAGTGTATGTAGCGAGTACAATTCGCACGGCAAACGATACGCAACGAGTCATCGAATCGGCCAATTGCAACGGACTCGCTATTTTGTGCCAACGATCAAAGAGTAGCGAGTAAAATTGTAACGAGTAACGAATCTCTCTTTTGAATCAAGAACAAAATTCGGATAAACTAAAAATATAGGGGTATATTAAAGGGGCGACGGTAAGAGGATATTGCAAACTAAACCATATGTAAGACTCAATCAGAAAAACATACCAAAAAATAAATAATTTTAAAAACAAAATCATATACATATACATATATATGCATATGTATATATGCAAGATATGTGTAAGTGTGTACATTACATAGATTATCGATAATTTGTTAAGTTTGTAATTCGGTTAGCATGGTGCCTGGCAAAATATACGGATAGAGTTTGCGGATAAATGTAGTATAATGTGAGTGTGTGTGTATATGCATATGTGTGTGATTATGTAAACGAAGAAGGAAATGAAAATTTTTATGGTAAACTACCAGTATGATGCAGACTGATCACGACTAATATAAAGACCATAAACATATGTACTTAAGTGTATACACATCACTAGTTTGTAGAAAAACCTTAAGCTTATATCTTTTTTTTTCAGGTTTGGGTTTAGCTATTATCTCTACCAATAAGAAACACATAGTATAATATATTGTTGGTTATTTGTTTAATCTTCTTGCAAAAATGATATGAGTTTTATGTTTTATATGTGGGTGTGGTTGTGGGTGTGGGTGTGCGTGTGTGGGTGTGTGTGTGTGTGTGTGTGTGATTATCTTCAGCCTTAATATCATTAATGTTTATCATTTTTATCAATTGTTTTTTCTATCTAAGTTTTTATTTCCTTCTAAATATGTAAAATAATTATTTATTTGTATAAATTTGGATATATTTTTTTTGTTCCGTTTAAGTTTTACTTTAATACAAAAAAGCATTAAATTAGAATTTGATTTGTAGAGTGTATAAATTACTATATTATACTATGTACTGGATTATAATTTAGGACTCATGTAAAAATTTGTATACAGGAGCAATTTTGTATAAATAAATTTGTATATAAAATCTATATAAATAAAGAATTAAAAGTCTGTTTACCTTACGTCTAAAGTCTTGCTGGTAAATGTTTGCTTTTGAATACTTTTTTTCGTTGACTTTCGTTAACTCACAATCAGTATTTAAGAGAAAAAAAAAAAAAAAATAGCAAACAATAGTTGAAAGTCTAAAAAAAATTATATAAGTACTATATAATCACATACATAATATTTTTTTTTTTTTTTAATTTATTAATACGTGTTATGTAGATTAGTGTTTACGTCTAATGATGCTGGTCAGTGATAAGGTATTTTTGGCGCTTAAACATACAAATTTTCATGTATGTATGGATGTACTTGTGTTAAATGTGCATGTTTGGTGTGTTGTGGAATGCGTGTGTGTGTGTTTTTGGTTTGGTGTGTTGTGTGTGAGATGTTTCTATGTTTTAAGTTCTTATGAGAAGTATGCAGGCACGGTGATCATCTGAAAGAATAACGAACCATATTTGTACTATATCTCTTTTATAACGTTCTTATACGGGCTTTGTACCACCCCTCGACTAAGCTACAAATTCCACGATACTACACTACACTAGAAATCGCCAAAAGATTTACAGTAAAAAAAATATTAAGAAAACAACTCTTCAAATCTTTAAAGCAATCTTGATGCAGAAAATAAGAGTGTTTGTTAAATCTACCGATATTGCGATTTTTATTTAAAGTTCTAAATTACTTTTAAATTACTCCAACTTTAATTTTATTTTGGCTCAACTACTGAAATACATCTATTAAGCTTGCGTCAGCAGTATTCAATCACATATAAGTCAGTAAGTTATGAGTAATATTTTTTGTTTTGAAATTTAATACTTTTTTTATAGTGTTCGTCTTCATTTTCCGCCTTTAGCTAAGATAACGTTCAACAACACAAACCAAAAAGGGGGAAGCACACACACATCTGCACCCGCACATACACATTTATAAGTGATAATCAGTTGCCACGTCGAATTGCGCCTCATGTCCCAAAACGTTATTTCTTGCAAATCAGCCAATTTTTGCGTTCCTTCTATAAAAACAAACAAAATAATCAAAACAAATGTGCTTGGTAAGCGAAGACAGGGGCCTATCGTAAGTCAATCAAGTGCGTTCACTACTTATCAGAAACAAGGATTTGGCATCTTTTGGTTAAAGCTACAATTGATCTTAAAAAACATTTACAATACTTCTTTGTCTATCATTGCTTGATGCTCTTATCTTGTCAATGCCGAAAAACCTACTTTAAAGCTTCTGTTATAATACCATCGATTGTTTCGTTAGGTGGGGTCGATATGCATATACATATATAAAAAAAAACACACACATATGAAGTGTGTACAGATTGAAATTCGGGAAGCCCGAAGAACATGATGATAGTCAATAAACTAGCCTGTAGGCAAACACAGCAAATCTCATATGTGTTTCTGCATACATATGCTATGGATTCGAATGATTTTGTGTAAGTGTTAGTGTGTGTTTGTGTAAATGTAAGTGTGTGTAAGTGCATGCGTGTGTGGGTGTGTGCATGGTTTGATGAGTGTTATGCATGTGCCATAAAGATTTATGTAAATGTTATATGTATGTCTGTTAGGCATAAGTAGTATTTGTGATTTGAGGCTGGTTTATATAAAAAAAATGTATGTTTATTGTATATATAGGGTAGGGTATTTCGGTGAGTAGTGGAGTCTTGCTATGTCGTTTACATGTTAAGCCCTATGTACTACGATTACTGATAATTACCTTGTCATCGGTATCAGACTCCTCATTGCTGCCGACTTCACTGCCATTCTCAGAGCCTTCTTTAATTGCAGCTTTTATCATTTTCTCCTGACGATCCATGGCGCTGCTGCGATGACGAGTTTTCTTCCACGAATAATAGTATTTAACCAGACTGGCTATTGACTTGTCTGGCAGCTATTAATTGTAGATGCAAAGATTAGAGATACACTTCAATTAAATCAATTAGCTTATGATTCGAGCTTACCATCTGGCGTATGCGATGGAAACTTTTGCCATGAAACTGAAATGCCTGCTCAAAGAGCACCTTATCCTCAATTGTCCATTCGTCAGGAAATGGCGTAAAGTTAGCCAAATCCATGACCGCACGTTCCAGATCATGCTTGTGCCAGAAGAGCATACCCAAGGCCTGTTCGCCATTATAGCCATACTTCTCCTTGGCCACCGAAATGTATTCCTCCACTATAATCAAATCTTGCACTTAGTCTTCTGCTACAAATAAACTTAAAGAATTCATGCACCTACATTTCATGTCGGGTATTTCCTTTGTGGGCGACCAAACCAACAGCGCACGCTCATTAATCTGCTCCGGACGACGTTCTTGTTCGGCCACCAGCGGCGGACACACCGCCTGATAGTCGCGTCCAACGCGTATTTTTTCTGTTTGAAAGCGATGCAATAGTTAATATTTTTTGTAAACATTTTTTTATGAAAATATGGGCTTACCTTCGTATTCGGACTGCTTAGTCTTGGATTTGCCGTTGCGCTTTGTTGCTGCGTTGAGATCAATAGGTGGTAAATATAAATTTTCGAGCAATACTGCCACACTACATGATATATGTGCTCAAATCTTCAGATACTTACAATTATCGTCGTCTGAACTCTCCGGTGTGCCCGCACCCGGTGCGGTTGCAGTCCCCTTTTCATTTGCTGTGGCATTTGTGGAATGGCTGCCACCACCGGCACCGCCTAGGCCACTGCCAGCATGGTGGGCATTGCCACCACCACCGCCGCTTGTGTGCGTATTGGGGCTGGGTCCACGTGAGCGGCGGCCATTGCGCAAAATGTCGCTAGTGTTGCGCTCGGACAACACCATTTTGTCGCGTATGAGCTGGGAGCGTTTATTATGTTTCTCCAGCTTGCTGATGTTTATTGCTATCGTTGAAGTGACAAGGATTTAAGCGGCCAAGCCGTGGGAGCAACTACGGAACACAAAGCAAACAATAAAATTAGCCCTAATTGATTTCTTGCTTTAAGTTTGCAATCTTTGCTCAACACAAATATGAGGAAACTGTTCTTTATTTATAAACAGCACATTACACACACTTTTTTTGAAAGAAAATTAATTTTTTTTTTGGTATTTTAAATAGAAACTCTGCAGCATTCACAGCGCATTTGAGCAAAGTAGGCAAGCAGGGTACGAGTCGCACTTTGTCGCTAACGACCGTAGTCGTAGTGTGCTGTCAAACAGTGTTACATTTGTTTCGTGAGTGTATGTGCATGTACATATGTGTGTATCCGCGCGTGTGTGCACGCCTGTATGCGTTTGAGCTGGCGCGAGTGTGTGCGTGTTTGTTGGCCAAAGCAGCTGAGATGCATATAGCAAAGTGCACATTTAAAACACGTAAAATATACATTTTAAACTTATCCAGCTTACCTAAAATGTTGCCCGTGGCTGTTTTGTTGCACAGCCAGCAAAAAAAAAAATAATATAGAGACGCGCGCCTCACAAAAGAAATAAGCGGGGTATGCTACTGCTTTCGCTTATTTATTTACACAATTAAATAACACTACAGATCGCAACGCAACCAGTTAACTTCCTTTGCACACATAAGTTAACACCGCTCAAATTTAGTTGAGTTTTAATTTTAAAATACAGGACGCAATCACGTCTAACGGCGACGGGGTTGTTGCGCGCAGGTAACTAAAACCTAAACTGAACGCGAAAAAAACTTGAGTATGACAATTCTGCATTGGCCGTTTGCAGTACACTTTACCAGTACGCCCGTAGCGTAGCTTTGTCTCTCGTCGCTCAGTAATTTTGATGCAAGGCTTAGGCGTTGCTCAATTTACGTTACTAGAACGTTCCCTGCTATTAACGGAACACTATAATTAAACACTGTTTAATATTTTATATAGATTTTTACTGGTAATTCGAATAAATTGTGCACAATCTCAAATTAATTTAAACTGTGGCTGTAACACGCAAGGTTGAAATGGATTTCATCGGTGCTGCTGAGGAGGCTGGTCGATAAATTTTAGTTTGTTACTATTTTATTGCAATTTTAGTGATCATTTACAAACTATTATATTATTATGAGCATTATGAGCAATGTCATTGTTTTTACACATTCAGGGCGTTTTAAGCTCGAATTCGAAAGCCACAATGATTTGTGATTTTTATTGAGTTTAATGCTTGGCACATTGAATCCAATGAAATTTTCATTTACCTTTTGTACCTTATCATTGTATATTGTGTATACCATGAATATATGTATGTAAATTGTATGCAACTATTAAATAAAAGAAACTAATTCCAAATTTAAACCAATACTATAATAAAGATGTGCATGTGGCAATTTAGCAATGGGGTAACGCTTAATGAAGCGCTCGATAAAATGAACGTGCATATCGGGCCTACTCTAAGTTCGCGAGTTTTCCGCTAGGTGGCGATACGGCGGGCGCAAAGTAGAGTCTCAGACGTGCGAGTGGTCGAATTTTTTCTATACGTGAAACAACCAAGTGCAAATATCAAACCAAACGCAATGGCTGCTAGATTTATACAGAGAATTGTAAGAAAACAAGGGATAATAGCATAACAATATTATTAACTGCTTGCCAGTTAGCATAAGCCAACATTGTGCCGCGATTATTCGCCCACCCTGCCGCAACCTACCCCCCATCCACGCACCATGCATCCGAGAAACATTTTCTACTGATTACGTGCGGCATTATGAGGATATAAAAAAAAACTTAACTAACACTATGATTTTGTTTTTCAATTAAAAAAACTCTGCAACACCCTACCAACATCCATCGAAAATTATATCAACGTGCCTACAACAACAAATAATGACTAAAAAAAATTCAGCTCAACCAACTGGGGTTTCGGGCTGCGCGTGATGCGGCTCCAGGGTCTACGGCCTTGGCGGGATCATCACTTAAAGCCAAGGTTCGTGCAGCCTCATCCTCAAATTTAAAGCCAACAGCACTGCAATGGAAGAGCAATGCTTCGAAATCGTATAAATCACAGAAAAAATATAGATCTGAGAGCCAAGAGTTCCTTTTACATAACAAGCGAGTGCTTGCTGAAGGGGGCGCCACTGCGCTGCTCGTCGTAGGGAAAAGGTTCTTGTGCGCATAACGCAATTTTAATTTTTTTTTTGGCATTCAACAACGTTAAATCAGATTTCAGTTGATGAGCCCCCATAAGTTACTTTTGTTCTAAATTTTTTTTTTGCACGGGTTGCATAAAACAATGCTGGCTGGCAACACTTTGCTGCCTTGCCAGATGCGCGCTCTAACCTCAACAGCGGGAGAACGAGAGAACGCACACGGGACAATCGCTTGCAGCTACATATGTACATAGTGTAGCCCCCGCCGCTGTTGCCTCCTTCGTTTTTGATGTCGCTTATGTAACCAATAATACATATCTGCATGTTGATAACTGTTAAATATGCATACTATCTGTGATTGTGGTAGTTGTCGCTGTTGTTATTTTTGTTGTGTGTTGTCTATTCTCCATATATTAGATTGCTAACGAGTTACTTTGAATTGATTTTTCTTGCAGGTCAGCACAACGCCAGCGGCTAGCCGTGGCTATGCGTCCGGCAGCAAGAAGGTAACACTGATACCCGGCGATGGCATTGGTCCAGAGATCTCTGCTGCCGTGCAAAAGATTTTCACTGCCGCCAATGTGCCCATCGAGTGGGAAGCTGTCGATGTGACCCCAGTGCGCGTAAGTAACTTCCTCTTGAATATGCATATTTTTTAAAACAAGGCGCAAAAATTATTAATTTGATGGGAGCTGCCAGCCATCCAGCAACAAATATCAATTGTAATCGATAAAATTTGTTATCGAAAGTAGGCTGATCTGTATGAAAGGCAAGTGGCAATACCACACATATTCAAACGCTGTTACTGGAGTGAGTAAAATTATATTTTGAAGTATGTTCAACTATCATAAAACAATTGGTTGTGAAACCGAAATGCATATTCAAGGAAATATTAGTCATATAATACAAATAACATAACTTAAAACTAATTTGCAGGGTCCCGATGGTAGATTCGGCATTCCCCAGGCTGCCATCGATTCGGTCAACACCAACAAGATCGGCCTGAAGGGTCCTTTGATGACACCCGTGGGTAAGGGCCATCGTTCGTTGAACTTGGCTTTGCGCAAGGAATTCAACCTGTATGCCAATGTGCGCCCCTGCCGCAGTCTGGAAGGATACAAGACTTTGTACGACAATGTCGATGTGGTCACTATTCGCGAGAACACCGAGGGTGAATACTCTGGCATCGAGCACGAGATCGTCGATGGTGTCGTGCAGAGTATCAAGCTTATCACCGAGGATGCATCCAGGCGTGTGGCCGAATATGCCTTCACATATGCCAAGAACAACAATCGCAAGAAGGTCACTGTGGTGCACAAGGCGAACATTATGTAAGCACATACATGTATATATTTTACTGCGGTTTGACACAATACTTGTAATAATGGTCTCTATTTGGCAGGCGCATGTCCGACGGTCTGTTTCTGCGTTGTGTTCGTGAAACTTCGCAAAAGTTCCCCGAAATTACGTTCGAGGAGCGTTACCTAGACACGGTGTGCCTCAACATGGTGCAGAATCCAAGCAAATACGATGTGCTGGTAAGTTTTTGATCGAATTGGAAGACTGTTCTGCTACCATTGATGCCATATCTGTTATCTGGTTTAGGTCATGCCCAATTTGTATGGTGATATTCTGTCTGATATGTGCGCCGGTCTGGTTGGCGGTCTTGGCCTGACGCCATCAGGCAACATGGGTCTGAACGGTGCTCTGTTTGAATCTGTGCACGGTACAGCGCCCGATATTGCTGGCAAGGATCTGGCCAATCCCACAGCGCTGGTGCTGTCAGCTGTAATGATGCTGCGTCACATGGAGCTCAATGCCCATGCCGATAAGATTGAGAACGCCGTTTTTGCGACCATCAAGGAAGGCAAATATCTAACCGGCGATCTCGGTGGACGTGCCAAGTGCTCCGAGTTCACAAACGAGATTTGTGCTAAGCTTTAAACTGCCAACTGTTGCCAAGCATGTTACAGAGTGTTAAACAACAGCAATGTGAACAACAACGACAAAAGCTACTAGAATTACAGCAAGGCTGTATTGAAAAACAACAACAAGACACTCGCTTCTTAAACCAAAAAGCAAACAACAACTACAACAAACAACAACCACACAACAACACTCACAATTCTAAGCCGACAGTTTCTAATACTTTTTTGTTTTATTTAGTAAATTATTTTTCAAAACTACGAGAAAAAAAAATAATAAGAATGAGAGTTAAGAACCAAAAGTATTTTATGTTCGAATACTTCAATTATTTTTAAAAATTATTTTTTTGAGGTCCCAAATTTTGCATGTAACAAATTTTGTTAACTCATAAGCGTAAAGTCAAGTATTTATTTGTCGCCATCCAGAAAAGCAATCAATTAACTGATAAACCATAAATAATTATTATTATTTTTTGATTATTATTATACATAAATATATATGCCAACAAAAGTAATTGTTATTAATTATTATTTATGAATTGTGCTTAGACATTTTTCTTCTATTATTTAGCTTTTGTGCTGGTGCGTTTTGTGTTCTATTAAAGATGTGAAGTTAAAACAAATTGTAGTAAAAGTCAAGCCGAAAGTTGAGTGCAAAAATTAAATGGTTACAATAATAAACGAAACTAACCAGCGTATGAAACAAAAGAAGCAACATTTTGAAAACTAATTATATATGCAATTGTTATTGATAATTAAGCGTACTGTAATTGCAACAAGCAAATGTCATGCAATTTGTTAAAAACTCAATAAAAACAAAAACTTTAAAATTTACAAGACATTGTTAATGTTGTTTATTACTATGGCAGAATGAATTCTGATGTTGTATAATATTGTTGAGTTTGTATCGATTTGTTTAATGTGTTATAATAATAATACTAAAGAGTTTGAAGTGTTATCACAATATTAAGTGTGTGTTAGTGTACTAATTAGTTTGTTTAAGATCCAAATGAAGATGGTTAAACAATTTTAGTCAGATCAATGTTATCAAGGGCCATAACGTGTTTGCGCAGTTGCGAATACTTGAATAGGGTGTAACCAGAAAACATATAAATTTTTGTGTGATTCTCATAGAAGAACACCGATTTCTCTGGATGGGCAGTTAGCTGCACCAGCAGCTGATTATCCATGATAACGCTTTTCTCATTGATGCTGAGAGTAACGCGAGTGGCCTCGCCAAATACATTGGTGCCGCTATGTATCTCTTCCAGTGGCACACGCTTCGAATCGACGTCCATACCGACTATCTCCAAATGTGCGACGCAAGAGATGCTCTCGTCGCTTATGATCTGCACCACATCATTGCCGCCGATCCAATCCGAAACTTCCAGCATAGTTTTAGTTTCGAATCCAGTTGCCTCGTTTACAAGCTGAGCTAATTCTGTCGAAAATTCGGGATACATACAGATATGTCCATACCCATTCGGCAAAACGACTGCGTTGCGCAGGCCGTCGGGAAAGGCTTCGTCCAGCAGCATCGGTGAGCCAATGCATTGGTAGTCGCTATTATCAGAAGCATCGTAGATCAAATACTCATTGCCGAGCACTCGACCAAAGCACAGGCGCATTGCCGGCAACAATGAATTGGTTTGCTTCGGTGGCACAACGGTATCATCGAAATCGTAGTCAATTGGTGCAGCTACCGTATAGTTGTTTTGCGGTTTGCCCTCGAGTTTAATGAATCGCGGCTCCTCAAGGGAAAATATCGTTAGGAGTTCTTCGAACACAGACATTTTTCAAGTAGCACCTCCTACTTAATGAATGACAAATTTAATTTTGCCACACAACTGTCAAAGCTCTCAGTGTTGTAAGCTACCGTTAAAAGAACGTTAGTAAATTTCTTTAAGTCGAAGAATGTTCGAGAAGGACGAAAATTGTAGAGCATGCATGCAGAAACTTTGCAAGTATCTTAAACCTTACTTAACGCTTAAAGCCTAAGAATTAAAGTCAGGAGGATAACTTTTTTTTTTTAGCTTATAAAGCAATAATGGACAATACCAACTTTCGATTGCTTTAACAATAACTGTTATCGGTAGTGTTAATAAATTCCTAACGTCTGAAAAAGTAACAAACAGATCGAAATAAGACAACTGCAAAGCATAAAGGAAAAGAATATATATATGCATACATATGCTTTTAGCTAAAAGTGTCCTCGAAGCTTTGTTCTTCCTTAAAATGTGCACTATTGTTAGTGCAGATTTTTAAGAAACATGTTGAATAAGAATCAAATTGTCAACCGTAGACCGAAAGTAAAGAAGTTGGAACCAAATATGCGTCACACGATGAGCCTTTAGGGTAAGTTAGGTTAGGTTGAAATGGCGAAAAAGAGAACAATAAGAAAGTTTAAAGACAAACTGCGGAGCGTAAAATTTGACAGGTTGTTGGTTTGTTGGTCCAGCGTGCGGTTCCTTTTACATAAAGGCATAACGTTACTTTCTTCAAATTTCTATAAGCTCAAAAATAGTTTTCCAGCCATGATATTTATGGATATGGCCTAGTCAATTACAGGCATATTCTGGCAGATTAATAAAAATAAAATTTGATTTGCACATAATGTTTAAAATCTCGTTTATTATGCGGCAACCTAAAATACCTTAAAATGTAGGTTAAAAAAAAAAATTGTTTTTATGTAAGTTCGCTTTTCTTTTCAGTTTTTGTTGCTTTGGTGCCAAACATACAAAGTAAAAACACTCATTTCATTTTAATATTGGTTTTTCCATTTTTTTTTTCAATCGTTTTCGTCTCTCTCTTTTTTACTCTGTCGCTCCTTATACATAAAAAAAAAAAAAATGTTGTTTCATTTAAGTGTATTTACACATATAAATTTTGCATATCATGTATGTTGACATAAAATATATTCGTTAAAATTAGTTATTTATATTGCATTTATTACAAGTTTAAAATTTAATTTCTTATATGTTTATCGCCTATATATGTATTTTTTTTATATATGGATATATTTAACATTTAGAATGTAAAACTAATACAAAAACAAAAAATTAACATTTTTCAAAAAAAAAAAAAAACATAAAAAATTTTATACATTTAATGCCTAATTATTAATTTTTCGAATTTCCTTACACACTATTTAGAGTTGAGAGCGAGCGTGCCAGGGTTGCCAGCTGGTGAAAAATAACGTTCTTAATTACTTACTAATGTTTGGATATTATATACGGATATATGGACATACGTATGTATTGCATATTACATATATTTATACGATGATAGAAAAAAACGTCAACTTGCTTAATAACAAATTTTGTTTTAAGCCATTCTCTAAAATGCACTTATATAATTTCTTGTCGAGTTTTTCTATTGTTCTTTGCCACTTACTCTGTCGCTCTTTCAACATAAAAACATTTGCTTCATATAGTACATATATGTTCTATAGCATATTATAAACATCGATTAATGTTTGTTTGCATTGCGTATCTCTTAAATTTAACATTTAGATTGAAAAGAATTAATTTTTTTGTTCGACTCTTTTTGAACGCTTTTTTCTTAATTTTAGTATGAAGTATCTTATATGGATATCTTTTACATTTAAATTGTTAAAAAACACAAAAAGCAGAATAACAGAAAACAAAAATAAAACATATTTCTTAAAATGCGAAAAAAAAAAAAATAGATCAGTATCTATTGTGATTTCTCTTATGTGAGCGTGTTGCCTTGTTTGTCATTTAATTAAATACTATAACGTCATCATCATCATCATCTATTGTTGTATTATGTAGATTAATTTTATAGTCGTACTTTTTACGACTGTTGACATTGCTGCTTAAAATCCTCCTGCTGCACATCCTCAAACAGCTATTGATACGTCACAAATTTGACCATATCATTGACGCCGGATGGACGTGAAGCTATGGCCGGATTTGTTACGGTAATGGGCAATTCAAGGGATGTGGGCACACCACTGCCACCACCATTTGTTGTCACACCGATGACAGCCAAACTATGCTCAAGATTGCTCTCGTCGAGCGGTGTGACAACACGTCGCATCTGCAATCCACGACTTGGACTCTCCAATGTGGACATAATGGGCGTCTGATCTAACAATGCATTCGTTTCATTTGTGCTCGTCGATATGGGTGACGTCAAATGGTGATGATGTTGCTGTTGCTGCTGCTGATGATGGTGATGGTGATGGTGATGATGATGTGTTGCAACGCCTGCTTGATTGAGCGCTTGCCCCAAGAAATCCACAACGCTTCCATCGGCCACATGCTGACCCATGCCCACACCAACGTTGACATCCACGCCCATTGACATTCCCAGTTCTGCCTGTTGTCGCGTATCGATGTGTAGTAGTGAGACTGTTGGATTGCTAACATCAAGGACATCGGTGCCGGCCAGTGCAGCGGCCAGTAAATCATTGGCAGGTGCAGCATTGTTATCATCATTATCACCGCTACCATCGTTGTCATCGTCATCACCATCGTCATCATCATCGTCATCCTCGGGAACAAAGTCAACGTCCATATTATTAACATTGACCAGCTGCAAATCACGTTCCTGCAAATAGGTTTTGGCCGCTTGAACTATTTCGCTGGCCGGCAAAATGGCTGTACGTCCATCGATCTCGATGACAATGTCATCCCGTTGCTGCATTATGTTCATCAGCATATCGGTGGACAGTTCCAATTGATGACCATTGACATTCAGTTGCAGCACTTCCATTTGCAATTGCAACATTTCACTTGGACCCATCTCTACTTCTTGTTCCTCACCAACAACGCCAACGTCATCGTCTACAGTCATTTCAATATCTTCGAGATTTTCATCCGAGAATGGACCGACTTCAACTTCATTGCCATCATCATCAGTGACTTGTTGGTTAAGCTCTGAAAATCGGTTAAATATTTCAATGCCACCCGATTGATCCATCAATATTTGTTGCTGTTCCGCCGTCAACAATGTTCCCGGCAACTGATTGGGTAGCAAAAAGACGGCTGAGGCCGGATTACCATCGGGTAGCGTTGGTGATTCAGTAAGTGCCTCCAGCGGCACTGGCACCAAATGATTCTCGCTATCCAGATACAGTGCCTCATTGTTGATCGGTGTAAAGTTGTTATTGTTGCCCAGCGAACACAGCATAAAGGTGTTGGTGTAACCGGGTATGGGACGTGTCATTACAGCACAAATGCGAGCCTCCGGTGTGGTACCCTCTCGGCCCGGCAACTTGATACGCCTACCACCTCCGCCGCCATCGCTGCTTCGACCACCTGGCCCTCCCCGGCTGCTACTAGGCGTATTTGCATTTCCCTCATCATTGTTCTGCAGGACGGCTGATGTCGATGTGGATGCCGTTGGATGCTGTAGCTCGTGTAAGTGTTGCAATTGCATGTGGAACTGCATCTGTGGCGCTTCCTCAATCTCCAGCTGTTCGGCGCATGTACGCGGAGGCTGCTGATCATCCTCATCTTCGGTTACTGCCTCGTGCAGCTGTTCTAGCTGCAGTTCCAGCGGCAATCCCTGCACCTGAACGTGTTCCGGCGAATCGGCGTCCGGACTGCTTGCAGCACTGCGTGCTGAACGTCTACGTCGCGTCTCCGAGCTGGAACGGCGACGTCTTAAAATCTGTGTCAGCTGTTCCTGCTGTTGCTGCAATTGATGATCGCGCAAGAGCTTCAATTGCTCCCGTGCCCTCATCACGTCCTCGTCGCGCAGCGTATATGCCGCTTCAGAGGATCTAATGGACATGCTACCGCTGCGTTGATGATGATGTTCACCTGACGGTGATAGCAGGATCATCATTCCCCCACCGGGTTGTTCGCTGGAAGCACGCTTTATGGTGAGATCACGATCGGGTACACGTTCTTGATCTAGCATTTGTTCCATTTCGATTTGGAGCAACAGATCGGTTTCCTTGGCCTTCTCTTGCTCCTGCTCTTTTCTTCTTTCCTGCTCTTGCTCCCTTCTCTTCTGTAGCTCAATTTTTCGTTCTTGCTCTTGAATCTTCTTTCTCTCTTGCTCCTGCCCCACACGTTTCTCTCGTTCCCACTCACTCTTTCTTTCCTCTTCCTGCTTTCTCTTCCTCTCCAGCTCTTGCTCTTTTTTTTCCTGTTGTTCCTGCTCCTTCTTTCTCTCTTTTTCATGTTCTTTTTCCTGCTCCCGTTTTCTCTGTCTCTCTTGCTCGCGTTCCTGCTCTCTCTTCCTTTCGTGCTCCAGTTCCCTCGTTTTCTGCCTTTCTTGTTCGCGCTCCAGCTCGTTCTTCCTCACTTGTTCCCGCTCCAGCTCCCTTAGCCTTGTTTGTTCTTGCTCTAGCAGGCCCTTCCTCTCTCGCTCCTGTTTTAGCGATAGTTCTTTCTCTCGCTTTTGTTCCATCTGTCGCTCCTCCTCCTTCCTCTCTCGATCCTCCTCCTCCTCTTTTCTCTCTCGCTCCTCTTTCACCATATTTCTCTCTTGCTCCGCCTGCTCCTCCTTTCTCTCTCGTTCCTCCTTTTTCATCCTCTCCCTCTCCTCCTCCTGCTTCCTCTGCCTTTCCTTCTCCTTCATATCCTCTGAGTTTTGCGGTTGACTGCGATTACGAGCCCAGCGTTCCCGCGCTTGTCGCATTTTCTCCACATTACGTCCAGTCGCCAGATCCTCTTCATACTGACGCAAAAGCTCCAATTCATTCTTGCTAAGTAATGCTTCCCGAGGCAAGGGCGGTACTGTTGGCTCTCTGTTTGCATGTTCCATACGATCCCAGTCGGAATATGGCGATCGGCTGCGCGAAGACGATGATGACGAAGATGACGAAGGATCGCCATTACTTTGATGTACGATTGCCGTTGTTATCTGCAGATGCGGCTCGTCATCCTCATCGCTGGAAGAAGACAGATACGACTGTTGCTGTTGATGCTGCTGCAATTGTCGTTGTTGTTGGTGCTGTTGCAGCGTCGGTGTGGCAACAACTGGAGTAATTTTCAATTGCTGCACAGCAGCATTTATTTGACTATTGCCACTAGTATCACTATCATTATTGCTGCTGCTACTGCTGCTGCTGCTGCTTGTGCTGCTTGTTCTACTTCTTTTGCGGTTACATTTGATATTATCAGTGCTATGATTATCATCATCAAAAGAACTGGGCGGCGCTGGAATCGGCGATGGCTTATACAATGTGGGCAATAGTATATTCTCCAAGATAATCACATGATCACTTGCATTTGAATCTTCGGTTAGAGCTTGAGCGGAACGCTGCAACTCACGTTCCTCCTCAGCGGCAACAACTGCTATATTCGATATAAATGAGCTGCTGTTGCTGTGATAGCTGCTGTTGCTGTTGTTATCCTCTTCATTGATAGCTGGATTGTTGATTGGGTTGTCTTTAATATTGTTGTTGTGTTTGTTGCTTGCGTTGCTCTTGAAGCTCAGATTGCTAGTGCTGCTAATGTCACTAAAAAGACTATTGTTGCTCTTGATGCTCAGTGTGGGTGAGACATGTCCATCTAACTCCGGTAACGAAGTTTGCGGCTCTCCCTCCTCCTCATTCTTCGACTCGTTACGTCCTATTGATTCCGTGTGCTGCAACCATAACATATTATTATTGCCACGATCCTCGTCCTGTTCTGGTGAAGCAATGGATTCGACCTTTTGCGGTTCCATAAGCATTTGCTTGTTTACAAGCGTTATGCTTGAAACATTGCCACGATCCTCTATCTGATCCGGCGATTGTGGTTCGGGAATGGTTGCTGATTCCGTGAGCGTAAGATCCTCTTGTTCCTCCTCCGCCCCCTGCGGCTTTGGTAAGACAATTGACGCCTTTTGCGGTTCCATAAGCGATTGCATTTTCACAAGCGTTATATTACCACGATTAATCTCCTCCGCCTCCTCCAACAGCTGTGGCTTGGTAATTGTCGGCGTTTCTGGTTTACGTTGAATTGACTTAGTTTTCTTTTTGGTTTTTAATTTGAATATCGACTTTGTTTTGCCTTCATCCAACTCAATCTTGCGGCTTTGTTGTCGTTCAGATTTCTTCTTCAGCTTCTTTTTCTTCTTATCAGTTGGCGTCATGTGTGAGAGAAGCTGAAGCTCCGGAAGAATCGAATCCTCGACAACTTTAGCTGCTGAGGTTGGTATTGCTGCAGCTGGTGGCTTTGCTATTTCTGCAACGGCAACAACAGCAACTTCTAGTTGCTTCGGTTGCATCGGTTTGAGCTTCAGTTCCGGTTCACGATGATCAAGCTCCTCCGTTTGATGCTCATCCTCGATATCGTCACGTTGTGTAGTAGCCTGCTGTGATTTGTTGCGTGACTTAAAAATGCGCTTCTGACGATCTTTTAGTGGTTCTAGATCTGCTGCTTGCAACGTTTCCAGGTCTGTGTGTGCAGATTCAATTGCTGCCGCTTGTTGCATGGCATAGATGTCTTCACTGAAACCCTTTAGACTCTCATCACTAGAAACGCTTAAGCCCTCCGCCTCTATGGGTGATAGATTGTTCTTTCTTTCGGACGCACCATTGGCCAGCGATAAGTCTGGAGCACGCTTGCTATTGTGACGTCTATAGCTTAATAAACCATTTTGACCATCTGTGGGCGTTGCTACTGGCTGTCGTCCAGCCAATTCCTCCTCCTCTTCATCTTCAGCAAAATCAAAGCAAGACGATTTCTTACCACCAGTGCCAGCTGTCGGCACACACTTGGTTGCTGCTGCTGCTGCTGTTGAAATGGTTGCGTTTGTTGTTGCTGCTGGCGTTGGATTCGAGGCGCTTGCCGTGCGAGCACCAGTATCGACAAAGACAACGCTACCATTGGAACTGGCATCGCTGTCACCGATGACAATGAGATCATCATTTGCTCTGGCAGCGCGTCCGACACCATTCATACTGAACTCCTCCGCTTCCTCTTGTAGTGTCATATCGAGTCGATCTTTCTTTGGTATGTTACGTACATTGTGCTCATCTGTGGTGTTGGCAGAGACGGCAGTCAGTGGCGTTGCTGCTGATGAGGATTCGTCATTTGCGTTGTCAGTTATATCTTGCTCCACCTCCTCGCTATCATTCACATCATTGCCATCGTTATCGTCCTGTTCTTTATCTGCAATCTGCTCGTCTTCTTTTTTCTGTTGAGCCTTCTTCTTTTTGGTGTCTAGCTGCCACTGCTGTACCTTGGCTTTTGATTCAGCTACAGCAAGCTCCTTGCCATTCATGTGTGAGGGTGGTGGCATCAGCTCCTCTAGCTCATCACCACTCCATTCGGCCAGTAGGCTCTGATGCAACGACAATGAAGCAGATGCAGCAAAATCGGTACCAGTATTATTGCTATTGCTATTAGTGTCCGCCTCCAGTTCTGTTTCTTGTTCAGATTCCTCTTCTCCTTCGCCTTCACTATTCTCTTCCTCTGCGTCCGTATCCCCAATACGCATTGCCAGCGTTCGTTGACGCGCCATTCTGCTACGACGTTGCGGCTTCTTTGGCGTTGATGTAGCTAACGCGAGATGATGAAGATGAGTTTTGGATGACTTGGCGGCATGCTTCATTTGCTTTGCTGGCAGCGACAATGCAACAGTCTGACGTCTGTTGAGATTGTCACATTTTTTGACATTAGCATGGCTATGCCGCTTCTGTTGTGCGGTAACGGCGGTCATGGTGCAACGTCTATCGACGACCGGGCGGCGTCCAGCGCCGCTGCGTCTATTAGTTGCCACACGCAGCACTGGTGTCTCTACTGTTTGGGATCTATCCAACGATGAGTTGTTGTTTGAGTAATTGCTCGGACTACGCTCGCGTTCCATTTGCCGCATGGCCGAGCGTGTGATGCGACGCTGTTTGGCTGCCGGCGGTGCGGGCATTGTGGCACGCAATCGCTTGCGAATGTTGTTTGGTTGCGGTGTTGAAGCTCCACTGTTTCCACTGCACGTGGACATACCATCCATGCCCTCCATTTCGGCCAGCATTGTGTGCCGACCATTTGGTTTCACTACACGCTCAATGCTGACCAACGTCCTTTGTGCTATGGACGCCACCTGACGCTGTCCCTCATCGGTGAGCGTGGCATCAACCACAATGGATACATGCCGCGAATGACAGCGATATAGACTGGTGATTGTTTCACCGCTGATTGATTGGGTTGTGTGCCTGCCGCGTCCCGATGTTCGAGCCGCATTACGTGCCGTTGTATGAGCCGCTGCACGGGCCGCTGCACGTCCCGCCGAATTGCGGGACATTGTGCGAGCCGATGTACGACGCACGCCACGAGATGCATAAAACTGTTGCTGATGACGGGTTCGGGCGAGCGGATTCACAGTCTGACGATGCACAGTGCCCAACTGCTCGAGATGTGTATTGCGATGCAGGACCAGCACATTAATGCTACGTGCACGGAAATCACAATGATCGCATGTATAAAACAACGATTCCTGCTCATCGGTACGTGACTCTCCAATGTTCATGATGCGTATGGTTGAGTCCTGTTTAGAATTGTGTTCCAAATAGGCAATTAGTAAATATAAGAGAGGAAATTGTTTGATATATACTTACTCGATGTCTCCTTGTTGCCGTATTGTTGAGTGTCGTTTGTGTTCGAGTTTCCCAAATGTTAACTGAACCGCTAGTCGTAGCGCTGGTTACAGTGCTGCTCTTCTGATGTCTGGTATTGTTTCTAAGACCGTAGCCATTGTTGTCGTTGTTGTTGTTGTTGTTGTTGTTACTATTGCTACTACTGTTGTTGGTAAGACGTGCCTGTATTAATGTTTCGGGAGGACCCACAATTGCAACGCCACTTTCTTTGGCCATCTTTGCTGCATAGAGAATTTCAGCTGTTTTAACATCCTGATAAAACTGTCTCTTCTTATGGTCCTTCATGTTCTTTTTATCTGCAACAAACACAAAAAGTTATAACAAAAAAAATTAACTTTTATAATACATTTGTAATTAATTAGGTGGTAATAATTTGTACAACTTTCAACTCAGTTTTTGTTTTTAGTTCAAATCTAGTTAGCAAAGCAATTGATTTGATATTGCCGTATAGGATTTTGAACACAGCTCATGTATATTTTATATATCGCCGCATTCACATCGTGCTCACAAAATATAGAAAAAAATAACGGGAAAAATAAAAATCGTATTATATTTTATTTAAATTTTTTTTCATTCGAGATAAAAACAAAAAATTTCCTTTTGTTTTTCACGTGATTTTTATTTTGTGTATCAATCCAAAAACCGACGAAAAAAGTCTCAATAAGAAATGGCTTTCTGGAAAGACATGCGTTCTGTGCACCTCAACGATGCCGGTTTTGTGGCAAACTTTATCAATGCCGCTGGGGCAGTCTCGCAGCTGCGTCTCCAAACGTTAATAGAGAATGTGAAGCCATTGCAGCAGGCGTTCAACAACCGCTATTACGGACCAATTATAGTCGGTGGTCTGGCTACAGGTGCTATGCTCTATATGGGACATCGTTGGATTAGAGCCACTGGTGGCAATCACAAGGATCAAGACATGCAGTTTAAGCTGGTGGTGAATGAAGGCAAGAATGAAGATGCAGTTGTCTCTCGCTCTGAGGTGGAACGCAATAACGACGATGACAATCTTAATGGGGATGAACAGAAAGTGGAGCTGCCCAACTTTCAGGATGTGGAATAGGCGACAGAAGTCGAATAACAAACATTTGTCTTTCTTTTTGTTCACGTTGACATTTGTTGATTAGTAATATATTTTGTTATTTACGCTGAACAATCAAGACTACTAAGACTTTTTTTGTTTCAATCTGTCACATTAGTACTTTCTTCTGTCAAATTTAAATTTATAATTTCTGTTTGCAATACTTACTGTCGACCAAGTCAACGAAATCCGATTTGCGAGCACATTGAAAGGGATAAATCAGTGATGGTTTGCTAACTAGTTCGCTGCAAAGGGAAAAAAGATAACCATAATTAAGTTACAATGGATTTCAAAAAGAACTCAGAGTAGGCGCCACTTACTAGGTCTTTTCACTAAAAAAGACAACGGTTGCGTATGGTTCAGTACATGTGCTTAGATAGCACTTGTCTTCGGGGCAGGCAATACGGCCGGGCCACCAAAGCTCCACTGAGTTCAATTTAACCCAAACAATGTCACCTTCCTTGTACCGAGTCGGTACGCATTCATTGTTACGATAGCGTACTAATTTGAAACGCTCCATAATTAAAACACTTAATGCAAATGTTGTTGTTTTTGTTGTTATCGATGACGACGTAAACGTCCTCTCCTTGTAGTTATGATAGTCCTTGTTCGGTGCTTACATTGGTCGCAGGCAGCTGTAAGCAAAGCGGTAAAATCTCATTAAGATGGTGCTTTAAGTCAAATTACATTTCTGATAGTGAAATGTTATGCAACTGTAAATAACAGAATTATTCATAGAAGTCCCCATTTTTTTGACCTACAACTAAACTAAGTTGAAATTTGCTAACATTTGTCTAATGTTAATAACATTTTTGTTAACATTTAAAGCCAAACCTTAGGCATCACTTAGCAATATATAAGTTAAAGTATAGAAAAGCTCTTAAGTGTTTGATCTTATAGTGTTATAGTGTTTGATCTACAGACCAAAATAACTGGTTTCAAACAGTATTTTTTTTTTTTTTTTTTATAGTAAACTACAAAACCGCATTCCCATAATTAACCACTTATTGATCTTAAAAAAATACACACATAATTTCTGTTTGCTTTGATCGTGCTGTAATTTATTGTTTTTTTAAGTTTAGAATATATATTTTGTTGAAGTAATTATTATAATTACAATATTTCGATATATATTTTTTAATGGTGTATATAGCTAAAATAGATTTTTAGATAATTGTTTATATATATATGTTTTTAAAAAACATCAAATTCAATTTATTCCAAGTAGAAGAAGAGTTGTATACAAATTTGTTTAGAAAACATCAAAGAGACGACAAGCAAATTAAAAAAGTAAATCACATTCAAAAAATAAAAGACATGAGTAGTTACAATAAAGAGAAATTGCCATAGTTTTTTCGTTCATAATTATCGATTTTGTGTATTTCATATACGGTATATAATGGTTTACCTAAGCTTAAATATAAGACAAAAGTATCCAATGTGCAGCTATAGATGTTTTTGCTGCTTTTACACATAGATAAAAAACATCAATATTTGCAAAAACTTGACATAAATGTTTTAAGTTTTTTTTTTTTTTTTTTTTTTGGTCTAATAAATGTTAATAAACATTTAAATCTGTGTATTTGAGTGTAAAAATGTTCGATTTATGCTATGCTTCGCTTTATTTTAAATTCTCATTTCATTTAGTTTTGTGTAAAGTACATCGATATATGTATATATATATAACAGCGTCATTCCATAATCCAATCACAATTTAGCAAAATTTTTAAATTCACAATTAAAGCAGAGAGCGTAAAATTTATATATATATATAAAAAAAAACCAAGTACAAATTTAACTAAAAAAAAATCATCTCGCATTGCAACTGTTAACATTAAGATCTGATGTTAAGTTGTTAACATTACATAAGTACCATGCCTCTATTGCAGTTACAGTACTTTGTTTCCTATCACAATAATGGTTGCTGCTGAGTGAATAAGTTAATTTCGTTATTATTTAAGCTGTTTGTGCTGTGTGCTTTTTGTTAGCAGCAGGCTCATAAGTAAGGCGTTAACCTTATAGCGATAGTTGACTTATTACAATTAATTTGAATATAGTACATTTATAAGCAGGCTCTATAAGCATTCTCGCTAACTGTTTTTAAAAGTTGTTGCTGCTCTGTTAAATAGTAGAAGAGTGCACGGCTCTGTTACTTTAACAAAACTGTCAACTGTTAACATAACAACGCCAGCCCTGTGTTTGCGTGTATGTGTTTGTTTTAGTTCTTTGTAGTTGTACTACAGTGCAATGTTTTGGGGGAAGCTGGGGTGCGGACAAAGGAGTTTTTGATTGGTTGGTTGCAGATAGCAGATGTAGTAGTAGTTGTGATAGTAGAGCAGAAGCTGTGGTAGTAGAAGTATTAAATCGAATGCCTTTATAATGTCTTGGATTTAGATGTTGATTTGGTTAGAGGAGGACATCGTCATTGGGTGTCGACACGACCGCCGTTGCCATTGGTTGCCGCTGCGACCTCATCACCCACAATGAGCACCTTGCCGACGCCATCGGGCGCTACCAGCTCACCGCTTAGACCATCGAGTCCCGGCAGGCTAACATCCCCGGGAATTTTCGGCTTTGGTCGATGCGTATCTACGGCATCAATTGGCAACTTAATGTGCTCCACCTTGCAGCCATAGGCAACTGGGGTCAACTTGATGACTGTATGCAATGGCACATACAAATAGGGCAATTCATCGGCTGATTTGTCTAGGAAATAGGCAAACAGGCAACGCAGCACGGCCTGATGTGAGACAACGAGTACATTGCCCTGACGTTCCAATTCCATAATGACCGGTTCGAGGCGAGCCACCAGATCCTCGTAGCTTTCGCCGCGCGGATAGCGATAAGCAAACTTATTTACATCACGTGCCTTAAACTCTTCGGGAAAACGTTCCTTGATCTGTTCATAGGTCATTTCCTCACAATGGCCCGCATCGATTTCGTTTAAGGCCTTCCAGCGTTCCTGTGGCGCCTTGACATCCGCTACCGTCTGTATGGCCCGCTTCATCCAGGAGGTCCAAACGCGCAATCCCCCAATCTGCTGCTGATCAATGAAGGAGGACAAGGCACGAGCGTATTGATGTCCACGTGCACTCAAATTCGAATCACCACCAATAAGACCACTCAAATTATGCTCCGATTCGCCGTGTCGTGTCAGATAGATGGTTCGTGGTGTTATATGTATGTTCATCAGGTAGTAGACAATGCGTGATTCTACATGACCTTCATTATTATAGACAACAACCTTTTTTCCAGCATTGTAAACCTTCATGAAGCTTAAATGCGATTCGGCGACCTCATCGATGGGCTGATACCGTTCCTCATAGTGTTCGATGCGTTGTAGAAAATCCCGAACAACCAATTCCGTATTCATATTTGTATAGTCCGGTGAACTAACCTTAACCTCAAGTATATTTTGCTCAATTATTTGTGGATCATCGCATATGGACTCGACAAAGAATAGACGAAATCCATGCTGTTTAACAACAATATCATAGATCAATTGACGACGATCGTGGGTTGAGTTTGTTGCATCAAAAACTGCAATGCTGCCCAAACCACTCAAAAGCCATTCACAGGAATCGTGCAATGCGTGATTGGCACAACGGTTCCGTATGGCCATTGCCTCTTCATTGTCGGCACGAAAGAACTCATGCGACTTGTATGCGGTTGTTGCATGACGCCGATACTCTCCCAAATTGAAGACACGCGTCGCAATCCCAATCCAGTTAAGATAACGTGCCAGTTTCTTCGATATGAAAGTCTTACCACGCGCCGGCAAACCAACCATTGCAATCACATGCGGTGTTGTACAATCCGCAATTGTGCGTTCACCACGTATGGGAAACGGTTTTGTCATCACCGTTTCCGATGTGGGTGGCAAGAGTTTACGCAACTCTTCGGACATAACTGAAGGGCAAACGTGTAGCTCATTTTCAATGGCCAAATCAGCGGTCTTTTTTAACTGATTCAGCGAGGTAGTGCGCACGCGTAACGACGGCGAGGTGTTATAGGGCATATCCATGATACTAGTTGCAGTTACGGAGCGTACCAATTGTTTGGCTAGCACCACGGAAGCGGCGGCAACTGCGGCGTGTTTCTGTTCAAGTTGCAATTGCAGTTGTTGTGTGTCCTCGTTCGAACAGCAGCTGCAGGTGAGTTCGGATTCGGGTTCTGAATTGGAATTTGACTTGAAGTTGATTAAAGATTGTAGTGGTGGTGATGGTAGTTGTGGTGTTGGTGAATTGGAGGGGTTTTGGTTGGGCGGGGTTGTTGTTGATGGCTTTTTAATAAGTGTTGGTGGTGGCAACAATTTGATAGCTGCTGTTGTTGTTGTTGTTGTCGACAATACGTCTATTCTGTCCTCTTCGTGCACTAATTGGCTTGATGCAAGGTGAATGTGTTGTTTACAACTGTTGTCGTCGTTGTTGATGTTGTTAAATATTTTCTGATTTGCTGTTGTTGTTGGTAGTAAGCCTAGGTCCTTAGATTCGGCCAAGCTGTTGTTGTTGTTGTTAATTTGGCTAGCTGCAAAGTAAATTAATTCTTTTGAATTATCGTTGATGTGCTGCGACTGGTTTGTTGTTTCTGCTGCGGAAACTTTGGTAGTTGTTGTTGTAGGCGCTGCTGCAGTAAGCAGTTGTTGTTGTGGTGTGAGACATGAAATAAGGCGAGTATTTGTTTTAGTTGTTTGTGTTGTTGTTGTTTTTATTGGGAATGGATTGGTTGTTTTTGTTGCATTAGATGATGATGATTTTGTTGATGTTGTTGTTTTAAATTCCACATTAAGCAGCTCAACAATATTATTCATAAATATGTGCGTATGTATAATAAATTTCATAATATATATATATATATATATATATATATATATATATATATATTATGAAATTTGTTGATCGGGTGAGGCTTTGAGTGGCAAAAGCGATTAAAAAAAAGGAACAAAACAAACAAGCAGTGAAATGAAGAGAAAGAAAATTATTTTGGAAATGAAGAAAACTAGATAGTCAAGTGTATAAATTTGTGTGCGTATGTGTGTGTATGTGTACGATAAATGTTTGACTTCTTTGCACTTGAGAAACGAAACGCACGACTGAACGAAGAATACGTAAAGCGTAGACCAACAGCAGAAGACCGAGAAGTGGAGATGAGCACTAAAACGTGCGATGTGCGTGGGCGATTGAAAGCAACAATATATACATATGTATGTACTATGTAAATACAAATGTATAACAGCTGTTGACTGAAACACGAGGGATGCGTGCGTATGTAAACGTGTATGTTTGTGAGTTGTTTGAATTTTTGGTTCTTTGTTATCGATAGTTCAGCCCTGGTCGTAATTAACGATCGATTAGCGCAAAATTTTGCATCACTTGTTTAACGACTTCTGCTTCTTCTTCTTTTCGCTGCTAATTACAGAACATAAAAATGCTGCAAAAAAAATGTGTTGCTGTTTGTTGTTGACTGCTTAACTGCCGATATCAATGATGTTAACACTATTGGAATCTTTCGCGAATAGCTTACTGTTAAGTTGCAATAAAAGTACTAAAATAAGTTAGATATAAAAACAGAAGAAGAAATACATAAAAAACACGAAGTCAAAGATAAATTTGCACATGCAAAATAATCAAATTGTCGATTGTGGAACAATAAAATAATATAAATAGTCAATAACAAGCTGTAAATTATCTAATATGTAACAGTAAAGCAGGCAATTTATTGTGCTTTGCTATTGTTAATTACAACAAATTATCAGCCATTTATAATCGTCGCTAAAGAACTTTCCATGCAGTGCCATGCATCTGTGTATATGTTTTGGAGTGATACAAGTAAGGCCAATGGCATATTTACATGCAAGCAGCAAATGACGATGGTCTGCGTTTTTATCAATTAACTTCACACAGCGCGACTCGGACTAAGGCAAATACAAAAGCAACAAGGCGAGGCACTGTCAAGGTCAGTGCTGCCAGACAGAGCAAACATCAATAGTATTTTTCACACGCAAACAAATACAACACGATCAGCTGGTTGTTTTGTGCTCTCCTTTTGCAGAGATGCTTATAGTGCACCGCGTTTGAAAAATAAGTGGAAATGCGGTGTTTTAATTGTATAATTGTATAATTAACATCAAAACTAGTAATCACTGTACAACAAGAATTCATGGCTTTAATGCGCACTGTGTGCTTTCATATGCCAAATAATTGTAAGTGCCTATTTAACAATGCAACAACAACTAGCATTTAACACAGACAACAAAGTAAGAAATGAACGTTAGTGACAGCCACTTATCAGCCTCATCAAATGTCTTTACGTGCTTGTGTGTGTGTGTGTGTATGAATATGTATGTGTTTGTGTGCCGTTGCAATTACCTGAGTTAAGTTTAAAGTTGAAATACAGCGCGCAACAAAACGAAGAAGCAAACAAAATTGCAACGTGAAGTTGTCACAACGCTCGATGAAACAACACTAAAAATTTTTCACTAAATGCATAAAACAAAAAAACCGAGCAATGCAAATTGACGCACTGCGGCGACGCTTTAATGCAGTCGCGGCAGAGCGCAGCTCTAACTGTCAACTTTGCCGGCAGCAGAGGTCATACGAAAAAACAAAACAAAAAAACTACAACACAAAAACCCAAAGCAAAATTAACAAAATAAATTAAAACAAATATGCAAAAAAATAGTTTTTTAAAAGTACGCAAAAATCGAATGGCGAGATTTTTTTTCGCTTTAAGTCTGATTGGAAACTGCAGTTGAGCGCGCAACAGCGTCAACGTCAGCAGATGCTGAGATTTGCAGCAGCACGGTGGGGTTGGGGTACAGGGTGAAGGCAGACAGGCAGGCACTCGCTTAACTGATTCCAAGTGCAATTGAACAAATGCCAGAAAAAAAAAACATGATAGAAAAATTATGCACATATTTGCCTTATATAGAATCTGCTACATTTATTAAGATAACGACAAAAATGCCAGCTAACAAAATGCGTCATAGAAACGATCTTGACCCTTGGTGATAGTAGGCGAAATGGAACCTGGAAGGCGGCAGAGCTGATCAAATCAATTTGAAAATAGGTGATGGATCTTATCAGCAACAAACAAAGTCCAAAAGCTTCCTTGCTAAAAACGAGTGGAATCTATTTGTGTGTGTGTGTGTGTCAGTGGAACGCATGCAAGTGAAACGTGAGCAGCTGTAAAATCCTTTATGCATATGCTCTCTCTCTCTCTCTCTCTCGCTCTCTTGTGTTAAGGCTAAACCTCTATCAGTACCGCTCTATGCTTTTTTTTTTGACGCGCTCACACAGCTTATTATTTATTATTCGCATGCACTCGCTGAGCGCGTGGCCAGTGTGACCAATCACAGCGTCTGTTGTTTTTGTCAACACGCATTTATCGACTCGTTAATTACAAAGTATTTAAATGCGAGATTACGTTCTGGCGACTCTGACTGATAATTATTTAAGCAATGTGTTTGCTTACACTCACACACGCCCATGTACCGCAGATGAAGCAGGGCGAGCTTTTCTTCTTTTAAGCCATAATTAAATATAGTATGTACGTATATGGCCAATCTTACAATTTGAGCACGCGGTCACAATCTGACGCTATTTTCAATGATAATTGCTTTGTTCTCACTTATCAAAATGAGTATCAACATACAAATACAATCACCGTCGACATGAATGGCCAGCTAGCTAGCCAAGAGAACCGCAAAGAACCAACTGATAAGACAATAAGTATAATAAAAAATATAATAATATAACACGACAATGCAATTGAAATCTAACCAAAATACCCTATTTAATATTTGAACGTACCATTTATTCCGTACTATTCGATTAGCAAAAAGTTCTTACAAATTTTATATTACTACTACCGTAACTAATATTATGATAGGAAACATACATAATACGAGTATTTATCAATTTAATCGAGTGATTCTCGGTCTAGTGTGTTAATCTTTGGCAAACATTATGCAAACAAGTGATAATAGTACAAGCATTTAAATATGTATATATTTCCCAACGGGACTACTTTATACATAGGATATTTACAATAGAAGAAGTAGATGATACTCTTGTACTTTAAGAAATTCTCAAGATAGAAACACCTTTGAAACCAAAACACTAACTAAATAATGATCATGTTGATCTTGATTTATTTATACTAACAATTTCCAACCATAAATACTCAAAAAATTCACCTTGACATTGACAATTGCAATGTCTCGACACGTGCTTTAATACTACATACATACATACATACATATATGTACATATGTAAGTATAATTAAGAGTATTTGTATGTAGATGTGTAATTGTTTTGTTTTTTACTTTCAGTTTCATTGCACAATGATGATGCACTTGTAAGGGCCTCAAGCTTTAGCCACAAACGAAACGTGCCAAGTATTTTATTTCAATCAGGAATGTCGCTGATTATTTGTCGCTATTTTTATCTTTGTCTGTCTGGCAACATTCTTCAAGCCAAACGTAAACAAATCATAAATCAAAAAGTTCTGCAAAAGCTGGGCTCAGTATAACATAATAAAATCGTTCACTTCCCAGTTATGCTAACTGCCTCTCGCTCTCGATCTCTTTTCCTCTGGCTGTGAGTGTAGGACAGCTGCCGAGCAGGAGTGGGAGGAGAATAATGTGAGCACTCTAAACTTTCACCTAAAAATTGGCGAAAGAAGTAGACAAAGATAGTGACCGACAATTGAGCTGGTGAAACAAGATGCCGTTTATGACGCATTTTGTTAGAAAACCTGCACAAACACACACACACACACACGAAAACAAAATAGAATGAAAAAAGCTCATGAAAGCATTCCATTGAAATGGGTTGCTTATTGTTCATAAGGTAAATTTTAAACAAACAAACAAATTTATAATTATAATTCAAAACAGGGCAAAAACAAATTAAATGAAAGCAAGCCCAACGCTCCACACTCAAGGCCAAAAACATTTCAGTTTTATTTTTATCAATGTTTGTTCGGAGAACATTTTCCGGTTAAATGGAATTTCGCGTACAACATACATACATATTAAGGAAAGTGTATTTAAAGAGCGTCTAGTCAAAAAATAACTCATTAAAATGCTAAAACTAACAAGAACGACACATACATAGGTACAGCTCGTGTGAAGGCGGATATTCAGAAGAAAAAAAATAGCAACAATATTCGAATATATTCAAAATGTATAAATAAACAATGTGTCTGGCTCTCGGTGTCGGCTGTTCTTGTTTTGATGATTACACAAATCGAATGATGATGATGATAATAATGATGGTGTTAGTGACGACGACGCGTAAACAAATCGCGTAAAAGGCGTAACTAGTACAATAATAACAATAACAACAAGAAACACTGCTAGTGCAATCACAATGCGGTCTGACCATAAAATGTGACAAGAGAGCAGCGACAACAGCAGCATCGATATGACCAATACAATCATAATACACATTCTCACACACACACACACATACACACACACACACATTTTTGCACTTTTTAACGGAAAAGTTTGTTGTTAGTAAAAATGTCATTAAACTTTATGGAAAGAAGCTTAAACACACGATTAAGACAAATATGTGTGTCAGGCTTAACGCAACAAGCAGACTAAACAAAAGTGCAACTAGAGCGCGTTAATGAAATGAGAGCTGCTGTCAGCATAATTTTTTTTTATTTTATTTTATTATTATTATATTTTTTTTTTTTACAAGAACAATATGCTGCTTGAGTGCAATTGCAAGCTCAAATTCATGGGTATGTGTATGTTTATGTTGAAGAGGGAAATGTCGGTGTGGATGTAAGTTAAGTGTGTTAAGTTCAGTGTGCCTTATTAATACATACATAGCAATGTGGATGCCGGCATCGCTTGCCTGGCTGTGTTGCCAAAATGCGAAGACATTGTCGCCCCCGTTGTTGTCTCGCAGCACTGAGCCATTTCTGGTGCTGCTGCTATTGGCAGCGCGCTTGTTGCGCAGAAGTGCTTATGACCTTTGATGTTGCTGTTGTTGCTTCCGAGTTCCTTTTTAATGTCGTTATCGTTTTGCAAGCAACGAAACACCACACACACAGACACTCATGCACACAAACACAACAACAACAACAACAAAAAATAGACAGTCACACGCTCAAATATGCAGGTGTAGGGAAAGGTGAAAGAAAGGCGAATTTGTCTTTTTTGGACTCGCGGTACGCACGAAATGTAAAAAGCAACAACGAAATTTGATCAGACAACCGCCGCGCGCAATTCGTTCCACACACGTCGCTTGTCAAAATAAGAATGAGCAATAGCAAAAAAGCAGAGAATACGGCACGCGAGCGATCGCTGCCGGGCGCGAGCAAAGCGACGCCTTCAACGACGTCGCTGCCAAACAGCAACAGTGAGGCTCACTGCTTGGCTATAAAATGCTAAAGTTATCATGGAAAATAACTACAATGCATAATAGCTTAACAACTAATACTTATACTTTGTCACAAATTGATTTTATACCTTGCGATGAATTGTTTTTATATCACAAGAAAATTAAGAGAATATCTCTAGATAGTGGAAAACAAGCTAGATTTGGCGCCATAAAAAGGTGGTTGGGGCAGCACTTTTTCACTGAATGCTAGGTTAATGCGTGGATTATGACCGGTTGCAGCGCTGCCTTGTTGCCGTTATGAGACCGACCGATAAGAATTTGCGCAACGCGTGTCCCATGACAAAAACAATACCCATTGCAAGTGCACTTTACGAATACACGTGTGTTTCTGTATGTGCACATACATACATAAATATGTGTGTTAAAATATATCACAAATATATCACAAAAATTTGCGTTTCCTAATTTAATTAGCAAATTTTTAATACAACCCGCCCACTTGCCAGCAAACAGCTTATCTATGTATGCATAAAAAAACATTTGTGCATGTATCACTTGCAATAGCTTATACGATGTTTTAGTAAGAGAGAAAGAGAGAAACAGATAGCGAACTGTTGAATGCAGTTATATGTACATGACATACATACACACACACATATATATAATCAAAAAATCTAATTTACCGTTTTTTTACAGCTAGCTAGCTACAGTTGTGCATACGTCATAAACTTTGCTTTAAATATTTAACTCTATAATTTTTTTTCTCTTTTTTTTAAATTTAAAATCTTTAAAAATTAATTGGTTACTGTTAGCGGGTCTTAATCGTTTTTAATTTTTCTGCTGTTTTTAATAATGTGCAAACTACTTACATTTGTGTATTTATTTGTTTAAACAGTTTAAACTGCACAGTAAACTTAACTCAAGAAAAGTCAACCAATCAAACCAGCAAACTTTATGTGTATACATCAGTGTGCGTTGGCCTTGAAAATTTTGCAGCCGGAATGTGGGAAACGGTAATCTGCAATTGCTGCAACTATTTGCGCGCGCGCCATTTAAAGCTCTTCTAACATTGCAAGCTATTGAGCATAAATTGTATGTTAACTTTAATTTTAACTGCTGCTGACTGAAACTACCAGCTCAATTCGACAACTGATTTTAAATTCGCCTTAAACAAGTGTAATGGAAAAATGGTACACATAAAGATTGAGAAATGGAATTTAAGTTTTTTCATAACGCACGCGGGTCAACTTTTTTTTTTTAAATTATCGATACGTCTTTCGTTTTCCGATATGGAACATATTGAAAATTGATCAAAAAACTATAGATAAAAAAAAATTATCTGTGAAAATTTCATCGAAATCTATGAAGAAACACTGAGATATCGAAGATTTAAGTTTGTTTAAGCATTGCATGCGCTTTCTGTGTGTATAAACATATATGTATATGCAATGACTCTACGCTTAATGCCTAAGGTTAAGGGTATCTCCTAGTTGAGCTATCTTACCTGTATTCTTTTTTCTTTATTTTCTAAATTTAAGCTTTTAACTTCACTGCCGGCAGGCAAATGAGAATTGATAAGCAATACTTTGCATGTCTGCACAAAGGTATGCATTTGGACTTGATTTCAGCCGTTTACATTTGATGCAATACGGAACGAAGTATTGTGTTTAAGCATAGTGAATTGATTAAAAATTTTCCACCCAGTTTTAACGGCCATTTGTACGTACAAATGTACGTATGTATGAGTGCAATTCCTAGGAATCTTTTGTTGATACTAATAGTTATCACATTGTATGTTTTATTGTGTGTTTTCTTGATGTTTTTCTTTTTCTCTATTTGCCAATATTAATATAAAAATATCCCCTTGGTACCGGTTCTATTTCTACTTGCTATATTTATATATATAATTGATGTATTTTGTTGCTAAAAAATTATAATAAACAAAACTGGTTTAAGCGGCGCGCCTTAAAGACAACAGCTCTCGGTCATGTTAATGTTAACATGATTGCGTTCAAACGCAAAAGCACTCACAACAGAAGCGCGCCTAAATGCAACACTGCCAAAGCTCTCAATGTAAAAAGTTATGCAGCTGTGTGCGAGACATCGCGAAAGAGAGGGAGTGTATGCGAATGTCAAAGACCTGCGTAAATTAGGTTTTAACGAATTAACAAAGTAATGTAATGGTATTTAGTTATGACAAAAGCAAGTATGTATGTAAATGAGGTGAGAAGCATATGTATGTATGTATATACACTTGTACTTAAAGAAGAAGAAAGTCGTAGAAGGCAACTGATAACGAAGCGAAAGCACACAACAAAGCAACGATAAAAAAAGGCAAAAGCAACAGTAAAAATCAAAATAGAGAGCGGCAAATCGAGTTATGCTTACAAAGTTTGGGTGTATTGCTTGAGTATACATGCATTTGAAATGTACAAATATGTATGTATGTATGTGTTTATCATAGAAATCATAGCAAAATAAACGAATCGGAAAATGCAGCTCTTACCTTGTCTTTCTTTCAATTTGTGCACTGTGATTCTGAGAATCTGTTGCTGTTGTGCGAGTGTCAAAAAACTTAATAGAGCGCCCTCGCTCGCTCTCACACACACAGGCGCAGCAGCCACGCAGCGTGAGGTAAAATAAAATATGCTTTCTACCTATTTTTCCTCCTTCAAGCTTACTTTTGTTGTTGGACACTTTGAAAATATACATATATGTTGTAACTTGCTTGCAGTTATTTGATTGTTTGATCGGCCTTTTTTTTTATTATTATTACGCGCCACTAGGCTACTTTGCTACTGCTACTGCTGCTGCTGCTGCTTTGGCCAACACTTTTTGGTGAGTGTCTCTGCTGAGAAGATATCGACTCAACACGACTCAAAACGACGACGACGAAGTGACGACAACGACGGAGCAGAAGAAGAAGCAGCAGCAGTAACAGCAAGAAGTGCCGCCAACGGTTGCGCTGCTTTTTTCTTTCAAGAGACAAAAAAAAAAATCACCAACACAGGGCACATAAACATATAACGGTTAAAGTGCCGTTAGAATCTAAACGGCGCACACAGACAGTGGCACTGACACACACATGCTCATTTGTATGCATGTGTAAGGAGCATTCCTTGGAATTGCTTGTGACCCTTTTTTAAAAAAAAAACTTATAACTATTCCCTTTCTTATTGGAATATATAAAAGTAGAGTATTTCTGAACACTTACCACTCACTATGCAAGTGCAACCCGAATCCGCACGAGTCCCAACATGACATGTGTGTGAGCTACGACTTTATGTATATGTATTTGGGTTGGACTGCTGTTGTTGTCGGTGTTGCCGTTTTTCTCGCTCACACACATACACCTAAAACTTGCGCTCACGCACACAAAGTGTTTCGGCGGCTAGAATTCTCACTTAAACACTCACACACAAGTATCCACAAACATATACAACAAAACAAAATGTACATATATGTATTGTTACCGATTTTTAACAGACAAAAAACGAGCGAAAAAAATAATTTAGCAAGTATACTCTTTATGTCCCGAGCGCGAAACTTGCTCCGCCCCAAGAATTGCAATCCGAGGCACAATTCACAATGATTAACACTCGTTTCAAAACACTTCGATTTTGCCTGCCGAATTCTTTTTGTCCGTTATTTTTATTCATCTATAACCGAACTTGCGCAAATCGGTCAGTTCTGTTTTCTTCGACTGTATTTGTATTTAAACTTCAAGAGAACGCTGCGCTGCGCTCTGTGCAGCGCACACCGACGAAGTAACTCACCCACACAAACACACATATACAGCAAGGAAATTAAAAAGTTTTTATTTTCTTTTTCGATGCAATTGACGGACACTGAAAATTTAATTGAAACTTAAGTCGTGCCCCCAACTAGACTTACACGAAAGTTCGCCCTGTGATAATTTAAAGAAATTTTGCTATTCGACGATCAAATTACAATTACGACAAAAAATAGTAATATAGCAAAAAAAATCCCGCAGAGTATTAGAGACGAAGATAATGGGATGACTATTGGTATCGATAGCATGGCCAAAAATTTAACATCGATACATGATTTAATTTTGAGTGCTTTAAATTTGGATTCGCACACAAAATAAAGTTGAATGCTACACCACGCCATAGCTGACCGTATGTTTGCTATCGTGCATTAAAGCTCGGCCACACTCAACACGGCACGTCATAGTTGAACTAAATGTTATTACTGCGAACAGTTTAATTTTCTGCCAACAAGCAAGCGATACTACAAAATGGTAAAAATATTACCGATCAAAAGTATAAGAAACTATTTAGCGGACAGTTAACATTCATTTCATTTGTCTTCCAGAGTGCGCTCTTCAACTTCCAAAGCCTTTTATCGGTCATTCTGTTGCTGATATGCACTTGCGCCTATTTGCGTTCGCTCTTTCCCAGCATCATAGATCGCAACAAAACAGGGTAAGCAGTTAAACTATATGTTAATATAGCAACTATAAGATGTATAAAACTTATTTGTATTTACAGGGTGTTGGGTACATTTTGGAAGATGGCGCGCATTGGAGAACGCAAATCGCCTTGGGTCGGAGCTGCCTGCATTGTCATGGCATTCACAGTGCTATTTTGGAATTAGATTTTAAATAACTACTAAATCGTATGGCTTGGAATTAAGTAGTTTTAAGTGCAATCGCTTTGCTTATAGTTCAATGATAATACTTTTTTTTTTCTAAAAAACAAATTGTCTTCTTATTGTAATGCTCAGTGTGACCACATTTTGGGGAGAAGAAATACCATAGACTGAAATGCCGGCAACACTAAAAAAGATTGCAATAATTTGCAATTCCAATCAAGAATGTCCCACGAACAGGATGCACTGCGTGCCTATGTTGCCAATAGCAGGGAGAGCCTGAAGAAGCTGCTGCATCGTCTTAATTGGACAGAACAGGGCGTGCGCAAGGCAAGTTTTCATATATGTATGTTCCTGCCAGTTAAAACATAAATAATTATATTGTTTTGTTGTTGTTTTGCTTGTAGCTGCATCGTCCGCCTCAAGCGCCTATCGTTGATAAAGCACACATAGTGCAGCTGCCATGTAGTTGCCAAGACGCTCCAAAGCATAGCGTGCAGCTGAATGCTACAGTGCTGCAGCAACTGCTGGGACCAGCAATAACCCCGATCCAGTTAATCAACAACACATTTGAAGATCTACAGGCAAATTTTAGTGCCACACAAAAGCTACTCATCTACGATCATGTGCTGCAGCAAACACCACGGCAACGCTTAAGCTTCGAAGAGAACGCCAATTTCGCACAACTCGTTGCCGACACAAAAAAGGCGCACAAGAAACAGCGACGTCATCGCAAAAGCAAACCGACGCTGCACGAGGAGATGCATCAGCTGGTGGAGCTACAAATGCAGGCGCTGCAGCAACAACATATGCAAAAGCAACAGCAAAATCGCCCGCTTCTTCTAAATGTAGCTAAAGAAGGAAGAAAACAACCATCTCAAAATTATAAACAGTTGGAGCCGCATTACAGGCGACGACGCAGTCCAAGTCGAAACCGTGACCGAAGAAGAAATTCCCCATACACGGGTCATAGCAGAAGGCATAAGGAGCATAGTCGCAGTCGCAGTCGGAGTCGCCACAAAACCAAACAACGACACTTAAAACCGGAACGGTCCCGATCCCCCCAACGCAGAAGCAACCACAGAAGTCACAAAAGATCGCGTTATAGTTAGTAAAAAATATAATAAGTCTTGCTAGTTTACACATATTATTAGTTTTAATAGCAGCGAAAAAAAAGAAAAAAAATTTAAAGTATTTATAACACGTAATTTGTTGCTATTGTTGTTGTTTTATGCAGTCGCCATTTATTTACTTGGTGGATACGCGAGTGCGTTTGTTCCACGAGAAGTTGACACCATAGTTCTTGACGCGTTCTTTCTTGGCCTTAACCTCACCATCGACATACCAGCGCCAGCCATTTCTTTCGCAATAGGTAATCGCCTCGTCCTTGGAGCCAAATTGCACATTCATATTCGACAAAGGATCACCGCTGCAGGCAAACACAAAGATGAACTGTACTACTAAACAGAACTTTTAAAATATATATCATTCACTTACGTGGAGGCCCAGCCCATTAGTGGATTCTCCCAGCGCTCACGATTATCAAACTCAATTTGCCATGTGTTAGTGTTATCGGTGCCGCTTTGCATGGCATTCTTTGGTGGGATATGAATGCGGACGCGGCGCTCCTTTATTTGCTCCTCGGGCACACCAGAAATAGGTGCCAGATTGACGGCAACGGGCACTGTTATCTTGCCACTCAGCTTGTTGCGCTGCTCCAGCTCGTCAGGTCGCGCTAAGGCAGTGCTTGGATCGATTGGCCCAACATCTTGCGAAGATGCCCAGCGTGCAGTGCTGGATGATTTCAATAAATATAAGTTACTTAGATGGCATTTGGTATTTGTTTGTACTTACAACTGCATTGTGGGTGCAGCACGGCACATAACTTGGCGTATTAGCGACATTTTTACTTGTGCATAAACAATTGCAAGTGATAAACGGCAAATCTCAATCCAAATTACGTAAAAATTTTCGTACACAAACGTTTGCAGTGTTTTTTTTTTAACAGCTGTTCATTGTTCACAGGCAGTAAGCTGAGTGCTACGAGCGAGAGATAAAAGAACTGACAGCTTTCTGTCAGTATTTTATTTGGTATTTTGTTGGCAAACTATATGAGCATTTAGGCGCATTCAAGTTGCAGTCACGCTGCATGCAGACATGTCTAAATCATTTGTGCAAAAACAGCGGCAACAGTGGCGAATTTAGCAGTGAAGACCTTTGTTTTTTGGTAGTCGGTGATTGTTGTTGTAGTGCAACAGAAGTGAAAAGAAGAACATTTTCATAACCAACTACTTGTAAATTCAAGGAATTCAACACAATGGGAGTACCAAAGTTTTTCCGTTATATCAGTGAACGCTATCCGTGTCTCAGCGAATTGGCGCGTGAGCATAGTGTAAGTATTACAAAGTGTTGTTACATGGTGGCAAAAATGCGTGGGCATTGTAAAAATATACATGGCGTTAGGGAAAGAAAGAGCGGGGCAGAGGGCTGTATGGGTTAGAGCATGTGAACATCTTTATTACACACACACACAAATATATATATATATATATATATATATATATATACATATACACACATATATTATATATATATATATATATTATCTCTTTGTTCGTTTCAATAGATACCCGAGTTTGACAATCTCTACTTGGACATGAACGGGATTGTACACAACTGTTCGCATCCAGATGATACCAACATACACTTCCATTTGGAGGAGACACAAATATTTCAGGACATTTACAACTATATTGACAAGCTATTCTATCTGATCAAACCACAGAAGCTTTTTTTTCTTGCGGTAGATGGCGTTGCGCCACGTGCTAAAATGAACCAACAGCGTAGTCGCCGCTTTCGCTCGGCTCGCGAAGCCGAAGTGTTGGAATCAAAGGCGCTGCAGCGTGGCGAGAAGCGTCAGCACGAAAGATTCGATAGCAATTGCATTACGCCCGGTACTGCGTTCATGCATCGTTTGCAGAATGGTCTGCGCTGCTTTCTGCGCACCAAAATGACAACAGATCCGCTCTGGCAGAAGTGTCGCATCATCTTGAGCGGCCAGGAGACACCGGGCGAGGGTGAGCACAAAATTATGGACTATATACGCTTCATGAAGGCACAGCCAAATTTTGATCCAAATACGCGTCATTGCTTGTATGGCCTTGATGCCGATCTCATCATTCTGGGTCTGTGCACCCATGAGCTGCATTTTGTTGTGCTCCGTGAGGAGGTTAAATTTGGCCGTAATGTCAAAAGGACCGCTGTGGAGGAAACTCGCTTCTTTCTATTGCATTTGGGACTGTTACGCGAATATCTTGAACTGGAGTTCGATCAAATGTCGACGCCAGAACGTAAAGTGGATGTGGCCCAGCTCGTTGATGATTGGGTGCTTATGGGTTTTCTTGTGGGCAATGATTTCGTACCAAATCTGCCCTTTCTGCACATTAGCTCCAATGCTCTGCCGCTGCTCTACAAGACCTACATGGACATCTATCCCCAGCTAGGCGGCAACATAAATGAGCAGGGTAAACTGAATCTCAAGCGTCTGGAGCAGTTTATGAAAGCTCTCAGCGAAGTGGAGATGCAGGTATTTGAAGAGCAGAGCGATAAACTCAAGTCCGCGTACAACAAAAATGAGGCATTTGATGTAGATGTTGAGGAGTTGCGAAACCGTGATAATGATCTGGCTGCACTCATCGATAACAGCATGAAGGTATGTATGTTAAAATAATATTAACACACACACGCACAAACATATATGTATGTATATACATATATGTCAGTACACATAATTTACACTCGCATCTTGAAAGCACTCATCTCCACTAACAGTGAACGAGCAAAAGCTTTTATTGCGCGGCTCGGCTGCACAAGATTTGCATACATACATACATCAGCGCTGCACAAAAAGCTTTTGATTTTTGCATTTTTATGTATCTGTCCATTTATCTGCGTGTGTTTGTGTTTAAGTGTATGTGCGTGTCTGTGCGTGCCTGTGCGTGCATGTATGTAAGTGTAAATGGTCGACCATTTCATCGGGATGCAGTCGTTTGTTTTGATTGAGCGCGCTTCTGGAAGTCGAGCATATTTCTAATACAGTTACTTCCAGCAATGACTTCTCTTGTTTCGACCTTCCTAGATTGATTGACGCACGAACTTCCAGAAAACCTTTCCAATCGTCCAGGCCGACTTGACATTTAGAATTTACTGCTATACTAAATTTTTACAGTCAGTTGTTCTTAAAACGATTTTAATTAATTTTTTTTTTTAATTTACCTTTTATTTTTGCTTAAAAAAATCATTTGATGTTTAATATGACTGAAAAGTTTCTTCTCGTTTCAACAGGGTTTAATTACTTTTATTTTTATTTTTTTTTCATTGTTAGGTTTGTTACTTAGTAAACACTCTTCAGTGAATTCATGTACATATAATTATTAATGGCATAATTTCCGTTGTAATTTTTTATCTTTTGTGTTTGGTTTTCTTCCCAAAGATGTATGAGGATGACAGCGATGTTGATTTCAGTGATGAGGATTCCGCTTTTCAAAACGAATTTCAGAATTATAAGCGCAACTATTATCGAAACAAGTTCAAGCATGAAATGCACGGTGGTCTAATTGCCGAGCTGGGACATCATTATGTGACGGCCCTACAATGGATACTCGATTATTATTATCGCGGTGTGCAGTCTTGGGATTGGTATTATCCCTTTCACTATGCTCCATTCATAAGTGATCTGACCAGCTTACAGGATATACAAGTTAACTTTAGGACAGGCAAACCATTTTTGCCCTTCCAGCAGGTAAACATTTATATAAATTTTCAACCAATCCACAATCAGCTTAAGATGTTATTTATCACTTTTTCAGTTGCTGGCTGTATTGCCAGCGGCCAGTTCAAGTCTGTTGCCATTTGCTTATCATGATCTAATGCTCAATCCAGAGAGTCCTTTGGCAGATTTCTATCCGACAGAGTTTGAAACCGATCTCAATGGCAAGACACACGATTGGGAAGCAATTGTGTTGATACCCTTTATCGATGAGCGTCGTCTGCTGCATGCCATGGCCGTATGTGATGCGCAGCTAACCAAAGAGGAGCGCGGTCGCAACAAGCATGGACCAATGTTTCAATACGACTATACTGAGCAGTCACAGGGCTCAATGATGGCGTTGCCGCCATTGAAATCTCTGCAGCAGGTGTTTTGCACCGAGCTCGCACGCTGGGCCGAAGAGATGACAATCAATTTGCCATATACGGTGTGCGTAGAACTGCCCAACGCGGCACGTCATGTCTTCTTTCCGGGCTTTCCCACCATGAAGCATCTAGAGTTTGATGTAAGTAGATTTGACTATTGCAAATTATGAAACATTATTAATATTTATTGATTAACTTATAGTTTCAATTGCGTCACGATCGTGTCAAAGTATTTGATCAAAGAAGTCGCAACAACAGCGTAGTTCTGTTGCCCAAGAAGCGAACTTTTGATGACACAATCGGATCAGTTGCGAGTCTCTTTTTGGAGCAGGTTGTGTACATTGGTTGGCCGCATTTGATTAAGGCCAAGGTGGAGAGTGTTTGTACACGCTCGCAAATTGTTGACAAAAACGGAATGAGGAATAATGATTCGCGTCACTTTGAACAGGAATGCAAATTGCTCGAAGAACAGTTGAGTCTTTCCATCTATCGCAATCAGTTTGTTCATGTTAAATGACATCATGTTGTTTTATTTCTTTGTAGCTTTACTAGTCGCATGGGCATTAAGTTTCACAATTATTTTGTGCTACTCAATATACGCACATATGCTGGCAGCTCTGTGGAGTTTGGACCACGAGGAAATGTCTTTATGAAGGATGCATGGAGCACATCGGTGACACCGTATCCCGCACAGGGGGTTGTCGCCAATATACAGGTGCAGGACAATATGCGCAAACAGTTTAACAAAATGGAACAGCTATTCCCTGTTGGCAGTACAGTCTTTTTCATTGGTAATCCATACGTTGGTAGCGAGGGTACCGTTCTTGATCCACAGCTCGTCTACAGCTGTGGACGAATTCAAGGTAAGTGTAAGAGATTGGATCATATCTTTGATTAAATCTAATTCCATATACGTCATCATTTCGTGTCATGTCAACAGTTAATATACGCGTGGGTCCCCAACCAGATGTGACAGAAGCAAGGGAGCTGCAAAATCGGCGGGACAGGGACTATATAAATCACTATCAAATGGTTCGCAATTTGAATTTGAGTAGCAAATGTCTGGGTCGGGTGACTGGCACCGTTTGGGTGGTGCTTGGGCCGCGACGCGAAAAAATGGAGAATGCACCAAGGTTCAACATTGGACTGCAGTTAAAGTTTCCACGTTTGAATGAAGAGCGTGCCGGCTACTGTCGTCAAATGAATAATCAATGGCACTACTCTAGCTTAGCTGTTGATCTTGTGCACGAGTACTGCAATGAGTTTCCTGATGTTGTTGCCTTTCTGACACGCAGCAATGATCGGGAAGACTTTGTTTACGAAGAGGACCTATTCCCCTTTGATGTGGGTCAAGGTAAGGTTGCGGCAGTGGCAAATTGGGTGCGTGCTCAACCGCATATGAAAGTCGATCGCATCACTTGCGGCTCTAGTACCGTATGCAAGGAAACCGTTGAGCTCCTGCTCACCGCCATCGATAAGATGCGCAGCCAGCCCGTCAAGGATATCAAGCTGCAGGTGAAGCCTCATCTGCTGGTCAAGCCAAATGTGACACTGCCCGATGTCTATCGTTCGCAAAACGAAGTGCGTCTCTTTGATCGAGTCGTTGTTGTGCGCACCATCTATATGGTACCTGTGGGCGCAACCGGCATTGTTATTGGTGTCTATCCTGTCACCGATCCCAATCCGGTGCGTCTCGAATGTTTGAATGCCGTCGATACCTTTTGTGATGTATTGTTTGACAAGGTTATTCCTAATTGTAGCCAACAGGGTATACACGGCATTGCCGAAGGTCGTGTCTACAAGATACCCGAAAGCGCTGTAGTTATTATCAATACAACAGGTATAAAACATTTTATTTCTGTTATTATCTCGGTATTGTTAATGTGTGTTTTCACAATTTTCATTCAGATTCTAACGATACGAAGACACCAGCTGTCGTCCAGTCACAACAACAGCAACAACAACAACAGCAGCAGCCGCAGCAGTCGTTTCAGGTACGCAACAAAGTGGATGCAATGCGTCGCGACTGGCGGGCACACTATCAGAATGAGACACGTTTTGTGACAGCCGCTGGTACGAAATATGTTCCCACCACAATAAAAACTCGCGTTCCCGAGGAATTTGTGGTGCCCGGTGCTACTGATGGCAAAGTTGCAACTGCAGCTCCAACGGCTTTAACATCCCATCCTATAGCATCTACATCAGCAGCAGCTGCTGCTGCATCGGCTGCCGAAGCCATTTTAGCACCACCCCAAAACTGGCGCACATTGTCTGCAGTTCCGTCGTTACAGCAACAACAGCAACAGAAGCAACAAAAGCAGCACCAGCAACAATTGTCTCTAGAGACACACCGCAATAAGGGCGGTTCATCCAAAGGTAATGCCACTGCAGCCACACCAAATGCTCAAACACTAGCTCTCCAAAAGCTCCTCGGTTTGAAGCCTAGTGAGGTAGTTTGTAGTTCGAAGGAGTCGCAACAGGCAAACTCTTCGTCTACGGAAAATATTGTGCCACAGGTGACAACACAGCAGCTACCTGATCACTCTCAGCTACCGGTGAGTTATGAAATGATTGGTTGCTTTTGCTTATGCATAATATGTTTGCTTTTTTTAGAATTTACATAAATTGCCGCAGCCCCCGCTGTTTTGGCAACGCGAGGCGCAGCAGGCCAAACAAAAAGCCAAACTTCAATCGGAGTTTATTGGTACACAGCAATGGGATCAGCGTTTAAACATGTGTAAGCAATCTGTAGGCGAGGAGTCAACGCAGCCACTTTCTTCGAGCATGCAACAATTTGAGTCACAGCTTAAATCCGAGCCATCGTCATCTGGTATAATCCAATTCCAAATGCCACAAATATCATATCCAAATAGCAACAACTATGAACAACCGAAACAAACAACCAACTATTATCCCACCAATAACAACAGTGGCAGCAGCGGCAACCAATTTAACAGCAAACTTCTTGGACGTAGCAACAACTCCAACACACATTATGGTGGACGTGGCTACCACATCGCCCACAGCGGCAACCATAATAACAACAGTCGCAAAGGTGACATGTATGAATCATCGTACAATCAGCCGACTCCACATCGCCGGACACAAACAAGCATTGAGGACTTTGTACCCATCCAGGCATATCGTCCAAAGAATGTCAAACGCGACAATAGACCCAGTGTCACCCAAAAGGTAAGAAAAAATCTGCTTGCTTGCTGCTTATGCACCCTTTAATACGTATGTATGTGGTTCTTATATATACATATAACAGGGCTTAGCTACAATATTTGCCTTGAATAATCGTTGTTCAATTAATCCTCAAAACAATTCCAAACAGGATACATATTTCAGCGATAATGCTGCGGTTGATGACAATCCAAAGACAAGCAGCTACACAGCTGCAGCAGCAGCGCCAGCATCAGCGGAAGCAGCAGCAGCTCAAAATACTGGCGAAGAGTCTAGCTGTAAGCTAATGCGAGCCCTCAAGATAACGGTAATATGGATTTTAATTTATTTTATTCTTTAAGCATTTATTTTTCGGGTTTCAATTCGAAAAAGAGATTAATTGAAAAACTACTTTTATGTAGCCCACAAATACAGAGCCCAGCACAAGTGCGAGCGCTCCAAATGCATCATCAATAACAACAACAACTGGAAAAACTGCAAATACAGTAAGAAAAAGTTGATTGCAGAGCCTTTTCTTAAATATTAAAAAACATAATAAACGCTATCTTTCTTAGCCCAAATTGACTAGAACACCACGTGTGCCACGAATTGGTGCTAAATTCGATTTGGAATACATCATGCATTAAATTGCCAGCTCTAATGAAATGAATCATCACGTTTATTTTTATTTTATTTATATTTTTTATTTTTACCGCACAATTTTTTGGGCAGCTATTTTTTTTTTTTCGTTAATAGCATTTTGATGATACAACTGAAACTTCTTGACAGCTATAGCATATAAATACATACAAATATAAACATAGACATTAGTATTATATGAATAGAGCACTAACTGTATATTTCACATATACTAATCTACATTGTATTGAACTACCATTTGTGTGATTATAAGACAATTTTTGTTTTGTAGCTTAACTGTGAAAAAACCAAACTATCTAAACAAAGTTAGTACTGCGAAACGTCAACTTACTATGTATAAAAATAAACATACTTAATGATACAAAAAGAAAGACAGACAGGGAGACAACGTGATCTTTCTTAAAGAAATATGAAAGACTTTTATTGATATGTATTTAAATGAAAGTTATATTTGTTTTTTTAAGTCTACACTGCGAAAAAGAAAGAAGTCACTTCTTTTTTACAGAATATTAACAGAAAGATGATAATATCCGTTAAAATATAAATGTTTACATGTGTACGAATGCATGCATATATATATTAAAAAAAAAGCTTTGTTCTTAAAGTGTCTACCTAACAAAGGAATTACCTTAAATGAATGTAAGCGAGAGAGACAAAAGGGGTAACCATTCCTAAGAAACGAAAAAGAAAAGAAATTAAATTAGCGCTGAAATTGTTGCAAAATAATTATTGTGCGTAAACTGTTTTAAACTATTCCAACAAGAAATAACGAAACATCACATTGTCTCATGAATAAAAATGTTTTAAACTAGCTCTTAATGTCTTTTTGATGCGCGAAACAAAAAGAGATGAAAACTAAACGAAATAGACAGAGAGAGACAGAGAGAGAGAGAGAGAGAGAGCAGCTTAAATAGTTGCGCTTGCATTGGTTTTTGTTTCAGCTAAGTGTTTTTTATGCTCGATACCCGATACTGTCCGTTTGTATGAAAGCAAGACTTGAAACTTTTCCTATGAGTAGAATAGACAAAATGCCATGACTGGGCTTATACTCATCTTATACTCCCTCATCCGTTTGTCTAGAGTTACAAAATTTGGTAAGATGTTAACTACTGGCTTCCTCCATTGCATCTATAATTTTGGTGACATTTCCGTCCGAATTTTGAATTCGGAAACTCTTATATTTTCCACAGCCTTTGAGCTAGAGCCAACAAGTTTGGTGCCAAGAGAGGTGATGACGTCAAATACCTCTAGGCCACGCCCACTCCTTCCGCCAACAGCCGGCCTACCGCCTTGTAAAAACGGAATCACCTGTATCTTTATCAATTGTTAAGCTAAAATCCCCACATTTTGTGGGAAGATAGCTGGTGACATCCTCTTTATTTACTTCTTATCTCTCGTTATTTTAATAGAGCGAGCAAATATTAAATGCTGGCTCAAAAATATTGGATATGTTTTTAATTTTTTTATTTGTTTCAATTGCCAGTCCAAGGGCCATGTAGACAGGCACGACGATGAATTCAACAATTTTCGCATGGGCGAAAAGCTCAAGCGTTTTAACAAAATGGAACAGCTATTCCCTGTTGGCAGCACAATCTTTTTCATTGGTAATCCATATGTTGGTAGCGAGGGTACCGTTCTTGATCCACAGCTCCTCTACAACTGTGGACGAATTCAAGGTAAGTGTAAGAGATTGGATCATATCTTTGATTAAATCTAAATCTTGTCATTTCAACAGTTCATTTACGCGTGGGTCCCCAACCAGATGTGACAGAAGCAAGGGAGCTGCAAAATCGTAGGGACAGGGACTATATAAATCACTTTCAAATGGTTCGCAATTTTAATTTGAGTAGCAATTGTCTGGGCCGGGTGACTGGCACCGTTTGGGTGGTGCTTGGGCCGCGACGCGAAATAATGGAGAACGCACCAAGGTTCAACATTGGACTGCGGTTAAAGTTTCCACGTTTGAATGAAGAGCGTGCCGGCTACTGTCGTCAAATGAATAATCAATGGCACTACTCTAGCTTAGCTGTTGATCTTGTGCACGAGTACTGCAATGAGTTTCCTGATGTTGTTGCCTTTCTGACACGCAGCAATGATCGGCATGTCTTTTTTTTCGAAGAGGACATATTTCCCTTTGCTGTGGGTCAAGGTAAGGTTGCGGCAGTGGCAAATTGGGTGCGTGCTCAACCGCATATGAAAGTCGATCGCATCACTTGCGGCTCTAGTACCGTATGCAAGGAAACCGTTGAGCTCCTGCTCACCGCCATCGATAAGATGCGCAGCCAGCCCGTCAAGGATATCAAGCTGCAGGTGAAGCCTCATCTGCTGGTCAAGCCAAATCTGACACTGCCCGATGTCTATCGTTCGCAAAACGAAGTGCGTCTCTTTGATCGAGTCGTTGTTGTGCGCACCATCTATATGGTACCTGTGGGCGCAACCGGCATTGTTATTGGTGTCTATCCTGTCACCGATCCCAATCCGGTGCGTCTCGAATGTTTGAATGCCGTCGATACCTTTTGTGATGTATTGTTTGACAAGGTTATTCCTAATTGTAGCCAACAGGGTATACACGGCATTGCCGAAGGTCGTGTCTACAAGATACCCGAAAGCGCTGTAGTTATTATCAATACAACAGGTATAAAACATTTTATTTCTGTTATTATCTCGGTATTGTTAATGTGTGTTTTCACAATTTTCATTCAGATTCTAACGATACGAAGACACCAGCTGTCGTCCAGTCACAACAACAGCAACAACAACAGCAGCAGCCGCAGCAGTCGTTTCAGGTACGCAACAAAGTGGATGCAATGCGTCGCGACTGGCGGGCACACTATCAGAATGAGACACGTTTTGTGACAGCCGCTGGTACGAAATATGTTCCCACCACAATAAAAACTCGCGTTCCCGAGGAATTTGTGGTGCCCGGTGCTACTGATGGCAAAGTTGCAACTGCAGCCCCAACGGCTTTAACATCCCATCCTATAGCATCTACATCAGCAGCAGCTGCTGCTGCATCGGCTGCCGAAGCCATCCACCATCCAGCACCACCCCAAAACTGGCGCACATTGTCTGCAGTTCCGTCGTTACAGCAACAACAGCAACAGAAGCAACAAAAGCAGCACCAGCAACAATTGTCTCTAGAGACACACCGCAATAAGGGCGGTTCATCCAAAGGTAATGCCACTGCAGCCACACCAAATGCTCAAACACTAGCTCTCCAAAAGCTCCTCGGTTTGAAGCCTAGTGAGGTAGTTTGTAGTTCGAAGGAGTCGCAACAGGCAAACTCTTCGTCTACGGAAAATATTGTGCCACAGGTGACAACACAGCAGCTACCTGATCACTCTCAGCTACCGGTGAGTTATGAAATGATTGGTTGCTTTTGCTTATGCATAATATGTTTGCTTTTTTTAGAATTTACATAAATTGCCGCAGCCCCCGCTGTTTTGGCAACGCGAGGCGCAGCAGGCCAAACAAAAAGCCAAACTTCAATCGGAGTTTATTGGTACACAGCAAAGAGATCAGCGTTTAAGCATGGGTAAGCAATCTGTAGGCGAGGAGTCAACGCAGCCACTTTCTTCGAGCATGCAACAATTTGAGTCACAGCTTAAATCCAAGCCATCGTCATCTGGTATAATCCAATGTCAGATGTCACCACAACGGAAACAAACAACCAACTATTATCCCACCAATAACAACAGTGGCAGCAGCGGCAACCAATTTAACAGCAAACTTCTTGGACGTAGCAACAACTCCAACACACATTATGGTGGACGTGGCTACCACATCGCCCACAGCGGCAACCATAATAACAACAGTCGCAAAGGTGACATGTATGAATCATCGTACAATCAGCCGACTCCACATCGCTGGACACAAACAAGCATTGTGGACTTTGTACCCATCCAGGCATATCGTCCAAAGAATGTCAAACGCGACAATAGACCCAGTGTCACCCAAAAGGTAAGAAAAATCGGCTTGCTTGCTGCTTATGCACCCTTTAATACGTATGGATGTGGTTCTTATATATACATATAAAAGGGCTTAGCTAGCTGTACTCGTTGCATAACAATAAATTAGCTACAATATTTGCCTTGAATAATCGTTGTTCAATTAATCCTCAAAACAATTCCAAACAGGATACATATTTCAGCGATAATGCTGCGGTTGATGACAATCCAAAGACAAGCAGCTACACAGCTGCAGTAGCAGCGCCAGCATCAGCGGAAGCAGCAGCAGCTCAAAATACTGGCGAAGAGTCTAGCTGTAAGCTAATGCGAGCCCTCAAGATAACGGTAATATGGATTTTAATTTATTTTATTCTTTAAGCATTTATTTTTCGGGTTTCAATTCGAAAAAGAGATTAATTGAAAAACTACTTTTATGTAGCCCACAAATACAGAGCCCAGCACAAGTGCGAGCGCTCCAAATGCATCATCAATAACAACACCAACTGGAAAAACTGTAAGTTGATTGCAGAGCCTTTTCTTCAATATTAAAATACATAATAAACTGTATCTTTCTTAGCCCAAGTTGACTAGAACACTGCGTGTGCCCCGAATTGCCGCTAAATTCGATTTGGAATACATCTTTTAATGAATTGCGCCACATTTTTGTTCTGTATATATTTATATACAATATATATTTTTTTACTTCGCAATTTAACTTTTTTACTATTATCGTTAAGTAGCTTGAAGCTTTTTTAAATTTTTATTTTTATGCATAACAACATTAGCGAACACATAAACATTATTACTATATTACTTTACATAAAATAAAAGAATTTCAATTGGCGAATTTATGGCCTGTGTTTCAGAAAAGTTGTTTTTATTTTTGCACTGTACATTAATAAAGAGGGCAATTTAAATATTAGATTTGATTTGTTATATTTGTTGCAATTTCCAGTTTAACCCTCTTATGCCCGTTGGTGCCCATAGGCAATGTTTTGAAAGTTTACTCTTACATTGGACCCTCGGTTAACGTACAAAATTGGTTCCAGCATCTTGTTCGTTATGCAAAAAGATCATTAAGCAAAACCATTATTCCCATATAAATGAATGTAAAATAAAATAATGCGTTCCAGGTCAAAAAAAATACACTCTGGTATGTTTCAATTTGAACTTTTATTGGAAGAAAGTAGAATAAAATGTATCAAAACTTTTAAAGGAATCAAGAAATACACCAATATATTTTAAGTTCAGCTTTTATTGAAAGAAAGTTAAATGAAACGTATAAAAATTTTTAAGGAACTGAATATGGATTGGACTGCAAGAGACAATTTGATATTGAAAAAAGAAAGAGTTTGGAAAAGAAACATTTTTTTTAATGGGTATATGGTCATTTCCATGGTGTCGAACGTGACTGTTGTATACATTTCAAGTGAAAAATATGACAAAATAGTATATTATTTTTTTATAAAAATTTTAATTATTTAAATTACTTAATTTGATTGTTTCCCTATGTGAATATAACATCAAAAATTTTTATCAAGAACTTTTAATTTTTTCGTCTCTGTTGACCCTTTGATGGAAATGCCCATTTGCATTCTCTAGTTTATTTTTTATTTTTTTTTTTAACTAAAAACTGTCTGCTTGAGCATTCCACGCATTGATCAAGAACAGAGTTCAGTGTTTTTTTTTCGCTCCCTATTTATACCCTTAACCCATAATAAGGGTAATAAGGGTATAATGGTTTTTTGCAAAAGTACATATGTAACAGACAGAAGGAAGCATCTCCGAGCCCATAAAGTATATATGTATGTAAGTTAAGAACAATTCTTACAAACGTTCTTAAACAGCATTTGTATAATAAAGTCGTTTTTTTTTATTAAACTAATCGTTACTTTATTTAATTTATATATTCTTGATCAGCATCAACAGCCGAGACGATATAGCCATGTTCGTCTGTCCGTACGTCTGTATGAACGCGAGGATCTCAGAGACTACAAGAGCTAGAGACTTCTGATTTTTGATATAATAACATAAGGTGGTCCATTCCGCAAACTACAGTCCGGTATATTTTGGTAGCGACACGTGCGAGTGAGACGGAAATAGCACTGTTAGTGTAAATGACACGCGGACAGCGTCTGTTGATTAACCCTAAGCAGCCCCTCTTGATCAAGCAAACAAAACTTAATATGTTAAAGTCTTATTTTTATTAATTTAGAATTTGCAATTAAACGTTGCTTTTGCGCTTGATCAGCTAATTTTGCATCTGATATGTCTGCAGACTTAAAAACCGATCGTTTTCCATTTTCGACAATAGTTGCAATAGCCCTTTTTTATCGGCACGTTAGGGTTAAAAAATTGTACAGCAAAAATTCGTCCTTACCCAACCTTCTCGTTTAACAAGCAGTGAAGCACTGAAAATACCGGACAAACGAGAGAGCGACTCTGTTATTAATGGACCATGATACAATTAACAGGGTAGTGTCATCAGAGAGAGCGCTCTCTTGTTTCGGATACCAATCGACAGTCGCAAAGTGCTTGTCGTTCGGGTTAGACGTAAGACGTAAGACAAACAAAACACTTTTTATACCTAACTCACTCGCACTTACAAAACAATTCCCTAACAGAGGCAAGAGAGTAAAATCAAGAGAGCAACGTGGTGTCTCTGTCGCACTTACACTTTCATATACATTGGTATCTGGCTCTATCGTATGACACTACCCTGTTAATTGTATCATGTAATGGACCACCTTATGTTATTCCATCATGAACAAGTTTACTTCAAATTATCGATAATTATTCTGGTTTCCGATACACATATGTAATCGATAACAAAAAATATCAAATTTGGAAAACGTATGAAATGAAGGTTGAAATAATGGGTAACTATAGAACTTTTCTGAAAATTTCGTCCAAATCGGTTTAGAAACACCGGAGATATCGAATTTAGTCGATTGAAGTTAAGTCAGTATACCAAAGTCTTTTATAAATTGAATATATTAATTGCAACTAGGTTTAGGGTATCTTCTAGTCGGGCTCTCCCGACTAGAGCCTTCTTACTTGTTTCATTGTGACCCAATGAAACAGATTTTTAAGAGTAGCATTTCGAAACAAAAAAATAGTAAAAACTCATTTTGTTGGTTCCCAACGTTGTCTATAGCTAACATCCCGAACGGACGAACTAGGTCACCAAAGACCATGAAAATTATGTCAGTTCATATTTAGGTCAATACTAAAACATATCTGAACTTCAAGATTTTGTAGCCTCGTAAACTTTGATTCGGGCATTAGAGTGTTAAGTTTGCTTTAGACAGGTGCGACGATGACGCAATATATCAATCTGTGACAGTTTCAGATGACTTCCACAATTCTCACAATAATAATTGGAGCCAACGCGCGAACAACTCGCTTGTTCTTTATTCACCGGGTCGGGTGTGAAGCGGCGTTTACACTCACGTCTTTGTCCTTGACATTGCAGGCGATGCAATAGCTGATCGGGCACATCAAATTGTTCTAGCTCAAAATCACACTGTGCACAATGCCACGATTGCTCCTGTAACGCAGCATCCATGGCCAGTGTCCAGGGCAAATCGGACAGGCAGCCATACACAACGTGCTCGGACACATTCAGTCCGCCCTTCTCGTTGTTCGCACTCAATGGATAGTCGACGGCAAAGGGATTCGATGACAGCGCTTTAACACGCTCCGGCGGCGGGCAGCGTGTATACAAGCTCTTAAGATCGGCGGGCAACAATCTCTTAATACTATATGCCACATCCAGACTCATAAAGTCCAACAGATCATGCCAAAGTGTGTCGCTTTTGTCAGTAAAAACAATTGATGAAGGCGTTCCAGTTGATGGCACTTCCTCGCTGTTATTGAGCTCTGTCGAGTAGGTGAGTAAGAGTTAGTTTTTTGTATGCAGTGAGATTGGAAGAGTATGCACCATTAAGTTTTGCATAAAGGCGAGTGCTCCAGCGTCGACGCAGCTCAATGGCGCGACTTAACAGCTGAAGTCCACTGCCTGGCTGTGGAAAGTCCAAGCTCAGCCAGCCATCGCAGACAATGCGTGTGATGCCAAGATTGGTATCGATGGCATAGCCAAAGAGCAGCAGAGTCTGTGCTGCCGGCAAACGAATGCAATTCATCAGATATGGCTTGGCCGTCTCAAGTAAAGATCTGTAAGCAGTTAACGTTAAGTTACGATAGAGAATATAACGTCAACCAGCTAAGAGATTACTCACTGATAGCAGAGCAACTGATGGCGATCGCTTAGTGGTTGCTTGGGCGTATAATATACTGGCTTCGATTGAAGATCGCTGTCGGCAAGCTTAAGCAGCTCATAGCTCTTGGCAAAGTGTGAATTTGGATGCATTGAGAGAAAGGGCTTCAGTTGTGTGTGAAAGAATTGCTGGCTACCGCCCTTGCAGTAGTTGAATTCATCCGCAATGGCTAGCTGTGGATAGAAACCGCTAACCAGAAGCAGCTTGAGCAGCATCACATCCCGATGCCGCTCAAGACGCGCTGAACGTTCCAATAGCGCCAATTGGTGTGCATCGTGACGCAGCCGAAAGTCAACATCACGCATGTCCTCGCTAGGATCACCATCATCGCTCTGTTCATTGTCTTCAGCTAGCTGATAATGCGGCTGCTTGAGCAGCTTACGCTGACGCGGTTCCTTAAAACGATTAAGACGCTTCAGTCCACGCAGTTGACGCAACTCACCGTGACGTTGGGCACGCTCGGCGCTGGTCAGGGAACCGGCAGTATTTGGTGGCGCCATGCGGCAGGATTCGAGAATGCGCTGGAATTGATCGCGCAGCTTGCAAACCTCGTAGAAACGCTGCTCCTCAATGCCCAGACGATGGCACCATTTGCGCGTATTGTCACGTCTCATCTTGAGTTGCAGCCACTCGCGATAGGCACGCAGCAAGGTAAAAAGATCACCCTGATCCGACTCAAAGGGTTGGCGTTCGCGTTCGCAGCGTTGATCCATGTGGGCGCGGGTCGTCAATGGATTTTGAACGCTCAGCATGGCGGCCAGCGTGAGCAGCTGCTCCACTTCTGGAAAGACACAGCCCATGAGCAGCATCTTGCCAATAGGCAGCTCCACGGGTAGATTGGCCAATGAGCAGCCCAATGGTGTGATCTTTTCATCTACGCTAAGTGCGCACTACAATAGAGAATGGATAGAATTAATAAGTGGATAGGTTATCCTTGCCGTTGCTTACATGCTGCTTGAGTCCCAGTATGGTTAGCTCTATGCGCTCCGATTCCGGCGACTCAACAAAGGGAAAGGCACGCACATCGGGCAGGCCCATAGAAATCATTTGCAGCAGCATTGTGTCTAGCGGCACCCGATTGATCTCTGGCGTCGGATACTCCTCAAAAGCATCGAACTGTTGCTGTGTAAAAAGTCGAAAGCAAACCTGCAACGAATACCACATTCGATTAAAATCATATTTATTATTTGAAGTCATATATGTGTATATTTACGCCCGGTCCCGTACGTCCAGCACGACCTTTGCGCTGCTCGGCTGATGATTTTGATACCCAGAACTCCTTAAGCCGCTGTCCCTTGCAGCTGGCATCATAGCTCATCTCTTTCACCTTGCCGGAGTCTATGACAAAGCGCACACCGTCCACGGTCAGAGATGTTTCGGCAATATTTGTGGAGACGATGCACTTGCGCATTTGATCGGGTGCATAGTCAAAGACCTTGTCCTGTTCAGCGAGTGCGAGGCCACTGTGAAGCGGTAGCACAACCCAGTACATTTGATCCTTGGCATATTCCTTTATAGCCGAGCATATGCTTTCGATTTCATTGACGCCGCTTACAAAGATGAGCACATCGCCGCGCTGCTCTCCTTAAAATAAAAAAAAAGAAAGTTAACTGCAAGATATTTGAAACTGAACGTTTTAAAGATTAACGCACTTGGATACTGCTGCTCAATGAGACTAAGCACCTGCACAAACGGCGCAGGATCAAAACGGGCACTTTGCGAACGCTTGCTGCCTGCGGTGGCCTGTCCTGCCTTGAGCTCCAGCGCAGGAGGCGGCATATACTTAAGCTTGATAGAAAACAGTCGGCCAGGCACTTGCAGCAGGCGTGCGCCCTCCTCCCTGAAGTAGTTATGAAACAGTTCTACATTTATAGTGGCTGACATAAGTATTATCTTCAATTGCGGCTTGGCACGCAGCAGGCACTTTGTAACGCCCAGCAGAAAGTCACCAAAGAGATTACGCTCATGAATCTCATCTAGAATTAGCACATCGTATTGCTCCAAATTGGCGGCCACAGCCAGCTGCCTCAACAGCAATCCCTCCGTTATGAACAAAATGTGCGTATTCTGTGTCTTGTTGCGCTCAAAGCGTATTTGAAAGCCAACCTTGCTCCCATAGTCATCGAGCAGCTCGTGCGCTACGCGCTTCGATAACGACACGCAGGCCAGACGACGTGGTTGTGTGCAGGCTTAATAATTAGTATATGTTTAAGCTGTAAGACTGACTGTCCAGTGTACACTTACCTATGCTGCGATAGCCAAACTCGTAAAGATACTGTGGCACTTGTGTGGACTTGCCGCAGCCTGTGTCGCCAGCAACGATTAGAACACGGGTTGCGTCAAGAGAGCTGTGTAAATCCTGCTTGAAGCGTGCAATAGGTAGAGCGCGTTGGGCCTTACGCAGTTTTTTGATACGGTTAAATTTCTCCTTCTGTCTAAAATCTAAGTAGACAAGTACCACATGTTGGAATTGTGACACCACTTCATCATTGCAGCTGCTGCTGCCACTGCTGTTGTCATGCCGCATCACCTGTTTGTCCAGCTGTAGTGCCAGATGCTTACATTTGTGATATGGCTGCGACTGTGTGTGCTCCAAGTCGGTGAGTAGAGGCGGCAGCACTGGCTGTCCCATATTGCGATGCACACTTTCATATTTGCTGACAAACTTCCAAAAATCCGATTCGTTTTCGACGAGGCTAAGCTGATGACGGCTTTTTGTTAAGAGATGGGCACTTAGAGTCGCCTTGTGATCCAGAAAACTAAAGTCAATTAAGTTGACCGCTTGGCGCTTAGAACTGTGACGATTTTTTATTTTGCTAGAAGTCTTGCTCATTTTAAAGCAAGCGAAGTTGTAAACAAACAACTTTTAGTTATCGATAGTTTAACAAAACAGCTGTGACAGTGTTAATCCACTAGATTTATGTATTTATTTGTGTAGCATTTGACAAATCTAAATGAAACAAAACAGCTTAATTCTACCACATGGCACGCTGTACACCGGACAGCTTGTTGTAGTCCGCCAAGTGACGCCAGACGATTCGGCTAAGCCGATATTTGTGAACAACGCCGCGCGGGCGTGACGTAAGCGCGCAACGTTCTCGCACACGCACCAATGATGAATCCCTTGGAAAAGCGGCAATCTCAACATCGGCCACCTCACGTAGCTCAATAGGCAATATGTCGTTTTTGCGTAGCGAATTTACACGCAAACGTTCCTTGGCATGCTCACTGACACACTTGCGCCTTTTAACATCACGAATCATTCGCCAGTCGGCGTACTTTGTGCGCACTTGCTGCAACTGCAAGGACCCAAGATACATTTCACGTTATCATTTATGTTTTTGTAATAGCAGTAAGACTTACACCGCAGCCAGCGATTTGCACACTTTGGCAAACATAGTTTCCAAATCTGGCCAATGAAATCATGTTATTTACTGCAGAATTGCTTCTAAACAGTAACTTGTTATCATCGATATTTTGTCATGCAATGTTTCGATAATTTATAGCATTCGGTATAATAATCCAGCTTGACAGCTGATGGTCCTGTCTTTTACGTGACTGTCAATTTGGGTGAGCATACTTGAAAATAAATTTTGTTGAAGTCTGGAATTACATGCAGCAATAGAAGTGTGTGACAGCATTAACTTATTAAACATACAGAATGATATTATCATAAAACTTCGTTATATTTATTTTAATTAATAATTCAAACAATTTATATAACGAGCAATTGCCCGCTGTTGCAGCTGCTTCTTGCCACTTGAACAGTGGCACAGCTGTGATCTGTGCCTGTGCATACCGTCACAAAAGAGAAAAAAAAAATATATATGTACATTCATAGCACTTATTGAAATGTGAGTATATTATTGTTATTGGCTTATTTGCGGCACCCAACGGCGTAAGTTAAATGAATCTTAAATGAATGTTCTTAATCTTATTGACTTAATTGCCATTCAAATCGGTGCGCAAACACATGCTGCATGTTAATGTTGCTGTCTCACCGTCAAGACGAATTTTGCTCGTGCTCGCGGTGTATTTTACCAATAGAAAATATATATATTTTTAACGCCGTGTGTGTGTGTTTTTTTTTTGTACGGTGTGCCTGGGCCGAAAATTATAGTCGCTCGTTGAAGTTATTACATTTATAACAATTAAAGCTAACTCTTAGCGAACGGAAGCATTTTTATCCGGTGCAAAAGTAGCAGCTGAAGAAGAAGCAGCAGCAGCAATCTTCAAAGATGCCTTCCAGCGAACCACTGCCGCCCAAGGAGGCTGCGCTCTTCCGTAAATTACTGGTAAGTCCTCACTTAGTTGAAAATTAACTATTTTACATGCAGCTATTTAATAGCCGGCTACATTTCCAAGTGCTGCTGTCATACACATATACTTATACTTATGTACATGCATACAAGTACACACACAGGTTATCATGTGCTTTTTCGTTGCGCCTATTTTTGGCTTTACAAAAATACAATGATAATGGTAACACAAGTTACAATTCCAATTGTAATGAGTAACTTGCTTGTTCAGGTTGCTGCGACTTACACTTAAAAACAGTGCTGTTGATGCATTGTTGTTTTATTGTTGTTAAGCTAGCGCTCGTCGCATAACCTCAAAGTTAGGTTGATTTTATCAAGCAGTGGCCGGGCGAGGGGTAAGTCAGTTGGTTAGGCGGGCTTTTCTTTCTAATCAGTTAGTTACAAGTTAGCGCAATCTCACAGTTAAACCACATATTTATATTAAATTTAAATAGAAAAAATAGCTTGTTAATTTATAAGCATTAATGAGCCAAAATTTTTAGTTAGTACCAAAATTAAATAATTTGTATTTAAGCAGTTCACATTTTGTATACATATATAATGCTAAATGAATTTGTTGTTATTTCCATAGAAATGTTACGAAATGAAGCAGTACAAAAACGGCCTCAAACTGGCCAAGCAAATCCTCTCAAATCCCAAGTTTACGGAGCATGGCGAAACACTGGCCATGAAGGGCCTTACCCTAAACGGACTCGGTCGCCGCGACGAGGCCTACAAGTATGTGCGCTTGGGTCTGCGCAACGACTTGCGTTCCCATGTTTGTTGGCATGTGTATGGCCTGCTGCAGCGCAGTGACAAAAAGTACGATGAGGCAATTAAGTGCTATCGCAACGCTCTGAAATGGGAGAAGGATAATCTGCAAATATTGAAGGATCTGTCGCTGTTGCAAATACAGATGCGCGACCTTGAGGGCTACAAAGAAACGCGCCATCATCTGTTTACGCTGCGACCATCGCAGCATGCCTCTTGGATTGGATTTGCTATGAGCTATCATCTTTTGGGCGACTATGAGATGGCCAACAGCATTCTCGAGACGTTTAGCCAGTCCCAGACTTCAATTGTAAGATGATTTATTAACATATTTGTGTTAGCCAGTTTTGCCTAATTGAGATATTTTTGATTGTATTTTGCTGTAGGAAGCCCATGACTATCGCCATTCGGAGCTGCTGTTGTACCAGAATCAGATACTCATTGAGTCGTCGCATCTGCAGCAGGCCCTAGATCATTTGCTCAAGTACGAGCCACAAATTGTCGATAAACTGGCTGTGCGTGAAACGCAAGGCGATTTATATATAAAGCTTAATAAGCATGAGTTGGCCGAGCCCATTTTCCAGTCACTCATCCAACGCAATCCGGAAAATGTGCTCTACTATGAGCAGTATATGGCTGCGTGTCGTCTGACGACTTCCAGCGAAATTGTTGCTGCTTATCGTGTGTTCCAGGAACGTTATCCGCATGCCCTGTGCCCACGCCGCCTGCCCCTGAATATTGCCAACGGTGCCGAATTTCATACAGTCGTCGATGGGTATTTCCGCCGTGGCCTACGCAAGGGTGTACCGCCGCTTTTTGTTAATGTGCGTTCACTGTATCAGGATGCAAGTAAAGCGGCCGTTATTGAGCCCTTGATGCTGCAGTACTTTGAGAATCTGACACGTTCCGGCCACTTTTCACGCGAAGAGGCGGAACTGGGTGCGCCCGTCGAACCGGCATCAGCTCTTGTCTGGACGGCACATTTTCTAGCGCAACATTATGATTATTTGCGTGACACAGATCGTGCCTTGGCATACATCAATGCGGCCATCGATCATACGCCAACTCTTATTGAGCTTCTCATCACAAAGGGTCGCATTTTCAAGCATGCCGGCGATCCTGTCGAGGCATACGTTTGGCTCGAAGAGGCACAGAGCATGGACACGGCAGATCGGTACGACATACTACATTTTTTTTTTTTTTGGTTTTTCAATACAATAATGCAATATTCCTTGCAGTTATATCAACTCTAAGTGCGCCAAGTATATGCTGCGTGCGGATATGGTCGTTGAGGCGGAAGAGGTTTGCGCAAAGTTTACCCGTGAGGGCGTCTCACCCATGGACAATCTGAATGAGATGCAGTGCATGTGGTTCCAAACTGAATGCGCTATGGCATTCCAACGCACTGGTCGATGGGGTGAGGCGCTCAAAAAATGCCACGAGGTGGATCGTCATTTTGCTGAAATCATCGAGGATCAGTTTGATTTCCATACGTATTGCATGCGCAAGATGACACTGCGCGCTTATGTGGGTCTGCTGCGTCTGGAGGATGTGCTGCGTCGTCATCCCTTCTATTTTAAGGCAGCCAGGTGCGCCATCGAGGTCTACATACGTCTCTATGATAAGCCTGTTAAATCGGAGACAACGAATGAGGAAATTGATAATGGTTCGTAAATGCATGATAACAAAAATTGCAAAATACTTGATATTTCTATGCATTTTTAGAGAACCTGCCGCCATCGGAGCTGAAGAAATTGCGCAGTAAACAGCGCAAGGCCAAGAAGAAAGCTGAATTGGAAAGCGCACAGGCGGCACAGGCGCAGGTGAAGCGTGAACAGCATCAGAAATCGAAGCAGCAGGCTAATCAAGAATCCGATCCCGATGCCTTACAATTGGATGAGCTAATACCGGAGAAATTGGAGCGCACCGATGAGCCACTGGAGAAGGCAATCGATTTTCTTAAGCCGCTACAGCGACTAGCCAAAGAGCGCATCGAGACGCATTTACTGGCCTTCGAGGTGTACAATCGCAAGAATAAGCTATTGCTAATGCTGCAGTCGATAAAGCGTGCCCGGGCATTAAACTCGGCGCATCCGGTGCTACACAGTTGCATTATACGCTTCATGAAGGCGCTGGCCAGCGCTCAAAAGCAGCAACCTTTCAATTTGCACGTGCAAAAGGTGCTGGATAAGGCCACCAAAGAACTGATAGGCACCAAAACGCCACAGCAGCTGAACAATGAATTCATTGCCAAGCATCATGCTTCTTCCATACTGCATTTATACGAAGGCGCACGTGGCCTTTATGAGCTGGAACCTAGCAAAAAGGATGAAGCTATCAAGCTCATCACTGGATTCCCCCTAAACGAGCTGCGATTAGAAGTGTGTACTTAATGCGCGCTAACCTTGAATGTGAATCATAAACATAAATGAAATAATCCGTTCTTTTTTTTGCAGGAGGCCATTAAGATTTACACGGCGTTGCGGGACGGCGATGTGTTTGGTGAATGCGAAAAGGAGGCGGATGACTATAAGCAAAAGTGCCAGTGGCGTTTCCAATATGCGCGCATCTTTCGCAATATCAAAGAGTTGGAGGCACAGCTACAAGAGAAAGAGGCAGCCAAGCTGCGTGCCAAGGAGGAGCAACAGCAGCTGAATCATGTTGATTCGCATGAGACATGAGGACCGTCGTCGTCACCATCAATAGCGCCAGCGTTCGTTGTGGCAACGGCAGCAGCAGCGTCTTAAAAGCGACTAAGCCAACAAGACTGCGATATAATAACAACAAGAACAAGAACAGCAACACCAACAACTACAACAAACCTTACAACAAACCTTACAACAAACCTTACAACAAAAAGCTTAATCCTTTAAAGAACAACACCAACAATAAATAGATCATACAAACATCAACACTATCAACAACAAACCGATGAAAAGAAAGCCAGATGAAGTGATGACAAAACTGAGAGAGAAAGAGAGAGATGGACATTTTTGGGAGCATAATAGTGGGGGATGGAGGGGATTGTCTGCAGAGAAAAGCTTTCTATGATTTTAATCATCATCAAACACACACTCACACAAACACACACAAACACACACACACATAACACACACTTGCATACATACTTTTATGTATATTAAAAAAAAAATGAAGCAAAACCAGAAAAATGCTTAAATAATAACATAAATAAAAACAAAAGAGAACGAAAAACAAACTAAACAAACACTTGTTATAGATCATTTTACATTTTATAAACCATATAAAATTTTGCGTTTATTATTATTTGTTTGTTATTTTACACTTAAATGCGAATACTGTATGTATATGTATATTTGAATATACTACATAACGATTTATAATTAATATATATTCATCTACGAACACAACTATTTTAACAGTAGCTGATATGGAAGAGAAAAACAAGAACAATGAATATGCCACCCACGTCCGAAACAAATGTATTAAAATAATTAATAATACTTAATACTTAATGATGACTTAATAGTATTATAACATTTACTTGCGTGGTAGCAGTAGCCGCTAATCCGAAGGAGTCCACGTGGCGCGTACGTTGAACATAAGTGGAAAAAAAACATACATATAGTATAGCATAACGATTGAAACAATACGACTGTCAGTTGCATATGTATATGCGCAATATACATTTTGTTCGTCTCCAGATCAAACAGTTTACTGTTTGTTCTAGAATAACTGATAACCGCAGAGCCTACAACATGGTGAGCTTTAATGTTTGAAGCCCTTGTTATTATTATACTAACTGCTGATATAACATACATAAAAAAACATATATAGCACAGTTTAGATTGATCCGTTTAAAAAAAAAAAAAAAATATATATATATAGAAAATTAAACTTAGAAGCTAAAAACATTGTAAAACGCATTCAAATAGACGGTTTGTATATAGTCCTATCAAAGGATTTCCAACTTAAAGGATCTGTAAAGCTTATTGTTAGTTTTGTAATCTAGTTTGCACCGTATTTAAAACAGTACAGTCGAACTTCCATGTAACAAACTTCCGTATAACGAAGTCAGAAACCAGAACCCTTCCATTTGGTTCAGTCAAAAACCCATTCTATATAACAAATTTTCTCTACAACGAAGTTGTTTCTTGTCCCCTTGAGATTCGTTCTATGGAAGTTTGACTGTACTACTCACTTGCTCATGCGTACATACTACATGCACAGACATGCACGTGCACAATTAGTGATTTTATAAATTTTCATAAAAAAATTCTTAACTTAAATACTTTAATGGTATGATTTAAACCTAATGATATGCAATTTATATGTTTTTTTTTTTAGTTTTGGTTGAATTTTAAAAACCAAATAATATAACTTTGCCTTGGCAAAAATAGATATATTCTGGAATCTTTAAGATTTGCATGATTTAAATTAGTAATAAAAACACATATATGCATATATCTTTGTTTTATATAGTTAATCAAGCTCAAAGTCATCTCTGGATCATAACGCTGATATTTTTTTTTACAAAAATCAATATGACTTTCATATATGCCAACTAGATGGAAACTGATTGGATCGCATTGTTCGTCAGTTCCTAAACAGTAAAGTTTCCAACAAGAGGATCCTTGGAAATTGTTCTCAGGATGCATTTAAATGTATTTCATTTTCTATGATCTGAATGAGTACAAAAAACTAACTGATTTTAAAAACACAACAAAAAACAAATAAACGAAAAAGCATTTAATTCCAAAGTCATAAATTATGGCTTTTGTAAAGATAAAAACTAAACAAATTTATATGTTTGGATATAGTCTGTCAAGTTTTAAATAAAAATGCACATGTAGCAAAATCGTTCATATTTTTCAGTAAAATTATAATTCTAGTATGCACATTTTAAATCTTTTAACTATGCTAACGAATATTAATCCAGGTTCAAGTAGGGTGACAATGACTTTAAGACATCTAGTTCGATCAGTAGCTTTATGATTGATATTACTATATAGTAAATACTATGTGATCGTAAATGTCTGCCCTTTATGGGGGGGGGGGAAAAGGGTATTCAACACACACACAGACACATATTTTGGTCACTTGTATGCAAGCGTAAATATTTAAAATGTGAAATTAAAAGACAATAAAAAATAAAACAGGCGGCAATTCCCTTGAGAAAGGGCTGGATGGGTGTTCAAGAAAGGGGCAGGCGGAGGGGTTTGGCAAGTGGAAGCAGGTGCAGCAATGTACAAAAGCATTTAAAAACATATGAAATACTAAATGATTTGCACACGTGCCAAACAAAAAATGGAAGAAAGATAAAAAACAAAAATGTGAAGTGCTGCAGCACAGGCACAGTGGTATATTATAACAATTTGCATGCGAACATTAAATATTGGTAACAATAATTTAACTTAACTTTTTTTTCAGAAATTCTTTTATCTTCTTTTGTACTTGCATTTAAAACAAATCTCAAGCCAAATTTTTAAAAATAATTTTGAATTTGATTTAAAAAATTATTCGGATCGACAACCAATGTTTTTTTCAAATAGTCAAGCCACTCAAAAAAATAGCTTTCCGCAAATTATACTTACAAAGTCTGTGCGAAAAGCGGCAAGTGCCACTCACATACTGCACCGTTGCCCTCCCGGCTGCAACGCTGACGCGGCGTTTGCGACAATGAAGTCGAAAACAGATTCAGTTGTGGCTTTTTTATTCCCACCTGCTAGGCTGCAGGAGCTTCAGGCAACTTTGCAATGGGCAAGAATGTAAAAACACAGGTAGCTATAAATGACACAAAAGTATCTGCAAGGCACAAATAAGAGCTCAAAAGTGTCTATAAATACTGAATCATACGCAAATATCAATATAATACAAAAGCAATCTATTTCTACTTTAAAGAATAGAAAAAGGCACGACTATAATCCAAATGGATCTTTGCACATGCTTCTTCGATGTTAGCAGGTTTGAGCATTTAGCCAAGACAGCAACCTTATATAATAATAATAATAATAATAACATTTAATTTCTTGTCCACATTTTTCGTTTGCCTCGCTGTCTAGGGTATGCGGCTCTTCTATCATTTACAAGACCCTTGCCCTAAGCCACTTGTTATTTAATGCATGCGGTTTTTTTTCTTTTTTTTTCGAGAATTTTAATAATTTTCAAACAACAACTCAAGTAGCACGTTTGCACACAAGTATTAATGTGTTTGAGTGCGAGTTTTCCCTTTGATACACACACACACACACATGAGCCGGTGAAGTTGCAGGATTAAAAAAGTGTTGCATACATAACAGGAGCCAGACGCAATGTTGCTGTTGAAGCCACCGTCGGCGTTTGCTGGCGTACACACAAAAGCACTTGAGAATTCATTTTTAACACATCAAGTGCAATGAGTGGCCGTCTGCACCCTCGACTATCCCCATCTTTTTCTTTCCGCCATTTTGGACATTTCAGAATGTTGGTGTGGGGGCTAACGGCTATTTTCATATTTTCTTTAATTGACGCCGCCAGTCGCCAATTTGACTATGAATTATTCTGAGAAACTACTGAGAAAGCTCAAAGCGTAATTGCATTATCCTTTCAATTTTTATTTTTTCGTTGATACAGTGAACCCCCAGTAAGACCAATTACAAGGAATGCATTCGTTGGGTTGATAAAACTTGGTTTCGAGCAACAATCGTTTGAAAAAGTTTCCGGCTCGTAAGCGTTTATAATCGGGCTGTTAGTATATAATATAGTATAAAAAACGGTATTTGATATCATCACATGATCATACAATAGTAAAATAAATTTGCTTCTTTTCTTTCTTAATATGCCTTCAAATCATAAATTAAAGTTCTTCTTTGCGAGCGTCTATCGTATCGGATAGCCAACTGAAATTATTGAGAACTTTCTCAAACTATGTCAAAATGTTTGACAGAAACTCAATAGATATCAACAAGAGCTCCAATTTGAAATTGAAACGCTTGTGATAAATCGTTCCCCTAATGGGATGCACTTTGCTGCGAGAAAAATAAAAAAATAAACAAGTTTCCCCAAAAATATCGATTAAGCTGCAGTTGTTGTTGCTGTTGCTGTTGTAACGTTTCCTTATAAAGTTGTAAATCTATGAAATGTGCACCAAGCAAAAAAAAAAAAAAAAACTCTGACAACTCTAACTGATGCTGCTGCTGCTGCTGTTTGTTGTTGTTGTTGTTCGTTATTATTTTGGGAGCGCAACACGGAAAGTTACGCTAGTTTATGAAGAAGACTTCTTTGAGCTGTCAGACTGTCCAATTTGTAGATAAAGTTTCGACGCGCTACCCCGGTGTACCACTTAGCCGCCCTCACCCCCCGCCAAACATCCGATGTTGCTGCTGGTTGGGCGCTTGTTCAGCTTGCTTTTGTTGCTTGTTGCTGTCAGCTGCTGTTGCTGTTGCTTCTTGTAATTTTTGAGTTTTCCTTTATATTTTCATTTTTTTCCTGTTCTCTGTGCTTAAAGTTTGCGTCTTAAAGGCGAAATTTATAAAAGTTTTCCTATTTTTGGGCAACATGTTGTCAAAAAAGACGCAGGCGATTTTCTTGCACCCTTGCCTCCGCACACACACATACAGGCGTAGTACGTGTAGCGGTAATATTATGGTAAGCTTGTCGAAAAGTTGATTTCAATATAAGTTTTACATTTTGTCCTTTAAGTTGCATGTAATGAGGCATATCGAAAGCGAGTGGGTGTCTTGATCGCGAGAGGGTTGGCGAGAGGGAGGGGTTGGGGGTGTTACGGTAAGCACACGTATACTGTAATAGCTATTTGCCATTAAACTCTCAAACTTGATTAAACGCGTTGGGGGCAGCTATTAAAAGTTTCGTGACTTGATCCAAGTAGTTTTCCAAGTGTTGAGATTATTGGCAAATAAAATTGTTGACACAAATTGATTGGGCAATGCCCTTCTTCGCCTTCCCCTACCCCACAAACTTAACCTTCTTAAGCGATACGTTTGCCCTCTTTTACTTTATATTTACTATGTAAATGCACTCGAATAGTTGAGAATGCCAAAATCTTTTCTTCTCTCTGTCTATCTCTTTGTGTGTAGTACTTATCACTATGTTGAAACGATTGAAAGGCGAAAAGGCATGTTTATCTTTGGATTTGCTGCGAAACTTAAGAATTTGAGGAGCTCAGAAAATGCTAATGTGAAACTAGTATATAACATAAATGAAGCTGCTTCAACACTTTATTGGTCAGCTTGAAAGTATGTTTTAAGAACAATAATTTTGCAAATTTAATTAGTTCATTTTATTGTCCAGCCTAAGAGTATGCTTTAAGATTTATAAACAATCTTGGAATTTTATGCATACTTTTTTTTTTTTTTTTTTTTTTTTTTTTTTTTTTTTAAAAAAAAAAAAATTAAATGAAATTTTTACAAGACAAGTGTTCTGCTACCTTATTGGGCAACTTAAACAAATCAGAAATTAAACTAAAAACAAAACAAGATTATTTATCATAATGACATACGAAATTATGTTAATTAATTAATAATATGGGATAGGTGGGTTTTAAAGGTAAATTGGGATAAGCATAGGGTAGCTGGGACTTTATGTCAAGACCCTGTCCAGGAGATCTTGAGGGTGGTGGCGCTTTAATCTTCTCCTTGCCCTTTGGCAAGCAGTATTAAGGCGTCTGGCTAGACTGTTAGGATGAGCTCCCAGTCTCTCCGTGTATTTTTTGGCAATCGCTTGTATCCTATCACCTATTTTAGGCACCTTAAGGTCACGCTCGATGTTGCTGTTTCTTATATACCATTGGGCTCCAGATATCGTTCTAAGTGTCTTAGCTTGGAGTACACGGATCTTGTTAAGGTGCGACTTGGCAGCGATACCATACACCTGTATGGCATAGAAAAGGCTAGGAGCTAGTATGCACTTATAAATCCTAACCTTGTTATCAAGCGACAGCTTATTTTTAGAGGATAGAAGCCAAGACATCCTTTTAACTTTGGCTCTAAATGACTGCTGCAGCGATGAGACATGTTTTTTGAAAGAGAGCCTTCTATCCAGGATGACACCTAAATACTTATGCGCTAGAGAGTGACTTAACACTTTACCATTGAGTGACACCACAGGGCAGTTCAGCGCTCGGTTTGTGAATGTGACATTGGCACATTTACTTTCGTTTATGCACACATTCCAGTTCTTTGCCCATTCCTGAAAGGCGTCCAAATAGTCTTGTAGTGCGTCCCTGGCTAGGATCACACAACTGCTTTTTGTGAGCACCGCTGTGTCGTCAGCGTAGGTCGCAACAAGGGTATCATCTTCGTTGATGGATGTGATTGCGGTGTGAGTTGGCATATCCGAACAGAATATGGAGTACAATGTGGGTCCCAACACACTGCCTTGAGGAACGCCCGCTTCAATAAGTTTAGTGGAGGACTTCCACCCATCGGCACTCACTTTGAATGTGCGCCCTTCCAAAAAGCTCTTAACGATCTGGAACAGCTGGGGCGTTAGAAGACTCTTGGCTTTGTAGAGAAGACCAGGGTGCCAAACTCTATCGAAAGCTTGTTGAATGTCCAGGAAGGCAGAGACCGCGTACTCTTTTTTCTCCAGGGCCTCTATCACAAAGTTGACAACTCTATGGAGCTGCTCTGGAGTGCCGTGCTGCCTTCGGAATCCAAACTGGAATTTGGGTATCGCATTGGTAACAGCTTCAATTGTGAGCATTCTGTTGAGGATCAGTCGCTCCAAGATTTTGCCCAGCGAGGGGAGAAGACTGATCGGAATGTAGGAGTCCACATCGGTTGGGGGTTTCCCAGGCTTTAGAATCATTATTATGCTGGCTGACTTCCAGGCTATAGGAAAGTATCCCACACGTAGAACGCTATTAAAGATTAACACTAAAAACAGCAGGGCTTGATCTGGTAGAAGTCTTATGGTTTTGTTGTCAAGTAAGTCCTCGCCAGGAGCTTTCTTTGGTTTCAGCTTAGACACCAGTTGCTTTACTTCATCCAGAGTAACGTTGTCAGTGGGCAAAGCCATTTGGAAAGGTGTCTCCAGTGACTCCCCAATCTGCCTACAGTGACTCTCTGACGCAAAGTCGTGCGGCCTGAAACGTTGCTCAAGGTTATTTGCAAACACTTCTGTTTTTTCGAGACTAGTGCGACACCAGCCGCCTGCAGGATCCCTAATAGCCGATTTCGGAGCGGCCAGGGTTTTGTACAATTTGGTAATTTTCCACAGAGAGTAGTTTGTAGAGGCATCGGTTCCTAAGTTTTCCAACAGGTTGTCAATTTGAATCTTTTTCCTGCTGGCCAGCACTTTATGTAGGCGATTCGCCAACCTATTGTGAATCTGTTGGATTCGGGCATCGCCTGTTCTTGCATACTCCCTTCTAACTTTGCGTTTGAGTCGGAGAAGCTCAGCTATTACAAACGGAAGCTGTGGCGGTTTAGGTACATCTATATGGTGCTGATTCCTAGTTGCAGCTCTTGATGCAGCTTGTTTCAACTTACTCATGAAAACACTGATGGCGTTATCTATACCTTCAGCGTCTTGAATTTCCACATTAAGGTCAATCTGCTGCTCCAGATAGGTCTTAAAAATTTCTACATCCGAGCCACGAGAGAGTAGACAAGATCGTTGTGGCATGCTGAGCGGCGTGGCGTGCAGATCCGCCAGAAGAGGAGTGTGATCCGAAGAAAGTTCATGAAACGTTCTCACATTGAGTCTGCTCATGTTATAGCCATTGGTGACATAGAAATCGAGCGCTGATGGTGATACTAGGGAGTTGGATGAGTAGAAAGTAGGCTCTCCCGTTGCTAGGATTTGGTACTGACCATTCGCTACGACTTCCTGCAGCAATTTGCCTCTGGAACAAGCTCTAGAGTTGCCCCACCATGCGTGCTTAGCGTTATAATCACCACCCGCAATGAATTTGGTGCCTAGCATTGCAAACAGGGATTCAAATTCTGCTTTAGACCAGAGCTCTCTGGGTGGGAGATACAAAGACGCGAGTGTGACAATCCCGTCAGATGTCTGTAAATTCACCCTCGCTATCTGCCTGTCGTTTGTTGAGATGGGAGGCTGAGGACAGTGGCTCAAGCTAGAGCGCACAATGACTGAGGCGCCACCTCTGCTGTTACCGCTAGGGTGGAAGGCATGGTGGGTGGTATATCCAGGTAGAAAGACACGCTGTCCTTCTCTCATGTGTGTCTCTGTGGCAAACATGACGTCTATATTGTGTGCACCGAGAAATAGCCGAAGCTCTTCAGAGCCCCTAACTAGTCCCCGTGCGTTCCACAATCCGATTTTTATGGTTGGTTGCATCATTGCGGGATGCGTGAAACGAGAACCTGGACCAGTTCTCGGAAGGCCTTGTTCGCCTCCATAGTTTCTTGAACCAACTTAAACAATTGGTCCATTCTAGAATTGATCTCTCGTATTGAGTTCTCCAGTGCAAGGAACTTCTTATCAGGCAGTGAATTTGTTTCTCGCTGAGAATGCTCAACGGCACTTGGCCTAAGTTCAGCTCTATGGGGACGAGCAACTTCAGCGTATGACATATTGCCTCTGACAGCCTCGGCCGGTATGAAGGCGCGTGAGGGGCCATGGTTGAATTTTGGTTTGACGGTGTTGCCAGTAGTAGGGAGTCTTGGGCTCGGTTTCAATTTTCTTATTTTTTCTTTCCGGACTGGGCAGTCTCTGTCTGTCGAAGCGTGATCTTGACCACAGTTGACGCACAAATAATTTTCACTGGTGCAAAGCAGGGAGCCTGTCATGTGAGAGCCAGCGCATTTGCCACAAACTGGATCCTGAACGCAATAATTTTTTGAGTGCCCGAAGATGAAGCATCTCAGACATTGCAATACTTCTTTCCTACGAGGAGCGCGCTCCACAGATACTCTGTACCTGCCAAGTTGAGTAATTTTCAATGCGTCAGACACATTCGGCCCGTGTTTGAGATTGACAAAAAAAAGATTTTGCCGCGTCTTGTAATTGATTGTCGCTTCGTCATCATCCTCATTAACCTGAACGTTACGCCAATCTGACTTTCTTGGGCAGTATATATTAACGGCTTCAAAACCGTGTTCAGCAAGAGCCTGCTGAATTTGTTCCTTGGGTACGTTGGCATTGGCTCCCTTAATGACAACCCTGTAAGGCTTATCTTCCTTAAGTTGATGATGCCAGAAATGACAATTGAGTTCTGTCAATTGTTTCACTGTTGCCCGGAAAGTATCAGAGCTGCTCGTGTAAATCCGTGACACACCAAACTTAGAAGTCCGAATGCTATAGTTGTTGGCACCAACGCACGAGTCCAGTGCTCGTTCCATGGATGCGGGATTGTTGACTTTTGGCACACATATAGCTGGAGGCCTAGAGACCGCTTTTGTGGATTGCTTGCTCCCAATGTTAACAGCAGGGTCTGCATCTTCGTCTTCAGACCATGTTTCTGGTAGGTCTTGCTCCATAAAGTTGTCCACTTCTTCGGCCAGAGCTGCAAAGCGGTTGTTACCCAGTGCCGCTGCAGTCGAGGTGGATGCTGCATCTTTAGGTGGCTCCTTGTGTAGGTCTGTGACCTTCCTCTTAGCTTTACCTATTGATTTAGATGTTTTCACAGTTCCTTTATGTTTTTTGTTAGCAGGAGTATCCCGTGCTTGAAATGTGCACTTCGTCTTGCGAGCTATTGTTGACAAAAATTCAGGCAACGGTGTGTTGCCAGGAGACGTAGTAGTTGAAATATTGGGCCCGACAGATGCCGCCACAGTATATGTTGATGCCGTACTTGATGACGTAGAGATTGTGCTGGTAACGATAGTGTCACTGCTAGTTGTAACCGCTGTGTAAAAGGGCACTGATTCTCGCTGTATGCTATTGAAATCAGCACAAGTTGCTGTTCCGGTAGCGATGATTTGGGAGCGTATAGTTCCAGGGCTTGCACCGGCTACTTTTCTCATCTCATCCAGTAGAGCTTGCCTATTACTAGGAAGCGACTGAGATGGTGGATTATTATCCATAACTATTTTTGGAATTTAGTTGTTTAATAATGCAATTGTCTTTCACTTTATATAAAGTAACGGGACCGACCTCTCGCTTGCGCAGAGCGCAGTGCGAGGGGTAATGTTTTACCCAAATGAGCAACGAATACAGAATTATCGCTCACTCTTGTATGTTGTTGTTGTCTGACTGCCGACACTGTACGCGACAGCGTCGAAATTTACCGTTAATGCTATTTTTAGCACACGAAGAGAGCACAATAGATACACACGTCTTTGCCGTTTTCTATGCGCGACACAACCGATCACGACGAGATCACTGCGCGAACTCATGATATGCATACTTGCCTTAATAAAATCAATCGATCCAATTGCTTTCAAAAGTTAAATCAAAACGAAGCTCTTAACTTAAACAGTCAGACTCATAATACCCTGGGCAAGGGCATTACCAAAAACAAGAAAGCAAAATCAAAATCTAAATATTTAGCACAAGTTTTGCAAAGCATTTTCAATAAGTTGGGCAGCAACAAATTTTGGTTTTCGGCAAAACTTCTGCTGCTGTTGCCCGATGCTTTTCCTTCTAGTTTTTCGTCTTCTTCTGCAACTTAAATAATTTGCGCAGCGCCCGAAAAAGTAGGCAGCACTAAGTTTGGCGTAACAAGAACAAGCCGGCAAGCAATAAAGGTCACTTTGCATATTACTAGTTTTGCTCAACTACGGGTGCTGCTGCTGCTGTTGCTTAACCTTGCGCTTAAGTTTGAAAATACTTGGCTGAAGTAATAATTACCGTTTTGTTTGCGGTCCGATCTTTTGCCGCTCCGGCACTTAGCATGCAAAACATAGATACCAAATCTGTATAATGTTTGCCCAACACTTTTTGGGAACACAAGAATACACACACACATGCACGCATATGCCGCAATTCCCGCAGGGTGTGTGTCTGTGTGTGTGTGTGTGTGTCGCACAGCTGGCATTAATAAAATGGCCGACGCCCAGCGGCACTTTTGCTGCTACATCGCCAAATTATAAGCAGTAAACTTTGATTATCATGCTCTTCTATATACACAGTCACACACTCACACACACACACACACACACACACGTACACATGTGTGCTCAGGGCGTGGCAGTCATAAAATTTGTGTCATGCAAAATATGGATTTCAAAATGAATTTATGCGCGTTTGTATCGCTGCGGTTACTGCTGCTGCTGCTGCTGTTGCTGACTGCTGGTTGCCTTCCTCACCCTTGCCCCAGCACCACCTACATTTAGCCGAATTTTGGTAAATTTTCGCTCCATTTGGTTTTTCGCAGGGGGGCTTTCAGTGGCTTTCAGCCCTTAGCTACAAATTTGGTCATAATTTAAAGCTTGTTGCGTATTTATTAAAATTTGTAATGTGCCATTACCGCCCCACACCACCTACCCCTACTCTCGTCCGTTCGCCAAATATAATATGCTGCTGATATGAGTCGTCGGAGCGTTTAATGCCGGTTATACGGTTCACTGGCTATCGAGGTAAGCCAAACACCAAACCAATTGTTTAGGTCTGTCTCTCTTTCTCTCTGCCAAACTGCCCGACTGTACGTCAAAGTCAAATAATCCTTGTGGTCATTCAAAAGGAAACTCACAAAAGCTGTTTCGACAGGTTCAGCCTCAGCTTAAGGTTCAGTATTCTACTAGTTTACGTCCAAAACGCAATTGAGACAAGTGAGATATTTAGTATACCAAAGTTAAGTCTGAAATCGATATTTGCATATAATTACATACAAAAAAAAAATGATATTATTCTTGTTTTTAATTCGTCTTTTTATTTATGTTTATATTTTGTTTTAATATATATATATATATATATATATATATATATATAAGTATATATATTTTATGTGTTAGGAAAACAATGCAAAATAATATGAAACTTATTTATAAGAACCCTTATGCTTTTTATCGATCGTTATTGATTATAGATTACAGTTAGTTAAAATTGTTTTTAAAAATTAATTATTTTACTTTGTTTTGTTTATATTTTGTTGTTTTTTATTTCTTATTACTTATTACTTGTTTTTTTTTTGTTTTTTGATTTGCGTGCTAATTTTTATAAACGAATTTAGCAACTGATTTATTTTTATCATGCCTATGCTTGCAAAAGAATACAAATATTATGTAAGTTTCCTTTTGTTTTTTGTTAATTTATTTTTAATTAGCATTTGTCGAGATCTTTCCTTTCGATTCTGTGGTGCGCTTGTTAAAAAAATCCAAACGAAATTCACAATAAAAAAATGAATTTGTTAAGTTTAAGTTAATTTGTTGAAAAAAAAAACATTTATATGTAATTAAAAATTTTTATAAAATATTTAATACTTTCTTTTGCTGTTGCGAATAAAATTTACTTTTTATTTTTCTCTTTCTGCTTCTTTTCTTTTGGGAAAACTTTTGCCGCAGCAGGTAAGGGGAGAGTAAGGGCAAGTACGTGGCGATAAACACCAAAAAAAAAAATATATATATATATGTAAAAGAGTAAACGCACTAACTGCATGAATTTAAAGTGGTTTGTTAGACTGTTTAGTGCCTTAGTTTGTATACACATCATATTTAATACAAATAATATTAAAATATATAAAAAAAAATTATAAATATATGTATATCGAAATTCTTTACTGAGCTTTAGCTATGTGTCTCTGGCTTCGGGTTGTTTCTTTATGTCTTAGTTACAAATTAAGTTTTATATTCTAAGATAACACAAGAAAAACGAAAATGTTAAGTAAATGTACGTGGTGTATTTGTGTGTGTGGGTGAGTTAAGCTCATTTTGAATGCTGTTGGGTTAGCAGAGGAGAAAGCTGTTCTGTTAACACACAACAACACAGGGTGTCGCATGCTAGTGAAATTGTGTTTTGCATCCTGTTGTACCTGTAACTTCTTTAACAATGCATATTACAATTATTTTCATTTTTATTTCGTTTTGTTGATATTAAATTTATCAAGCAATTTTTCTTAAGTATTATTTTTACTATTTTTTTTATTTTTATTTTGCACAAATATTGAAATGTTATACTTTTTTTTACTTCTGTAGCCGTTGCAATTTTACAGCAATATTAGTATGTTTGTGTGTTGTGTTGTGTAGTGTTAAACATGTACAGCTAGTGCCTAGATATACATTTATGCAGTTGAATTTGCGCCTTATGATCATGTATTTACTTTTTTTTTTAACATTTATATTGGTAATTAGATTAACTGTTATTTATATAGTATATTGTAAATTTATTTTTAGTATATAAATTTGTTTTATTTATAATTTTCTTTTTAATAGCTAGCAATTAATATTTTCGTGCTTGACACTTACATGCATGTATTGTTTAACGGTGTACTTAAACATACATTATTTTTTACATCGTTCTTGGTTTTTGTTTTTGTTAGTTTCCTTTTTCTTCGTTTTTTGTTGCTTTTAGTTGCGAATGCAAAATACATAGTACATTATATAGAGGGGTATTTAAGACTAAGACACTTAGACGCTAGGCATATACTAGTGCTTTTATTAAGTATTAATTATGCTCTGATTTCATTTCATTTAATATATAAAAAAAATTTCAAAAAAATGAATTATTATGTATATTATACACATACATACACATATATATATATATATAGAGAGAGTGGGATGTTGTTTTTCACGGTTTATCTTTGCCTAAGTATTTCCTTATATATTTTTGCTATATGTATGTATATATAAATATTTATGTCTATGTGTTAATAATTTACAATTTTATAAAATTTTCTTATTATTCTGTAGAGTGGGATTTACATAGATTTCGATTACTTTCTTTCTTTTGTTGTATGTTATTTAAATGTTTTGTTGCGTCTTTTGAATAAACATGTTTTGGATTTAAAAATTTCTTTCCTTTCTTTCTTTTTTTTAAATTTATATATATATATATATATATATGTATATATATTCTTTATATATAGTTTTGCTTAGCTTTAAGTGTTTGTTTTTTTTTTTTTTTTAAATTTTATGTATACATATACATATATGTAATTTATGCAATTTTGTTTTGTACCAAACTAACTAATCCTATGCAAAAAAAAAAAAAAATAGGAAGAATATATGGTTTACTAACGATTAAAATGGGATTTATACATACTCTGGTGCTAATATGTACTTATTTTGCGATTTTTATGTTTCTTGCTAGCTGATAAAAAAAAAAACACACCTTTAGCTGCCTGCCATACTGTGCAGCGTACTGTCCTTTTTTGTTTTATCCACTATTCTTTCGTTTTCTTCTGACCGGCAGGGTCGTCACCCTGTGCTGCATGCATATATGCGTGTATTTCTTGTTTTTTTATGTTCGTCTTGTTTGATTTTGCTGTTTTCGGTTCATCGGTTTTTAAATACTAAATTCTACATCAGTCGGTTTGGCACACAAGTCACGCACATTGCGCGGGCGAGAGACAGAGTTAGCAACAGATTGAAACTGTAAGAGAAGGAGAGGAGAGGTGAGGACATGTTGAGTTGAGCGCTCGATAGCAGCGCTAGCATCGACTGTTAACTAACAGTGAGTGTTGCTGCTCTTGCTCAACTCAACATGCGCTCAACAATAACAGCAACGATCATGCAATTTAACAGAATTGCTTTATGTAACTGTTATTGGTTTGTGTCTTGGTTTATTTCTGTTGTTTTTGTTGTTGTTGTTGTTGCTGTTGCTTGCTCTTCATCATTATGCTCATCATCATCTGCTGCTGTTGCTGTAGCTAAAAAGGCAATTGGAATTAATTTTAATTGCAATCACTTTCGCTGTTTTTTTTGTTTTTTGTTTGTTGCAATTTGCTTAACTAAACCTCGGTGCCATCCTCGCCCTCGTCATCGAACAGCTGACTTGTGCTACCCTGACCGCTGCGCGTCGCCGTCACCGACATTTTCTTCTTGGGCTTCGGCGGTGGCCTCGGTGGTATCTTAGCTATCTTTGGCGAATCGCCAGCACCAGTATTATGCGTTGGCGATGCAGCAGCCGCACCACTTACACTAGCACCCATCAATGAACCGGACGAGGGCGAGCCAAGGCCCACACCGATGCCATTAATACTCGAACCAGGCAATATCGTGATGCCATGATGTCGTGTTGATGTTGATGGCCCATACAATGGCTCTGTATCTGTATTGTATAAATGTTGCAAGTGCTGCTGTTGCAGTTGCTGTTGCAGCTGCTGTTGCTGCTGTTGATGTTGCTGTTGTGCCTGCATTGCCTGTTGCTGCTGGATAAGCTCGTGGATTGGCTCATAGATTTTACTGGCATTTGCCGCTGATGCCACCGATGTGAGACTGGGCGTGGCAGGCAGCGGGCGATCTCTCATTGTATACTGTTGTTGTTGCTGCTGCTGCTGTGCACCCTGTGCGCTCTGTGCACCCAATACCTTGTGCAGATTTAGTGTCGAATTGCCGCCAGCTGTTGTCCGGAGCCCTAAATTATCGTAGACCGGCTCCGCTTGCAGTTCAGCCGTGGTTGCAGTGCCCGTCTCGCTCGGATTGGGTGAGGTGGGCGATTGAAATTCACTTAGCTGTGTGCCATGATGGGATCCGGTGGCAGCTGCTGCTGCTGCCGCTGCGGCGCCTGATGTGCTCGGAGCCCAGCTGGGTACACGCGGCTTGCGTGGTATGGTCATGTAGCCCTGTTTCATAACCACCGCTGAGGTTGAAGGCGAATAAACAACTGGAGCGGGCAGGAAGGGGGATGCCGACGAGGACTGTTGATGCTGATGCTGCAGTGCAGCGGCCATTTGTTGCTGCTGCTGATGCCGACTGTTTGCTGTGGCAATCAACGCCAAGTTGCGCGACTTGGGATGCTGCAGGGTCATGAAGCCATTGTGTGTGGCAGCCGCAATTGTTGTGGTGCCATAGATGCCATGGGGCGTCATATGCGCATAGACGGGACTGGTTAGGGGCGGTGGCGAGCGTATACCATAGATGACCTGGTCTGGTATGTTCGACTGGGATGACTGCATCGATGGCGAGGTGGGTGGCACACGAGCCGGGAACGCTAATAGATCTGGTGGCAAACTATTCCCATACGTATCATCCACATAGGTGTGACGAGAACGAGGCGTCGTTGTTGTATCCGATAGTGCCACAGAGTGTGTCTCATCGTCCCGTGAGTGATTGGCTAAGGGTTGATAAAAAAATAAAATAAATAAAAATAAAGGAAGTGTATTTAACATAAGTTAGCTAAATGTTTAAATCATAAGCAAATCTAAAAAGTTATTCTAATAACGCTTTTTGATATATTTTACTAACTATTGTCGCCCAAAAAACCAATAAAATTGTTTAGAAAAACATTTTTAGAAGCGCTTTAATAATTTCTAATAAAGTTTCCTGCTTTAAACGACTTTTTTTACATGGAGTTTTCTAAATGATGTATTAGATGTGTGGCTTTCAGGATAGCCTTTAACATTTCATACAACTGCCAACGAAGTAGCTTATTCTTCTATACATTATTTATGATAACTAAATGATAAATAGTCAAGCATAATGTTCAACTAAGGATTTGTTTTCTTTAATAGTTTCCCTAATGAATTTTGTTGCCTATAAAATTATAAAAATTAAACTTTTTTTTTTTTGTGTTTTGTCAAACATAATAATCTCTTCTATGTTAAAGACAAAACTTCCTTCACAGTTAAACACTTAAAGCTCTAAAAATAGTGAATTCTTAAAAATTACTTGTTCCATTTATACATTTTTTTTCATGCTCTTTAAGTAAACTACTCTCGACTATCTATAACTAGCATTAACTAACTGGAAAATTCAAGGGATTTGTCATGCGATTTATACCTTTTAGTGCTTGCTGTATGTTGTCTATAGTATTGTTTTTGGGCATCTAAATATGATTCAACTCTGAAAATAAAAATTTTCTCAATTTTTATATTTCAGCAATACATATGTGTATACGTATGCAGTGCAATTTAGAGTTATATTTTATGTCCCCATACTCTTCTAGAACTATAACCGAGGCTCTAAGTATATCTTAGCTGTTGGCTGTATCTGTATGTTGGCCTAATCGAATTGTCTAAGCAATTGATAAATCAGTGTCGATTGTTGCTACTGTTTGTTGATGCTATCTGGATTTTGGCACATGTCATTGTGATTGTTTTTTGGCCAAATCGACCAATAAGCAACAACAACAATGGGGCATTGCATCAATTGCATTCAATTGGCTTTTCAATTGTCATTGCAATTCAATTGCCAATGGCAAATTTAAAGCAAACATCCGCCGATATAAGATTGTTGTTGTTGTTGCTGACGTTGGTTGTTTTTGTTTTTATTTTTGTTTTTGTTTTTGGTTTTGTTGGATTGTGTGTTTACCAAAGCTGGCGGCCAATGTTGCCAAATGTGGCGGAAGTAATAGATACAAATGTATCAACGTGTGAGCGTACAACATGCACATACATATATGTACGTATGTATATATGTGTGTGTGTGTGGAATAGTTTATTTGTGTTGGGTGCTGCAATGTTGCTGCGAAAAATGCGAGCTAAATTGTCGAACTGAACTGCTGCACTCAACTGGAAATATTCGACAAATAGATCAAATGAGCAATTTGCACACAGATACAACATTCACACACACACAAACACTCACTTGAACAAACAGACAGTAAACACGTTGCTGTCCATTGTGAATGGACACAAGAGAAGAAGAAACAACCCCAGACGAGTGAATCGTTGGGCGCCATTTTAAATTTTAATTGCTTAACATGTTCATGTGAATTTCAAACCAGCTTTTAGTCTCTTTCTTTCACTCTCTCTCTCACTCTCTCTTCTAAAACCTCTCGTAAGTAAATTGGATATTAATAAAAACCGATATAAATGTCTTATCTGAACTTAAATTTTTCTATAACATGTTCCCTGTTAAAGTACTTCAATCAAATAACACCTATTTCTCCTAGTTTCAACTTTTCAACATTTTGTTTGCTATACCTCCTCCACTCGATAGTTTCATTTACTCACCATATGCTGTTTCATCCAGTAAAGTTTTCTTGATCTCATGTCCATCATCGCCGCCATCGACACTCTCAATGTCAGTGCGACGTGGTGGTTTCTCGACAGGATTCACCTCGTTGAGAAGGCTTTTCTGCATCTCCATTATGACAGATCCCTCCAGCATTGAACTGTTGTGTGTCTTGTCGAGCTTGCACGAGATAAGTCCATCGCCACTCATCATGGTATTGTCCTTCTGATAGGTCTTAACGCGACGACAGTACCAGAAGAGCGTCAACACCAGAAAGATGAGCAATATGAGAAATGTCGTCACAATAACACAAATGACAAGAAAAATGCTTGTTTGTGGATCGCTAGTGGAGGCACCAATGGCACCACTGATGCCCAGACCGCCAAGACCATCCGAACCAGATCCTCCCATATAGTCGCCGTTGACCAGCAGTTGGAACTCCGCTTCTGCTTTGCCACCACGATTGTCGGCTATGCAGATATAGGCACCCTTATCAGAGGAGCGGACTCCATAAATGCGTAGCTCAGAGGTCATAACCTGAGCCGGTGGCTGCTGTTGCACGCTCACCATCTCCACGGAGTTAAGGATGCGTATATGCTGGTCATTGGGTCCAGGATTCAGCTGTCGTTTGTTGTAGATCCAGGTGACATTGGGTCGTGGGGTGCCAATAATGCGACACGGTAGCGTAATATTATCATGATTCGCTTCCACAAAAGAGCGCACAGAGCCGAGAATGCGTGGACGACATGCAAAATTCTCTGAGGGTACCTCACTCCACAGCTTACCTCTCAGCTGAGCTGGCTCTCGGCAGTCGGTGGGTGGAGTGTAGAGTCGCTTGGCAATGGCAAAATCACGAAATTCCTGTAGTTCACAGCTGCAGTTCCAGGCATTGCCCTGTAGCGAAAGGTACATCAGCTTGGGCAGATTGGCAAAGGTCTCCTTGTGCAGATGAGTCAGTTTGTTCTGTTCCAGTGCAATGGCACTGAGGGGTCCACCAAAGACATTCAGCTGCACCTGCTTCAAACGATTATTGTTGAACTCAACTCGTGACAGGAAAGGCAGATTGATGAAAAGACGACTCTCGAGCACCTCGATCTCATTGTTGTTGATAATAACGTTGCGCAACTTCTCAAGACCCTCAAAGGTGGTGGGATGTAGCTGACGTATGCGATTGCTGGACATGTCCAGCTCGATCAGTATGGGCAGACCCTTGAACGCATCACGATTGACCTCCTGAATGGTGCAGTTGCGCAAATAGATCTTGTGCAGATTTTGTAAGCCCGCCACCAAAAACTCTTCGCGTCGCAGCTCTGGTATTTGATTCTGTGAAAAGTCAACTACTTGCATCTCATTGCTCATGTCTTGTGGTATTTTACTAAGCTTCTTGCCCTTGCAGTCGGCACTCTTCTTTCCCGAGTTCCAATGGCAATGACAATTACTGCAGTTTTGCATCCAATCCCGATGTGCCAGCGACTCCTGTACCATTAGCATTAACATAAGACCTGCCAACAGCATTAACGGCAAAAACAGCGTCGATCGTCTCGCCCTTTGCCGCGGTCTGTTAAGCTCTTGTTTTGTTGTTAATGCCATGGTAACTGTTATTCCGTATGCTCTTTCTCTTTTGGTTCTTTTTTTCCCTCTGTTATTGCTCTCACAAAGCTAAGCGCGCGCTCTTTGCCAGCCAGCCAGCCAGTTGTTGCTGTGGCTGCTGCTGCTGCTGTTAATCCTTTTGACACTCTGTTAATTTGATTCGTTTGCCGTTTTTAGCTTTGCTAGTGCTGCTGTTGTTGTTGTTGTTGTTATTGTTGAAACTCTTGTTGCTGCTTGCGACAGACAAGATTGTGATTAATTAATGCTCTCCCCCTTCGTATGTGTTCTGTTTTGGTTTGTTTGTTTTTTTCCTCTTCTCCTCGTTAAAGTTGTTGTTGTGGTTTAGCGGTGGCTCTAAATTTGCAATTAGCAGTGCAGTTTCCAGCTAAAAAGAAAAACAAAACAAAAAAAACGGGGATTAGTAAAATGGCTGTGTAAGAGTGAGATGGCAAGACTCCAGTGTTGAAGTGTGCGTTAAGGTCACAGCGTTGTCCCTCCAAAAGGTTAACACCCCAACAATTGAACAAATGACAAACGCAAAAAAAAAATATCAGTATAGGATAAGAGAGAAATGATTCAGTCGGACAGAGGCTGCCAACTGTTTAGTATCATTTATAAACAGCAAGAGAAAGAGAGAGACAAAGCGCTTAGCGTTCAATTAATGTGCATTACGACGTAATGAGGTCATTCAGCATTACGTAGCGTTTGTCCGACCGCTTGCGTTTGAAAACGTTTTTCATGGGGCAATGCGCAAATGTGTTACAACACAAAATGCAAATAGCAGTTCAAACAGCTACAATATACTATGTATGTATGCAAATAACCCGAATTTGGACCCAGCGTAACCAAATAAATTACCAGAGAGATACGTAATTCCATGGTAACTAGCTAAAAACATGAACGTCAAAAGCATACAATTAAAATGGCAACCAAATTGAATGTACGCGCGAGACAAAATGGAAAGCATTTGTCGACGAAAAGTATGCTTTGTTATTACATAATATAATAATATATGTATTAGTATAATTAGTAGCAAATTTATGAGTTTTCTTCTCAATTGTTTTGAATAAATTTGCTACGTAACGTCAAGTGAACTGAGGAACTTACGTTTTGAATCGAGGTTACTTCTTTAACATACATACATTAAAAACATCCACTTTGCGTCACAACTCTGTGACAACTCTGCAGTTATTATAAGTAGCACATTACGTCATTTGGCAGCACTGCAGGCAACAACGCGTGTTTGTGTGTGTTAATTACGTTAAGAATTTCATAACGTCAGCTGACCGAGCAGCACAGCAGGCATAATTGAAATAAAAGACCACCGATTACTTCGCACCTTTCATCACACTTGATTAATCGTGTCGATTGTCATTAAGACAGTTTACGTGCTTCATTACGTTATTCATTACGTTATTCAATTATTGTCACATGCCGAGAAGTGAAGAAATGATGTGCAGACGGAGACACAACGCAAAAACAGTGACAAAGACACAACAAAACTTGGAGTTAAAAGGGAAAGGCAAAATGGCGCAAAGCCGCGAAACGACACAAACAACAAAGAAGATATGGGGTGGGCAGAGAGAGAGAGAAAAGCAAAAGAAGGCCGAAAGCCCCTAGTTAAATACATGACAAAGGATAAGAGTTTTGCTCCTGTTTAAATTTAGCTCTGGCTCAACGGCTACTCAGCTCTGTTCAGTTCAGGTGAGGGCCGGGGTTGGTTAGTCGCTTGCGACTTGATTAATGAAAATGCTGTTAAAGTGTGACACTTTGCGGTGCCCAACTGTCTTGGTCACGCCCCCATCAACCAGTTGGGCAAAACCTTCAATCTTTAAATTAAGTGGGCGGACGCCTTTTGTGTTAAGAGTTTTGTTTGTTTAAACTTTTTTTGTGTGATGGTTCGGTTTTTCTGGGTAAAGTGTGAACAAGACAAGAGACACAACGAACCACAAACAATCACTGACCCGACGTCGACCCACTTCAGCCACTACAAGTTTACATATTTTTTGTTGGCCTTAATTAAAAGCAGTGCACTGTTGTCGCCACAACTTGTCAAAAAAGAACAAAAAAAAAAAAAAAAACTGACAAGCAAACTGAGAGACAAAAGAAGCCAAATTATTAAAAATACGCAAAATAGCTGGGAAAATTATGTATGAATTATTTATTAATAACGATTGCAGTAAAAGCAGCAGTAGTAGCCGTAGCCAAAAATTCAAAAAATAAACAAACTACAAAGCGCAAATTAGTGTTGGAAAATTCATGAAAAAAAAAACAACAGCACATGCAGCGGAAGCAAACACAAAATACAAAAGCAAAAACAACTTGCGGTTTTACTGATGGAAATTTTAGTTTTTATTCATTTTGCTTGCTTATTCTCACTCTCTCTCTCCCCCCTCTTTCTCTCCCTTTCTGTATATATCAGCTCTATTTATGTTAACTGCATGTGTCTGCGTGTGTGTGTGTGTCTGTCCGTGACTTTCACATGTGCATACTCTTTAATAATATTAAACGTCAATGGGACATTTCATTTAATATAGTATCTATCTAAAATATAAAGGTCAACCTTAAAGCAAAGAGTTTTTGGTAATTTTTGAAAGACCTTGTCTAGGAAGTGTTTGGAACTAACTGGGAAAGAAACGCATCTGAATAAATGCGATAGATAAATAGGCTTGTAAAAATGTAGCATACTTTTTCGGGCATTTAACATATAATGCTAACAATTGATTAACCAATTAAAGAACTATTGTTTTTCCATCCTTTGTGATTATACATATAATATCACTTCAAACGCTATAACATCTTAAAGAATTTAGTTCAATAGTCATGAGCATTTGGCTAAAGTTGAGCTTTTACTTGATTTTGTTTTTTTCACATCCTGTTTTCATTATTTTTGTAGCTGTGTCAGCGTTGGCAAAGCGGAATTGAGAGTAAGAAAAAACCTCAAAACAAATTAAATATGCAAATACAAGAAAAATGCAGCAATTTTGCGCTTTGTTAAATATTTGCTCAATGGGTTTTTGCCATTATCTCTTAACTATTTTTTGGTTTTGTTTCGAATCGTCTGGTTTTTCGCATTTTTTGTTTATTATGGCCATTGCATTGTTTACAGTTTTGCTCGCTTCTGTTCCTCCCCTTTGTGCCACAGTCATTTTGTCTACTTAAGGGAATGACCAAATGATATCTGTAAAAATCTTTCTCAAAGCACTCAACAACCGCTTTTTCTTTCTGTGTTTAAATATTTACTTAATTCAAGTGTTTCATTTTCGCCTTGTTTATGTGTTTATTAAATGGCAAAAAACACATTTAAGGCGCTTTTAGCCGGTTCTCTCGTGCTCGTTCTCCTTCACATTTTATCTCTTATCCGTTGCACAGTTTATATCGTTAGTCGACCTGGGGATTTGCAACCCTACATTACTCCTCCTTCCCAGTGTGCACACTCCCTCCCCCCCTCTTAATTGTGGCGACAATTTGCGATAACGATTTTTTTTTTTTTGAGGTTTCCAGTTGCTAATGTCCCAATTTGTGTATTGCTTGTGTGTCGCCCTCTAGCGTCTAGTCCCTCACTAATTTTGCCATGTGCCATGCTATGACACGCCCCCAAACCCTATCTCGGCCATTCTATCCCAAGCCCCCCACTCCCTTCAGCCAGCATACTCTCCATTTCAAGCAATTCAATGTAACGATTGTTACATTTTACTCTGTCATTTTATTGCCATTTGCGGTTGTAATTGCTATATAGAGTGTCACGCCCACACGCCCATTGGTTTGCCCCCCCTTCTCTCTACCACCTCACAATCCCACCTTCCCTGTTCTTTTCTAGCTTTGCATAGGGTCTGGGTGCTGCTGCTGCTGTCTATTGTCAGCTTAAATCGATTTGAACAAATTTAATTGCTTTGGTTTTGGTTTCAGTTTGGCTTTTTTTTTTAACTTGTTTTTTGTTGGTTAGCTGCTTGTCCATTTTTTGTATATTCTGTTTGTATTTTTTGTTTGTTTGTTTGTTTTATTTGAATTTGCATTTGGCAAATTTGTTTTTGTTTTTTTATGTTTCGTCGTGCGACAATTGCCAATTGCTTTTTAAAAGTGTTCTGCATTTCAACTTAATCCCTTTTCCATAACTCTCCATCACTGAGTTTGTGTCAAAAGTTGTTGAAGCGTCACAAAAAAAAAAAAATATACTACAACAACAACAACAACATTGAATGTTCTCATTGACTGAAGCCGTGGCTACAATTTGTTACCAAATGAAGCGAATTTCTTCACACAATTTTTTTCGATTTTATTTTTATATTTGTCGGCTCTTATTTTTAATGCTTTTTTTTATGGCTGCCCTGCATAAATATTTAACAATGCGTAGAATATGGTTATTGCTTTTTATGAAGCACCCAAAAAAACTGCAAAAACTCGCAACCCCAAGCGTAACTCGAGACTGAGAGCAAGAAGAAGAATACCTTAAGAAAAAAATATCATAACTGTAAGCTAAAAGCCTATTTGCAAATTGTTTCATGTTTCATTTAATGCGCTTCGCACTCACTCGGTCTTACACTCTCTTTCGCACTCGCCACTCGACTCGCTCTGTTAACCCAGCTGACCAATGACCAAATCCATTTCAGAGAGAGCGAGAGATAGAGAGATCGAGTTACTGGCATATGATATCTGTAAACTAATGAGCTGAGACAAACTTACAGTTAAAATGTTTTAATAACGAGAAAATATCAATTGTTTGTAATGGAATACCTAAAAGTTAAAAGACAGAAAATATGAATTATTTGTAATTGAATATCTAAAGATATGTAATTGGAAAATGCATCAACAATTAGAGATTCATTGAGCATAAACAAGAAATGATTAAAGTAATTTAATAAGGTAGTTTTTCAATGATAATCATATTAATATCTTTTACGAACAGTTTTGATTTAATTGAACGATTTATTACTAGTTAGGTTTTGAATGATTTGCTAAAAGATATGTGATATCAAGTTTTCAAAATATTCGTCTAGGCTTAAGCCAATTGGGATGATTTGTTGTTACCTTTATAAAGTTTGCACTGTATAAAACTCTTAAAGTGCTTTCACAACCTGCCAAAACTCAAGTCGAGTCAAGTGCTTAAGCCAATTGGGAACTGTAAATGAAAATAGCTTGAGATAGACGAGATGCTGCCGCTGCTGTTGTTCTTATTGTCGTTGTTTAGCTGGCCTAAATTTTGGATTTTTGGCTATCTATGGCATAACAGCGGAAACAGCCAAGCAAAATAAGCAGGTAAGTGGAAACCAGGCTAAAAATCTGTATGCCACAAAAGCAACAACTCGTTCGAATTTCCATGCCGGAAATTTGAAAACTGCAACAACAACAACTATGACGTCATTTGCCAATCAGGAAGTTGATAGAGCGAGAGCGGGAGAGAGTGTGTTGCTGCCTCATCTTTTCTCTCCTTCCGCTCCACGCTCACATGCAGCACTGCAATTCCAATCATTGGCGCATCATATCGGGCATACTGCTTCAACCATTGCCACATCTTTCTCGGCTCAGTCGTTTGCTATTCTCTGCCTCGTTGGCTGTGTGCTTTGACAACTTGCTTCCAACTGTTTGCCAAACTTGGCAGCAACTTCTGGCTCGTCCGAGGAGTTGTTTATCTGGAACGCGGACTCTTCCTAATCAAATATTCAATTTCTTGAACTGTCATTGCCAGGGTTGCCGAAACACACATACACACACACACACTCGATAGGTTTCAACTTCTCGAGTTTCCAAGTTGCAAAATTGCTTCACAAAGGACTTAAAAAAGAGGCGAGGTGCAACTAAAAGTGGGCGCTAGACACGCCTTATTTAATATGCGTCAGCCGCTGCATGTGTGGTGCTGGCAACTCTGGTGCAAAGTAATCGAAAACCTACTTACAGAAAAAGGAAAGGATGAACGTCAAGGTAAGCCAAGATACCCTGTAAGCTAAGTTTACTGACTTTTGACAGAAGTAAAAGTAAAGTAAATGTGAGTTTTAAGACACTTGAGCGTTACTTAGTTGGCAACTTACTTATTTTACCCAGCACTTTCTTTACAGGGTATTCTTAAATGGTAGAGGAAATTTGCTGTAACGAAGCAGACAATACTTTCACTTTCGCCAAGGTTCGCCGCTTCAAGGAATCGCCCCCAAAACCGAAACGCACTTAAGCACTTGCCGAGGGTTGGACACGTGAATGTGCGGGGACGTTCCAAGTGTGTAATGGGAAGTGGGTGGTGGGTGGGTGGCTGGTGGCTTTTAGCTTGGCTGGGGCGGAACTTATTTTTCGCGCAAATTTCATTTGAGTTAAGTTCGCGCCCTCGTACAGCGTCCAGTGATTGAAATGTCCGCCGCAGGGTGGCAAGGATCAGCGACAAGATGAAGATGAAAATAAAGACGATGATGTTGCTAGTGGGGAGCGAATGAAGGATGCCGAGGGTCGCAGGAGATTGCAGGCAGGTGTTCGGCCAGGGCAAACTTTCAATTTAATTTGGCGCTTGTCTAGACAAAACTACTTGCTAGCTGGGAGCTGTGAGCTGTGAGCTGTGAGTTTGCTTTATGTTTTAACTCAACTACGTGGTTCGACTTGATTGGAATTGTGTCCTGTCCTGTCTTGTCTTGTCCTGTCCTGTTCTGTCTTGTCCAGGTCAATGGTGGGCAAAAGAGAGTGGGTAAGAGGTGCTGGTGCCACCACTTTGATTCATGCCATTTATGACGACAGTCGACGTTAAGGACACGTTTCCAAAAGAAATGCGAGAAAAGCCCTCCAAAAGGTGAAGGTTATTGCATTAATGATTGTTTCTCCTTCGTTTTCCACAGTTGCATTAAAATTATTTTGGTATTATTAAATTAGTGGCAAAAGATGCTCATAATTAAGTGTTCAAAATGGGGCAGAGAGGGAGAATGTTGCCGTTATGGCTTACAGAGAGTGTTATGTTAAGCGCAGCACATTGATGTTAACATAAATGAAAGACACTTCACATAGTCTGTTAAGTTAAGTAGTGGACTTTAATGTTGATCAACATAACAGTAACGTAACAAGTAACATAGATCAATTAACAGTAACAAAGAGAGGGAAAAAGAGAATGAGAGCTAACATAAATGATCACTAGCAATTTAATTAAGCTTATCAATACAGTCGAACTTCGAATCGAAATTTTCTATAAAACCAATTTTGATTGTAAAACCCTACAAGTTTTCAGTGTATTTTGCTCTCCATATTAGCAGTTTAGCAAACTTAATCAGCAGTTTAAGTGCTTCGCACCTTTGTGGGAAGAAAATGTATGTGCTTCAAAGTGTTTGAAGCGTTTATCGCGGAAGGGATGTGGAAAAGCCACAAACAAACAAAAATTACTGGTTATTTCTTAAAAACACAAGTTTTCATTCAATTCTCACGAAGTTTTGTCAGTTCACTTAAAATTCGTTACATTGAAGTTCTTCTGTACTTAAGCATACTAACATTCATTGTCTCTTGTAAAAAAAATGCTTTTATTATAATTCGAAATTGAAGTTTAAGTATGTTAAATATGGGAGCCCGAACTCTCTCACCCGCTCCCTCCTTCGCTTCAGCCACCCCATTTCTCTATCTACAGCGGCAGTAGTTGTCTTAAACTGATTGATTGATAGGTTAAGCCAGCGTATGGACTGCTCGACTGAGTAAGTGAGACAGTGAGTGGGGCGCGAGACGAAATGAGGCATACAAAATGACCAGGCTTGAAATTATATCATTAACCCCACCTCAACTTGCAACCTAGTCGATCCTGGGTGTTACCCTCTACTTCCGCTGTCGAGTGCTTAACGTGTCAACTGGCATTTGGGCATCATTTCGCGCTTTGCCTCTCATTTTGATGATGATGCATTTACCACTGTCCGCGGCGACCCGCCCTCACCTCTTCACCTCACTCCATTTTAACTTATTGCCTTGTTGACTGTTGACACGCAATTCCAAGCCCTTTTTGCATGCCTCTATTTGTATACCCTGTAATCAAAGAATACTTTTTTTTCATTACAGGGTATGTGCTAGCCGCACTTTAATGTATGTTTCTCTTCTTTATTTGCTCGCTGTAATAAAGTTTAATTTGTTTGCGGCATGAGGCAAAGTTTGGGGGCCTTCGTGGCGTATACTTAATATTGTGCATACGTCAGAGGGGTAGATGGGTAGAGGTGGCAGAGTGAGGTAACATGTCATGACATGTGCTTTATATGCATAATAATAAAAACTGTCGCTGAAAGTGATGGAAAACTGGAAACCCTTGCCCTCCCCCCTCTCCATATCCACCTACTACTGAAGTTGATCGGTTTGCGTTGAAGCTGCGCACGTACCACAAATATACATACAATATATTTATATAGTACATCCCAATCGTTGTCCAGTTGTCCAGCCCTTTGCACAAAAAGTTCATCAATCATATCATATTGGAAATGGACAGCATAATTTCATGCCACACGCCACACGCCACATATGCCACACACACATAACAACATCCCAGCCAAAACCCCACAATGCCTCAATACTCTGCGCATTGATGATGACCACCACGCGGCCTATGAATTTATTTATTAATCATTTGTCTCTCCGTACGCGTTTGAGTGTTTCCAATTTTTATGATACTGTATGCATATAATCGTTGTATATAGTAGTATGTGAATGTGGATTGATGATAACCTCCTCCTCGCACTCTTCTCTTCCCTCCTCTCGCTGCTCGGCGCGCATCGCCGACGACTGCACGTTTGCGTTAAGTGCTTGGCATTATGTGAGAGCACGCAAAATAAAAAATTAATAAAATTCGCTGTCATTTTTTTGTAATTTGTCTTGGGACATGTTAATCGCGTTTGTTGCCTTGTTAATCAAAAATATGGTTTGCGTCTCATGTGTATAGGTAGGGTGGGGTTGGTTGTAGCGGAGGGTCAGGCAGGGTTGGGTTGAACGTTTTAAAGAGTTTGAATACCCTAAAGATGTTTGTCCAAACGTCATTTAAATCCATTTAAATGTTTCTTTAAAACTAGGCCTTGTATATGTGTACAAGCTTATAAATAAATTAAAAGTCTATCTATTTTTGTTTCTCTCTTTTTGTATGATACAAATTGTTAACAAATTGTTGTCTACAATTACAATTAATTTATTTTCTTGCCTCAAACACTCTGACGTGCCACAAAATTAGGCAATCCAAGCTCCATCTAGCACTCCACGAGATGGCAAGTTAAGGTTTTGGTTACAACAACTAATGCAATATGCAGGCAGGCATTCAGGCAGGCAGGCATCTGCATTCAGCTCAAGCCGTGTTAGTTGCATGCCGCAAGCACTGTGAGCGCACACCGTAAGCGTTGCGCCACTTGCCATAGATAAAAATTAGTAGGTCAGTTGTGGTTGCCTTTGGTTGGTGTGCCGCGTTCTATCTTTGTATCTGTTAATTTCCGCATTTCGTTAGCGTGCAAAGACAAAATAAAAATAAAAATAAAAAAAAAAATAAAATAAAAATAAAAGCAAAAAAATATGCATTTCGTTTTTCATTTCAGTTAGGGAGAGAGATGAAGCAAGCAAGAATTAACAAAAAAAATAAAATGGAAAATGGAAAAACAAACGCCGGCAAGCTTTCAGCCAACTTAATTGATATTAATATCAGATTGCAACAGATTTGCTGTTGCAAAGAAAAAGCCTGAGTGTTAATTCCATTTTATATTAAAATTACATTTTATGGTATTCCGTGTTGAGTTTTTTGTGCTTTGTAAGGGATAAGTTAGTTTTGGGAATTAACTTCATTTCATTTTGCTGCAGTACCAAGAGAGGAATTTAATTTAAAGCAGAGATAAAGATTTCTTTATCATTAGTTTTGGATGTATTTCTTTCTGATTCTATTTCTTTTTCTATCTTTGCCAAGCTTATAAACTCTATTTCACCATTTATCTTAAGTTTTTATATACCATATGGTGATTTTTCGCTATTGATATAGTCTTTATTAAGCAATCTTATCTTATCTATACTATCTCTATTTCTGTGAAGCTTTCTCTCTCTCTCTGTCATTATTTTGTATCTTTCAATATTAGAGTTATTGTTTCTATCTTATTCTTATGTTATTTTTCTTTTTATATATTTATTGTATCCAGACTTAGCCGGAAATGCTTGAGAGTTTCGTTTCTGTTCGAATGAATTGAAACCGTTTAAGTTCTTTTTAAGTTATATAGAGCTGCTTTTTTATTGCAAATGCCTTTGGCGGTTTTAATCCTGCGGTAACTAAGAAATAGTATAATAGAAAATATTTCTTTAGATACCTAAGTAATGCATAGCAAATGCTCAATAAGAGTTATTGCACACAAACAAATGTATGTACTATGAAATAACTATTTCTCAAGTAATGAGGAAATGTTCATTCAGTCATTCATGATGCTATACAATAGCTTTATATCTCAGGATTGCTATAGCTTTTTTGCTTTTTATATGTATAAAGTTGGATGAATTATTTGTTTCGCTTTTTAGCAATCGCTTTGTTTTCGCCTTGTCTGGCGCTGTCTTTTGTATTATTTGTTTTTGTGTTTTAGCTATATATTTTTCTCACTTAGTTTTCTTGTCTAGTGTCAAATGTTTTGTTGTTGTTGTTGTTTGTCGCTTGCAACTTGGCGCCGATAAACAATTCAATTGAAATTGTTCCTTGTCTGTGTGCGAGCTCTTGAAAGACTTTTGCGTGAAATTAAGACAGCATTTAACGCCACACAGCTGCCAAATGGGACTTAAGGCGGGTCTGGGCGGTACCACACAACGAGGGCGTGGCTTTCAAACAGCCTTTGTTGTCTAAGCCAGACTAAGCCGGGCACAGTTACCAGCAACCAGCAACCAGCCACCAGCCACCAACTAGCTACCAATTACACCAACAACTTCCAACAACAGATTCCCAACACTTAACTATATATGGTGCCTTATTGCTTTTGCCAGTCAGTCAGCTAGCCAGAGTTGCCGCCTTTATTGTTGCTGGTTTGCCACCCTAGTTTTAGCAGCCATTGTTGTTGTGTTAACAATTAATGCAACCGCCAAGAGCTCTATTAATACCCGCCCGCACTACATAATATTCTTATCAAATGCAATATTCTCTATTTATACTCTACATAAATTTAGTGTAAGGCATTTAGAAGCTATGGGTTTCTTGGATTAACGATATAACGATAATAAATTAATTTAGTGCATGGAAGTTAAACCTTTTCGGCAATATATTTGGAGTCAAGTTAGTTTATGTAAAAGGGTGACCATTAACTACTAACAAAAAGTGTTGTCAAGTAGTAAGAAATGAGATTTTGTTCAAAATGTATTAGATATTTCAACTTACACCTAAATTAATTTCTCTCTTTTCAAATACAAAGTTGAGCTCTCTCACCAAAAAATGAAGTACTTAAATCCAAGCTGAGTTAAAAGTTTCGCCTAATAGTCACACTAGTGTTGGGCAATGTTAAAAATATATAACAAAAAAAAAAACGTTGGTTTCGATCATATGTTTTGTCATTAAGGTTGGCTTAGCTTTCCGAACGTTGCTTGGCGCGCTGCTTTTGTGGGTCTCATATCAAAGTAGCGCCGGCGAGACGCGACCAAATCCAGCGCCATTGCAATGGCTTTAACCGCCTGCAAGTTGAGCTAACATACACATACGTACATACATTAACATATATGGATATGTGTGTATGTGTGCTAGTTATATAGGCTTGTGTGCCGCTTGTTTGCCCGCTCCCCAAACAGCTGTAAAAGTGAAGTGCTTAGAAAAATGGCAATTTACTTTTGTTTTACATGGCACTAGCTAAAGAGCTCCATACCAAAGTAAAGTGAAAAGGGAAAGGCAAAAGGAAAGCACGGAAACACCATAAAAAGTAGAACTAAAATTTTATGCCATAAAAATTATTGTCTCGAGATTTGCGGACACAAAAAAAAAAAATATATATATAAAAATAAAACGAAAGAAAGAACGCAGCTTAGCAAAAGGGTTGAGTGGAGAGACGAAATTGTAGGGGTACTCACACAAGGAGTTTAGCGAACGGGAAGGAAGCAAAGATGCCTAGACGTAAGGACTATTAAGTAGTTTTCTTTTTTTTTTTTAGAGAACTGCGTAGTTCTTTTCCCCCTTTCAAAAAGGAAAGCAAAGCGCAGTAGAGCGTAAAGGGGGAGGGAACTTGCTAAGCCAAGAGTCAGGGGCCAGCGATTGAGTCGTTGTCGTCGTCGTCGTCGAGACGTTTAAAGACGAAAACCATTGAAGCAATTTATGGGCCAGGCGCCAAAAGAGGTGGTCGAGCCAAATACATTAAACTTTTCATCAAAAATAATATCGTTTAATGGCATAAATAACTTGGCAAAGCAGAAGCAGAGAGAGCGAGAGAGAGGGGGCCAGAGTGGGTTGGAGACGCTAGACACAACCACACAGAGACTCCCAGAGTGTCAAACAGGTCTCACAGATCCTGAGGGTATGCAACAGTAAGTGCATTGACCAAGCGACAAGACCACACCAGAAACCATAAGACAACCCAAACGATAAACTGACTCAGCCTCAGCCCACCCCCACAAGCTGCTTCTCACCTTTTGTTTGCTCACCCACACACGCACACACACACACGCACCTCCCTTTCCAGGGAGATAGAGAAAGAGAAAGCAGAAATGCGTTAAAAGAAATCAGAAGTTGCAAGCACTGTTGAGTTGGAGAGAGAGAGAGAGAGAGAGAGAGAGAGAGAGAGCTAGGCAATTAGATCGCCCACAGTATAGAATTTAAGAGAAGTTTTGCGGCTGCATCAGGGTTGCATTTGTGGGTGGATTGGTCGTTTCGGGAACCTGTGAGATAGTTCGAGCAGAAATTAGAGCACAGTTGGAAAACTAGATCCACTCTGTAAGCGGATCCCGGCTGGACAGCATTTTGTGGCCAAGCACAGGACATTGCGTCAATTGTAAAAAAGAGAAGCCACAGGCAAAACTTTTGGGCAATTGCATACTTTTAGACAACATCCTACAAAAAAAAAAAGGAGTACAGCTATTAGGACTGTCGTATAACGCCAGATAAAGTTCATGCTATTTTTTGGTTTTGTAAAGGGAATGCTTTTAATAAGCAGCAAGCAAATACACATCCAATCTATAAAAGTTAGGCTACAAATTGAAAAAAAAAAACAACATAGCTATAAGAAGTAAAAGTTTTCATAAATGTTGCAAACTCCTTTTGTTTTGATGCAGAGATAATGTAAAAGTTGTTAAATCTCAAGAAAAGTAATTAAATATTAAATAAAGCTTTGAAATAATTTTCACTTGTTTTGCTAGCTTAATGCCTAACAGCACTGGCGCAAGGACTCAGCTGAATCTATCACATGCACGCACACATAGCCAAGATAGACGTTCAGCTAGCGGCAATAGGTTATGGTATCTGAAACGATAACGTTTACAGTTACCGTTAACGGTAACAAGCCCTCGAGTGCAGTTGATATAAACAATTTGACACAGCCGCCAGAAAAATTCCTGTTGCTTCTCGCCACGCCATTTTTGTTGCTTCTGTTGCCTTGTAGTTTTTATATAGTACATAAATATATTTGTGGCACATTTATTCTTGCTGCCAGACAAAGTTTGATTATATTTAACTATCATTTGATAGGATTTTTTTCGATTAAAAAACAGTTGCCAGGACAACACATAAGCATAAAAAATGGTTTCTTGCTGTTGTTGCTGTGCTATCATGTTTATTTTTATTGCCATCGGCGAATGTGCGGTGCATACAACGGCAAAGAAGAAGAAGCAGCAGGAGTGACAGATTACATCAACTGTCTACACATAAAAAGTTTTTTATTTTTATTGTTTTTAGATCCAACTGTTATCAGGGTTGATATAGCTCTTTAACTATTTACTTATATTCCAGGCATGTTTAATAATTAAATATTGTTGCCTCATATAATTAAAGTTAATTGGCAATCTTAAAGATCTTTCTTTCATAAAGAAACTTTTATCCAACGAGTTGTATTTGGATATCATGCTGAACTCGAAAACTCTATGAATTTTTATGATTTGTCGAAAGGCAAGGGAAGTGCGTTTAACAAAGAATTTCTCACATATAAAACTCTTTCTCTCCTCTCTATCTATCTGTCTGCTTGGTTCACTGTATAATTTACTTGGAATTGCAGTTTATGGGTACGAAAACGTACGTAAGTACTCGACAATGCTCTGCCTGCCTTCACAGCCAGCATTGAGTTGAGTTGGCTCAAAGAGTTTTCCCTGGAAATTTATGTGCATATGCATTAACATCTGGCATATTGTAGGCAAAGAGGAACAGGCAGCATATCTGCCAGCTAAACTTAACAAATGAGTGCCAGTCAACAATAGACAGGGACAGAGTGAGACGAGACTGCCTATCAAGCCAAAAAATATATATACATACATATTCAAAGCAAAGCAAATGCTGGCGCCAAGAAGCAAAAAAAAAAAGAACCTAAGCCCAAACAAATGGAAAACAAAACGAGAGACGCAGAACCCAATCCCAGTAAAAGTTGCCCCACCATGAGTACTACAGCCAATGTGGCAGTGGCAATACAAAATAAAACTTCTGTTGCTAAAGCAGCTATCCAAAATTTTGTATCCTTACCCCTACACCTAGCCCAACCACTATCCCTACCCTCACCAATTCTTTGTTGTTAAACAGCAGCCAGCAGGCTAGTTAAAAGAAAAAAAAAAAGTACAAAACAGAAAAATATAGCGAGACAGTTGGCAAAAGTTCATTTGCCAAACATCGTAGCCTGAAGCTTCATACCGAAAAGACAAAGTCAAAGCACCAAACAATGTGACTGCATTTACTTTATCTCCCTTGTCCCCCCCCTCTATCTCTTTCCCACCCGTTGCGTTTTCCTGCTTTCTTTCGTTGTCGTCGTTGTTGTATTCTTGATGTGCCCAACTCCTTTGACATAGCGAGCTAGACAGGCACAGTAAATATATGAGTTTGGTTACCCTGTGGCCTCTCATTTCACAATCTAAGCTGAAAGGGTTTGAAGGGGAGGGTGAATGTGCAAATGCGCCTATGTGTAGGCGTTGCTGTTTTAGACTGTCATAGATTATAATGGAATAGACTCGTTGCTAACTGGGCAACGAGGCAACACGAATTGAAAAAAAAGAAACTAAACAAAAAAGAAACTGTTTCTAAAGATGATTGCGTGAGTGAATGCCGTGTCACGAAACGCAGATTTACCCAAGACTGAAACTAAAACAATATAACTAATTATATTTGCTAAGTTAAAAAACAAAATCTTTAACGTTTATTTACGAAATATTGAAATAATCATTTACATAACTTTTCAAAACCCTTAAAGAAACAAGCTAACTATTTGCAGAAACTCGAAATTCTTATTGAAGAATCTTTGAAGAAACTTCATAGAATATATGACGAAGTATTTATAAATCTGCAAGGAAACGTAAAGAAACCGTAAAGTAACTGTAAAAAACTTTGAAAAAACCCTAAAGAATCTTTGTTGAAGATTTTATGAAACTGAAGATACTATAATGAATCTTTCAATGTGGAGACCTTTCAGGATTATATTAAAACGGGTTTACACAATATTGTTTTTCACATTTCTAGCTCGAATTTCAATCTAAACACTCTCAACTCTGAAGCAAGTGTTAATTTAGCGTTAACAGTAAACAATATTCGGTTCACAGTTTTCCGTCGTACTTGCTGTCATCTCTGGGATGTGACACAAAGCACTCAGCTGTGAAATAGTACAAACAAGCAACGAGAAGCGCCTCGCGAGCGCCTCATAAATATCCTCGGCAAGTGGCAAGTGGCAAGGCATAAATTCAACGCGTCAAGTGGTTGCAGCAGCAGCAGCACAGCGAGCGAGGCACAGACAAACACATACACATAGAAGTCGCGTCAAGTTTGCGGAGCCGCAGATTGACGGTGACATGCGATGCAATTAGTTGGCGGATTCCTCACTTGTCCAATGAACAAATGACCATTGACCAAATGGCACCAAATGACCGCCGCCCCAATGCCCGATGAACCACGACCCTTAACGCCGAACGAACAATGACCAAATGAACATTAGCCGGTTACCATCCAAACCAGTGAACATCGAGCAATGAACATTGAACATTCAACATTCAATGCTGAGCGTTGAATGTTGAGCTTTGCTGGCGTTGACAGCGTAATTGTCAAAGTCACAACTGTTGTTCGATTTGTGTCAAAATCCGAGTTGTGTAATACCCTATGTTGACTTTAGAATGGAGTATGCTAATTGAGTGTTAAGGTCTAAGTTTTTCCTAGGAATAATTTGAGATTGGTTGCATAAAATTGTTAGGATTAAATAGTATTATTAATTGTTTTAAGCGTAAAAAAAAAACAAAAACATTTCTTCAAAGTTAACATTTTTAAAAAATTATTCTATTATTCTATAGGGCAACTAACTGTAAGTAGTAACCGCTCTCTCTGCCTCCCTCTCTAATTCTCTCTAACCCATGCTACGCGACATGTGCAACTAACAGTTGGCCAAGTTGCAATAGCGAGACATCAATTTGCCACATACTACGTATGAATATTTGAATCTATGTATTGTTTCTGTGTGAGTGTGTATATCTTTGTATCTGTTCATGCTTTGCATTGTAGTCAACACACAATTTGGGTGGGACCCGTGAACACGTGGCGTGGGTGTCTGTATAGAAGCGTAGGCGTATGGGCGTGGCAGTGTAGCGGACCCCAAACGCCCATTCAATGCTTAGGCTTTGTTTACACGCATCGTATTTAATATGCATGAGATTCACGCACGAGGCCACGCACCTGCCAACCAGCCAAGCAACCAACCAACCAGCAACCAACCAGGCAACGAACTAACTGCCTGTCTACTGCACGTGCCTTTGTAATGAGTTCTCTGGCAATTCTCTCTCTCTCCCGGTTACTGATGAGGAAAGGAGGACAGATATTGCTGATGTGTTGGGGATAGGCGTTGAGTGGTGCTAACCGCCAAATTGTTAACGGCCTGAAAACGGGCAAATTCAATCAGCTGAAAAGTAGGCAACACATTTTTATTAATCGTCCAAAGCGCCATCGACAGCAGTTAAAAGTGATGCCATAAAAATGTCTAGCATGATTTTTGAATGGGGTTAAATGGAGTGATAAACTTAAAGTTAATGTTGTGAAAGAACACACTCTGAAGAATGCTGTTAATATATGGACAAGTGGCTAAGCATGGTGAGGAAAACTAATTTATTGAAATATCCTATGCCAGATTATCATACAAAAGAGATTTCAAAGCATTGCATTAAGTTTGAAAATATGCATGAAAACTACAAGTTCAATCTGCAAACACTCCTATTAACTAATTAACCTATTAATGTGAAAGCCATTTTTTTAATTTAAGCTTCTTTAAAAATAAGAAAATGTAAAACCAATAATATATTAAAAATTTCATTTCTCATGCATATACTATTATATATTTATGAATATCACTATGAGAGAACTGAAATGAATGGATTTTTGGACATTTGCCATTATGTTTGCCTGTTTATTGCATTCGCACTAGACTTGATTTGATTTGATTTGATTCGTAGGGAAGCGTTGAGAAAGTATAGATAGATGTATGTATATAGATGGGTTGGGACTGGGCATTGTTGCATTGTTGCTGTTGCAGTTTTATATTTTTGTTGTTGTTTTGTATGCACATTGGGGTCCTGTTGATCTCTCGCACTCAAGTGTCTCTGTGGAGCACTTAATAAAGTGACTTCAGTGGCCAATGGCACAATGCAGCTCATGACTGCACATAATGTGAGCCACTCAAATAGTATATGCATATATGTATATACACACGGATATGTATATGCACACACAGTGTATGCGAAAAGTATGCAAATCGAGTGCAATTTGCATGCAAAGTGGCACCAAGAGAGCCGCGCCAAGCCAAACTGGAGCAGCAGCAGCCAGACGCAGCAGTTGAGAAGATGACTTCTCTTCTGGAGGCAAGTGGGTAAGAGGTTATTTGTTTGCAAGTGGCAGTAGCAGGCCCAGCTCATTAGCAAAGCTAGCAAACCAGCAGCTTAAATATAAGTGTGTGTGTGTGTGTGTGTACGCATACTTTGACTCAGCACTGTGGTTAGTTAGCCAAATGCTCTGTGATTTGAAACATGTTTTTCAAATTTGAATACACTACAACAAGAAATAAAGGACCGAGTGTTTAACGATTTGGTCATTGAGAATGCTGCACATTTCGATAATTAGTTCTAGTCGCAAAAGCTCGACTAGGAGATACCCTGAAACCTGTATGAGCGTTATACTTCGATACTAAATTCTTAACCGATGTTTTTGTATCAAACTAACGGAAACCGAAAGAGATGTCGATAACTTGAAAAAAAAAATAACTTCAACTGCCGGTTGTTTGCATAAATCTAAATTCCAAATCTCAAGTCTCCAGCTCGTATAGACGGACATGGCCCCATTGACTTGGATCAAGACTACTACATTTACTTTATGGGATCGGAGATGCTGTCATCATCTGTCTGTTATATGCATTTAACCCATTCAATGGGTTCCATATGTTATAGTTTGAGCTCTTTAGTGATTTAAAACCTCAACAAATTTCCTGTTTTTGCTTGAGTTTCGGTTATTTGCCACTTCCCGCCACTAAAATTTGAAATTGTTTTGCTTGGAGAATGTTCAAATGTTATTTCTCAAATGGGATGCGCCGCAACTCGAAGCCAAATAACAAATCGACTTTAGATTTTACACATTTGTAAATGGCGTGAAAAAATAAAAGAGTCTCGACATTCGTTGTGGGCCGGCACAGACATAGACGTTTTAATGACTTCTCACTGTGCCAAATGGAAAAAACTGCAATGAAAATTTTTATGTACGTTGGTATGGTCTATTTTTGGGGAAAACGCACTTGGCCAACACTTGCAGCTAAAAGCAACAAAATATGTTTAAAATGCCTTAAAATTATGTGTAAAAAACGTACAAACGCAAAATGACTTTTAAACGAGCTTAATGATGGACTTGTGTTTGATGTTGAGTGCCTGCTTTTAACTTTGCCTGCTTTGAACATCAAAAAAAGAAGCAAGAATATCAAAATGTTTCTAATTTAAGTCGAAAGTTGTTACAGAACTTGAGTAATGCCCCTCAAACTCGACTTCTCGAGTCTACGCATTAAAATTTCTTTTAAAGCTAAACTATTTCGTCAGCTATGACCTTGTTCAACTAGAAAATGCGGTTCAAGCTAAAATTTCTAGCAAAAAAAACACACACACACTCACACAATATTGTTATTCGAGCAATGACTTAAGTTCCACTTCAATAGCAACAACTGTCATCAGTTATCGTAGAACTTGAAAATCCTTGCAAACTACTATTTATATAGATTTATAAGTATTACTCAATTTCCAGACCAATCAGTTTCAATTGTTAAACACATTTCAAGTCGTGTGTGGCAAGTTCAGTCTTGAGGGTACTTTTAAGCACATACATATACACTCTTATATAAATCATTGTATTGCTTTCTTGCTCGCACCCTCTTTCGGTCTTTGTTGCAATAATGCAACAATACAATGGGTTAAACATCATGCTAAATGCTCGATTAACGAGTTTCTTTGAGCACAACAATAACAATAATGCGCAACATTAACATTAACAACAACAACAACAACAAAAATGCTTGACCAAAGGTCTCACCAACCGCAATCGGGAGCGGAGCGTCCTCTAGTGTTGGAGTGTTAAGTGTGGTCAACTTACCCATTCGGCCAGAACAACATGTTAATCTGCAAATAAAAAGAGAAAGAGACGGCAATGTTGTATAAGTGAGATGGAGCAAAAGAGTTAAGCAGTGCATAAAACTTATTGTTGTTATTATTATAAGGGGAAGTTGATCATGAGAAACATTTCATTGTGCTACATGTGGTACGGTACTCCTACAACAACCCTCTTCAGTTTCAATTGTAAAAAGAAAGCAATAAATGGGGCGGAGCAGAAGTCGGGGTAGAAGTTTAAATCGGATTCTTTTCGATAAATTGACGTTGGTCTTATAATCATAAAAAACGAAAAGAAAAACAAGCTAGAAATGTTAAGGTCAAGGTTGTGCGACAAGTAGGTACCCTGCATTAATGATGAGACTTGTTTGTTTAACTTGCTTTTTTTTTGTGTAAAAAAGTTGAATGAAAATTTGTTTTAAAAATTAATACAAAACTAATTATTTTTAGTATTGAGATTTTTTTAATTGAAAGAAATCTCTGACATAGTTCTTGCTTAACATTCAACACTTAACAGGGTATAACGCATAAAATAGAGGGAAGGAACAAAGAGAATTTCAATCCACAGCGAAATCGCACGCAAATTTGTAACACGGCTTTCGCTTTGGGTATTTTGAATGTTTTATGGTTTTCAGAAACCGAAATAAAAATCATAAAATCGACGGAAATTTGCGCGTTTTGTTGCCCGTGGTACGACCATTGCCAATTGCCACATGCCGAATCAAACAATAAATCTTTGCATGTGTTTTTTTTCTCTTCTTCTTCTTTTTTTTTTTTTTTTTTTTTTGCAAATGCCGGTGCACAGACCAAGCTCATTTAGATTTATAGAACACCCCCTACAAACACACACACCCTGCCCCCCCTATGGGCTCATCCCCATGGGCCTACTGTTTGGGGAATTCCATTTGTGTTTAAAAACTTTTGCTCTCTTTTTATACTTTTTTTTTGGCGTTTTTGCATTTAACTTTTCGTTTTTTATGCTGATTTTTTATTATCAGTTCCGCTTTGGTTTCCAATTCCTCTTTTTTTCCGAGTATTTTTGCACTCGAAGTGATTTGAAAAATTATTTTCTGGTTTTTTTTTTTTTTTTTTTTTGACCCATTTCTTCTTGCTTTACTATATTCATGCATATAAATACGTTATTTTTTTTTTTATATATTGTCATTTGTTGCTGTAAAGTTTATTTTCGATTTAACGCTTTGCACATTATTTGACTTCGTGTGTGTCTCACTTGGAGGATTGCAAAGTTTTTGCTCGTGTTTGCTGGGTGTTTTTGGGTGGAACTTTTGTAATCCCAATGCTGTCTGTCAAGCCCAAGGCTGAGTTGAGAACAGACAAAGAGGGAGTGAGAGCGATTAGGTGATGCTGTGCCTCTGATAATGTATCACGAGGTTAAAGTTGTTCATTGGTTGTGGCAATTTGTCGATATGCGCATTATACGTTTAATGTGTTTGGGCAGAAGTCATAAATTATGTCACCGATAGAAATCGATAAACCAAGGCGCTTTGAGTTCATACAGTTTATGCAACAATCGTTTCTTAAGCTTTATTTTGAATGTTAATTAACTTTTGAAGCTATACAGGCAAGTGACTTGAGGTTATTTACTACCTATCGATAGCAAATCGATATGTAATCGATGGGAAAAATGTTATTATTATTCATGCTTTTCTTTATATCCAATGCTTAACTCATTTAACTCAATTTTAACAGAACTAAAAAGTTTGAGTTGAGTTGATTTGAGTTTATTTACTACTTATCGATAGCAAATCGATATGTAATCGATGGGAAAAATGTTATTATTATTCATGCTTTTCTTTATATCCAATGCTTAACTCATTTAACTCAATTTTAACAGAACTAAAAAGTTTACTTCAAACAAATGCCTGATATCGATATATCACATTCCCCCTTTCGGATATTACATGCACATTCGTGTGTTTGATTTTTGCTACTCCAAAGACAAAACAATAACGAATGTTAAGTCGACAATGCATTATGTAGGGAGCGGGGGTTTGTAATATAGCAAACATTTTCCTTCTCTCTTTCCCAGTCTCTCTGTTTGTTATAACTCATGCCAACAAATTATCGATAAATTCCTAAACAAATAAAGAACAAACACCGTCCGTGGAGCATAAAAACAGTCACGATTGTCTATGTAAACTGTACACTGAACACATAATGCATTGTTCAAAATAAATGAGAATCACAATCCAAATCCGTATACCATATCCCGATTTCCCCCCCTCTCAAAAAGCTGAATGAAAATGAAATGTAACTGCAAGAGGGCCGCAATACCAATAGCAAACGATAAAAATGTGGGGGACGACACACACACACACACACACACACACACACACACACACACACACACACACACACACACACACGCATAACAAATAAACCAATAACGAGCAACAACAACAACAACGAAAGGGACAAAACACAACAACAACAACAACAGCAACAACAGCAAGATATCTAAAGCTAAAAAATCCATTGAATATCGAATCACACGCAAAATGCAACGCAGCTTTCCAATTGCTTTTCGACGCAACGCAACCGGAACTATAGTATATTCCCCCCTTGCACCCAAAACCCCCCAACCCAACCGGAGGGCCTTCTATTGTGTTGCGTGTTGCATGTTGTGTCCAACTTGGGGTTAATACTTATTGTCAGGTACATGTTACTATCCGCCATGTCGTGCCATTTATTTGCGCAATATCAGCGATTTCATTTTTCTCCCCCCCCTCGTTATTCTCGTTTCAACTATTTTTACAACAATTCATTTCGTGAATACCCTGTAACTGAAACTTTGAGCGAATCAACTAAACGGTCTTGCAATACCAAGCCAGAAGTCCTAGGGACTAAGTTTATTTACCATATTTGAAAGCTAAATGGTTTGAAAACAATCAAAAATAAGATAGAGCAAGCTTTGGAAATGTTCCTAAGTTCCTTCGAACACCGAACAAAGCAACCAATGGAAATCCAACAAGTATAAGTAATAGTTTATGACAGGGTATTTTTAAGCATTATATTAAGATATCTCGAATTGCATTGGTTTATTTTTCTTGAAATTTATACGTAAATCCGCGAGAAGCAAGAGAAACGGAATAACAACAATAACAAACGTATACGCGGGGCAATGGAAGGGGTGTTCAAGGAGATTTATGCCAGTTAAGTCATAGGAGGGTCTTATAAAAGACGGGGGGGAAAAAGGTTTGTTTGGTTGTATTTGGTGCATCGTAGTACATAACATGAATGTGCAAATGCCAAACGATACGATGCGAAACAAATATAGAAAACTGATATCGAAACTAATGGCAAACACACACACACATTTTATACATATGTAAGTTTGTGCTTGGAGGTTTTCTTTATTGAACTAATGATAGCCGCAACTTTGAACTGTTACAACTCTAAAAAAAATGGCAAGGGAGAAAACGTTAACTGGGTTCGATTGACTTTGTGCACAGGTCAAAGTTTGATGTTTGAAAGCGCCCTGTCAATTACGTAGTGTTATGGATATGCTCAAATATACTCTGTCTATAGATATAACTACATATGTTTATCTTGGGTATTTTCCATTAAGTTAAGGGTTCCAACATGAGAATTAACCAATACGGTTGGAGGGAAATGTTGGCTTAGGAGAAAAGTTTGTGAAGGAAAAAGGTAGGTTTCTTTAAGCACATAGTTGTCAGGTGTATTGAATTTAATTGCATGTTACTCATTGTTAAATAGAACTATAGTTATATAACCAGAGACGATTGTCTTCATAAACTCTTACGTTTGAAAATCAGGAGTAATCTTAATAAAGAAGTGCATTTGATGTATTTTGTTCGGTTAGAGTTTACTGTTATTTTTTTTTATTCTTTGTAAAGTTCTATTTAAAGAGAAAGATCTGATCCTATCCAATTTCTCTAACTCAATAAATCAAAACTATCAAATCCAAACAACGTTTTGTTTATTCCTACACATACAGCTCAAGAGCTCGTACACTAACTATTGGAAGCGACTGTTATTTTGTGTATTCTGTTTCTTACTTTTGTTTATTGATTGTAATGAACATTCAAACTAGTGACAGCAAGCTATCCGAACTCATGTTGCAGACATATATAGTATATATTCCAGCGACATTTAATACACTGCTTCGTGCAACAAGCTCCCTAGATACCCTATACGTATTTGTGTATGTGTTGGCTGGTGTGTTTATTGATTCAATGCATTTTGATTGTTGTAGTCACAAGAATTGAATTTATTGTTGCTGCCCCCAAAGGGAGAATCAAATGTTTTTCATTTTGTTGCGTGTCACAAAGCACAGGTTCACTTGGCTTGGTTATTGTGTATACGTTGATATAGTATTTCGTTTTTAGACATAGGAAATGCCCAATATTCACTCATTCATCGATGATTCGCTGTCAGCTTAACGTATTCGTTCGACATCAGCTGCACATTGATTTTACTTTTTCATAAATATTTTTTTTTTTCTTATGCTTTGTTCCATTCTATTTGTGCAGTGTATCCATGGGAATATTTAACAGACATGCAAATATTTTATAAATTGGATTTGGGGTTTTTTTTGCAGCTTTAATGTAAGCCATGTTGAAAATATATTAATAAAGTGCTGCGCTCGCATTTGTTAGAAGACCGCAGCAAACGGAATTCTTATGCTCAAAATAAATGAAAAGCAAATCCTTACTAATTAGTTAAGAGCTAAGAATTTACCTGCTAACATCTCTTCACCCGCAGCCTTCACCCCACCCGCCTGTTTGTAATCCACTTGAAAGCAGCTGTCGCTTTTGTCATTTCTTTATAAAAAGTGTCAGCGATAAATTTTGTTTATAAGTTGCACAGAGAGACTTAAAGCTGAAGTGTGGGAGAAAGAGAGAGAGAGAGCTTTGGGCCTAAGGCTTTAAGCTTTCAGCTTTTAGGCTGTTCTCATTGTCTCGCTTCTCTCTTAGTCACTGTTTGACAGTTGTCAGATGGCATTTGCGACAATGAAGATATGGTCACTATACGATTAACGTAAATTCTTTTTGTTACATTCCCCGTTGCCCCTTCATTTCCACTCTCTCTCTCTCTCTTCTTCTATCGTTCTCGTTTTCACGCACAAGAACAAATACCGAAACCAAAGTATTCCAATTCGCCAAATTGTCATTTTCTTTGGTTTCGGTGTTTTTTTTTTTAACGGCTTTTTTTCCCATGGGGCTCGATGAGCTGCCAACAACTGGCACACAACTAATCGGTGTCCGTCTCTCAATCTACAATCCTAAATGCTCAACAATCTGGTCTTGGCGCGCACGCCTTGAATCAGTTCTGACATTTCCAAGCTCAGCCACTCAACGGACCTCAATACTTATACATACATACATTCATACACTGCCCACCCTAGAACACATACACCCACGATGCTTGAGTAATGAAAAAAATGCTAATCGTTTTTTGTATACTCTACCCCGGGAAATGGGAGTGTCCTACATTTTTTGAGTAGAACAATATGGAGATGTTTATCGTTTCATTCTGTAATGTTTCAATTCTCATTTGGTTTGTTGGCATACACTTGAGAAAAAATGGCATTTTATGGTTAGGAATTTCGGGTGGGCTTAGGAACTATTCTTGAAACCCACAATAAGGTCCTATAACATTGCGTTGAGAATATAACTAGAAAACGTAAGGATAAATACATCAAATTATTAGACATTTGTTTATCGGTTTTACCTTGGGAAAGGAACAGGATCATTTGTTTATGCCTGCGAGCATAATAATATCTATCGATGTTTCAAGTGAAAGACAAACAAAACTCAAACAAAAACAATTGTTGTTGCTTGGCTTAAAAATCGATTAAAATCGGCTTTATGTTATTAACTAAAGGCTTAACCGCACAAATTCGATTATCCATATAGCTATATCAAATTGTTCTTCTCGTTTTTTTTTTGGAATGTTTTTGAATATTTTTTCGTACATTCTTGTTGTTCCACTTGTTGTTGTTCCACATTGTTCCATGTTCCCCTGGCATCTCAACAAAGCTCATGACGATTTTTTTTTTTGGCATTTACTGTTGCTGCTGTTGTTGCCCTGGGGGCACGGCAAAGGGCAATACAAATGATGCCGTCTGGTGACAGCCACTGACTCCCAAATGGATTTTGTAGCTTGTGCTTTTGTTTGCGGCAGTGTCGGACCAGTTTCAAACACCCCTACCTTTCAGTTTGGGCCATTTATATTGCTCCCGGCACATGTCAAGTTTTTTTTTTTTTTTTTTCGTGACATTCGAGGCGCCCCCAGGAAGCGTATGCCACGTTTGTCGTCGTCGTGCCGCTTCCTGTCAAATTTCATTTTCACAGCTCTTGAATAATATTTGGTTTTACGCACATATCGACCCCATGCTGCCATTCATGTGTGTTGCTTTTAATCGCTTAGCTGGATATTTAATAATTTTAAGTGAAAAAACCTTGGTTTATGAAAATGTTTCCTAAGATGTTTTTGCTGCTTTCGTTTTGGGTACCTTTATGCCAGAGCTAAGCTCCAGCTTCAGCGCCAGCAACATGCTACATATGCATAAATATATAAAATCTTAAGTTTCAGCTTGTTTATAATTGTACTTTGGCTTGGAAACAGGGCTGTGTCTGGTGTAAATTCATTGTTTATTGTTTCATTTATTCGAAACAAGCATTAATCAGCTATTATCAAGAAAGCGATAATAATAGGGGAGCATGGAGATTGATTACATCTCAATGTTTAATGTGGAAGCACAAGGGAGTTAGATTGATTGATCCACAATCAGTTTTTTTTCAACTTTGAAAGTTTATGATATACACAACTTTATAATACCCTACTTAAGCCACTCTTATATTTACAGGGTGTTTAATACACAAAATGAAATGCCGCTGGCATTTTTTTCATCAACAAGAATTCAATAAACAATTTCCAGACAAGGGTATTGCTCTTGTTTGCCTCTGTGTGTGTGTGTGTGTGTGTGTGTAATATTTCATAAGTATTAAAATATTCTCAAATGTACTCAGTTACTTTAGATATAATTTTCCCTCTAGACATATTTTCGTGTGCATTCTTTTATTTAATTTTCTCTTTCTTTCTATTATTATTATTGTTGTTGTTGCTATTGCTGTGCTTATTGCCCCGTTGAGTTGCATTAAGATGTTCAATGGGTTTTTGTCTTTTGTTTAAACTTTAGCTTAAGTGTGGAAATCCTAAAGGATCCCTTCCAACGCACTTTTCTTCATAAGTCAAAATGGAAGATAGATTAATTTTGAACTTAGTTAAGTGAAAAGTACGAGTACTCTATTATATATTTGAACATATATATGTAAGTATGTATATTAATAAAAAAATTTGATTTTAGTTACTCTCACTTTTTTTATTTATCGCTTCTTCTTTTGTCACTTGGTTGAACTCCGTATTTGAGTTTTTATTCAACACTTTTGTGGATTTTTTAAGTTGATTTTTACACATTAAAACGAAAATTGAGACCGTTTTGCTTGAGTTCTGTGCCTGAATTGAAGAATGTCTAGTTTATACACCTAATACAGAGTATTTTTATTTTCTTTTTTTGATGGCAAGTCGACAAGTTTCTATTGAAATACTTGAAACGATTAAAGTGCAACTCTGGTTTGAACAATTTTAAAAGATTGTGATTAATACAAATAATAACAACAACTGGGCGAATATAATTATACAGTCGAACTTCTATATAACGAATCTCAAGAGAGCATTCGTGTTCTTGATTAGTTAATTCGTAACACAGGAAACTTCATTATATAAAAGATCGACAGTTGATTTCGCTTGCAATAGAGAGTCAGTGCGGGAGAGAGCGAAAGAGAGTGGATGAAAAGGCATAGGATTTCATGAGTCAGCGAGTCAAAAGAGCGGCGCTTAAAGAAAAGATGTTGCGAGAACTCAAACTACAATCGAAAAAATCAATCCGACTATGAATTTTTTTTAGCAAAAATATGAAATTCTTTTCGATCTTTATATTAGTCATAATATTTTTGTTTTCTTGACAATCGAATCTTAATAAAGTCTTGATTTATGAGAAGCGAACTTTACTAGCCCCAAAAAGTACTTTCACATTCTCTGATTAAAAGATGAAACCTTCCTATCCTTTTTTTTGAGTGTACAAGCAAGTCGCTTGAAGCAAAGTATCGAGAGCCGAAAGCCGCAATAATCGAGAGTGATAGCGCGAGCTTTTGCGCTGCTGTTGCAGTTGTCGGAGTTGGTTTTCTGGTGGCAAAGCCTCTCTCTCTCTGCGGCAAGCTCATATCAAAACGATCGCTCGAAGGCCCAGTTCTGGCCGCATTCAGAACGCGTCAACAACACACGCTGGTGTGTCAAAGAAGTGTTGTGCAATGGAGAGCTACTATTCCACACAACTGGAAACAGCAACAAGAACAACAACATCAGCTCACCAATTGAGCAAAGATGTCACCAAACGAGCTCACAAAAAAAAGAGACGCAGTCATCGCCTGGAGGAGGCAACGCCTTCGTTAGATCAAATGGCAGAGCAAATGGATTTGGATGAGGAGCATGAATCGCAGAGAGCACAGCATGAGCAACTGTGGCAACTTAGACAGCAACAGGAACAGCAGCAACAACAGCAACAGCAACAGTTGCCCAGCATGCCTGATCTAGACGAAGTTGAGCCCATCATTTGTGTAGCAAGCAAAGAGCACAAACATAAACACAAACACAAGTCCAAATCGAAGAAGGACAAAAAGGAGAAGAAGGAGCGCAAGGAGAAGAAATCCAAAAGGTCCAAAAAGAGTTCAAAGCACTGCAAGAATGAACAGCTTGAAAAGCTACAAGAACAACAGCTGCAGCTGGAGCAGCTAGTGGTGCAAGTGGAGGCTAGCAGTATACAGAGCAAGCGGCATCATAAGAGCAAAAAGAAGAGTGCACGGAAAGAAAAAAACAATGGGCAAGGGGAGGAAGAAGCTAAGGGTCAAGGCGGCACCAAAGATGAGGAGGAGTCGCGTCCACGACATTGGTTCAATCAAAAGAAACGCATTTTGGAGCAATGGCGACGTGAACATAACAATGGCAAGCATTTCGATAACGATAACGATATCGATATGCAAGATAATTGCTAGCATCTGAGTGAGTTTTATTGATTGAGAACAAACATTGTGAATTTAACTTAAACAGAACAATTATGCAATGAATTGAAAAAAGTCAAGTTTCTTGTTGGAAATAAATGAAATATAAGCTAAAATCATGTCCACCCATACCAAGAAGCAGCTGCAACTGCAAAAGCAAATGTTCAAAGAGAGAGTGAGAGAGTGAGGGAGTGTGTGTGTGTATGTGTGTGTGTGTGTCTAATACAAGGCGAACATTATTCTTTTCGTAAATCCCATGAACAATGCGTGTGGCACGTGCGTGGCAAGCAAATTAAAAACCTGATTTGAAATCGAACACAAAAAATAATCGAATCGAGTAGAATTCAAGGCAAAACCATAGGCGATTCTCTGACAGGCTGGTCATAAAAATGGTCAATTACAAACTTCACGATTTAGCCAAAAACACAATAGATTGCCAGAAACGAAGGTATTCAGGGTGTGGGAAGGCGAGAGAGAGAGAGAGAGTGGGAGAGGACATATATTTTTATGAACTTTATTTAAAAGGGTCTGCCCCACGACTAGCTAGAAAACCTTTAGTAAGTTCTATTGTCATAACGCATGTTATTTGGCCTTTGTAAAGGTAAAAGCCAGATTTCCTAAACTTAGATAAGAGCTATAATATATTTTAAGTTTAGCTAAAATCCTTTGCCTTTTAAGGTAAAATAGTGATTCATTGCCGTTTGATAACTTATTTTAGCAAAATGATTTTTTTTTTACTTCATTCAAATAATGCTTAAATTTGCTGATTACAAACTTATGCTTATCTGATCAATATATTAGCGTATCCACAAAAATGCGTAAATATTCTGAGCTCGAAGTTTTGCAGAAAAAGATAACAAATCGCGAAAGTTGATAATACACAAACCTATGTGATATATAAATGTTTGTTTAAAGGGTAAACGAAGCGGCAAAAGATAAACATATTTTTTCCAAAGCAAGCTCTTTGTGTTCGAGTGTGTGTGTGTGTTTGTGTATTTTTGCACATTTGGTAATCGAAACTTGATGAAAAGAACGAAGCAACTAAAAATTCGAAACAGGAAAACCGTTTCAATTTGAATTCGCAACGAAATCAGAAACATGCAGAGAAATCTGAGCAATCTCAATTCACAAAATATACACACAAAATGCATCTAAATTGTGTGTGTGTGTGTGTGTGAAAATGCAAAGTATTTGAATGGTCGAAAGGAAAAAAAAATATTGGAGAACACAACAAGCAGGGGTGTCAAGGGGGTGTAGGTCATAGTAGGTGATGGTAAGGAGGGTGGCGCAAGGAGTGTGGGAAAAGTTATATTGGTTAATGTCGTGGGACGTTGAGAGACAATTTAATGCCGGAAATAGTTTTTGCGCAAGGATAGCACAAAAAGGGGTACAGTGTTGGGGGAGGGGTATGTGACTTTGGGCTCGATGAGGGGGATGCAGATGCGGATGCGGATGCGGATGGGCTACAATCAGTAGAAGGCAAAATAAATTTACTAATAAAATGCCAAAAATGTGTTTTTCTACAACAGCCAAAAACAAACCTAAAAAGCTCCAAACGCCTCCCCCCCACCCCCCCTTAGCAAAGAGGCGAGTCATATATATGTATATATGTGTAATAGGGGCAAACATTTTGTAATCAACATGTTTTAAACGCACCCAAACAACAGCAGCAACAAAGATAAAAACAATAATTTTGGGTTGTTTTAAATGAATCTTAAAATGAGCGTAAATGAGGCTTTGACCTTGGCAAACTTTTGCGGGGATGCGATGGACACCCATCGAAGGGTGAGTGAGAAGGGAATCGGATGGGGGGGGGGGAGGGGGAGAGGGGTGTTTGGTTATCTATCGAGTTGTGTGAATGTCTTAAGCAACAGGCCCAAGGTTTGGGTTTGGGCGAGGAAATCGGAATTTCGAGCAGCGACGTGCGGCAATGCCAAGAACTCTACAAAAAAACTACTTAAAGACCAAGCTATCGATAGCATAACAATTAGATGGGCAAAAAGAGAGATATCGCGAGAGAGGGGAAGGAAGAAGGACAAACTATTAAAACCAAAGAACATAACTTGAATAAAGAAAAATAAGCCCAGTTCAAAACTCACTGAACCCTAAAGAGAGCATAAGAAAGAAAAGTTTTGAGAAAAAGGTTCGAGCTTTGAATGGCAAGAAAATATATATATATATATATGTATAGTTGCTCGTTTCGATTGCATATTGTTTGCTAAGCGATGGGATAATATTTTTTTTTTATGTTCAAGTTGTTAGTTTTTGATTTAGCTTTAAAAATATTGCATAAATGAAGTTTGGTTTTCTGTTTTTGCTAAAGTTTTGTTTATCTGTATAAGCTGAATAACTTTTTTGCAAGAACATAACAAGGCATAATAATGTCGGGGAACGTTAGTTTCGTACTATTACATTTGTTCAAACTCTTTACATTCGATTTCAATCAATATTGATTTTTTTTTCCACTTTTTCAAAGATTAATCGCTTAACAATTGAAAATTCAATAAATATTTGCATAAATTAATGCTTATATGTATTTATAAAATGACTCACTCTCTCTCTCTCTCTCTCCCTCTCTCTCTCTCTCTCTCTTTCTCTCTCTTTTGCTCTTTGCTTTTCAGACGCATTCGAAACATTCTCTATTTTTACAACATCAAAGGAAATTGTGCCCCAACAAGAGAGCAGGCGAACGAGGATGTGGATGCGGTGAACAGGAAGCAGGAGGGGGAACGCAGAAGGATGTTGAATGCAGCACAAAACTATGAAAAATACTTGGGGGCATGAATTAATTTAAGGCTAAATGCGAAGCTGCAACACCAGCAATAAAATAAATTGGCGAAAATCTTTTGGCCGTCGGCGCAAACAGCGAAAGAGACAGAAAGAGCGGGGGAGAGGGGAAAATATGTGTGGTGGGGTGATTGGCTGATATTTCCAATACGAATGAAAATTGCTTACCCCTCTTCCCCCCCCCACCCAAAAAATAAAGTGATTCAAGAAGAACTTTGTAGAGTGCATAACAAATGAAAAAACTAATAGAAAAAAAAAAAAAATAATTTGGAAAAAATAACTCAAAACAGGAAACGAAAAACAAAGAAAAACCAACGAAATTGGAGAACAACGATAGAAAATGCATTTTTAAATGCCCTAAGAAAAAATTCGATATTTAAAAACAAAAATGCTTAAAAAAATATTTAAAGTTCTATAAAACTCAACTTCAATATATGATTAAAATCAGTTTATCAAAATAATCTATGCCAACTTCATAAGCCAGCTAATTCAACTTATATTTAAGAGTATTTTGAGTAAAAAAAAAAAAAAATTAGCGCACAACGAAAAGAAAATTTTGAAAGTTTTTATTTTTATTTTGTTTTGGATTTTTTTGCTAGCTTACAATCAAAGTTTTCCGGGGGCGCAATAAAAATTAAAGTGCTGCTTAAATATATAAGTATATATACATAAATATACTATATATGTATTATGTAATTTGTATGTAAGTAATGTATAGAAAAAGTTTCTGTTAAGCAGAGTTTCTTTTCTTCTTTTTTTTTGCTGATTTCTGTTAAAAAAAACTTACCAGCTTGTTTTTGTTTGCTGCTGCAGCGAATTCAACGCTGAAGCTGACGCTGACGTTCGATGCGTGGCGTCAAAAATTGAAAACAACGTCAGTAGGAGAAATGGAGCTGGTGGGGGACGTCTGCTGTTGCAACAATGGCCGCAGGATTGAGGTTTATTATAATTTCAGCTTGTTGTTGTTGCTTTACTTCGAACTTTGACCGTAAGCTGCTGGCAACAGTAACGTTGGCGTTGGCGTTGGCGATCTGGAAAAAACAGAGGAAGAATGTGAGTTAAATACAGAAATGAAATCTGAGAAAAATTAGTATCGATATATGCATGCCGATATATGTGGTCGTGTGTGTGTGTGTGTGTGTTGTGTGTAAATATCCTTAATAAAATTGCGGTGTATGCGTGTGGAAAATTGCGTTTATTGTTCATGTTTTTAATTAGCTTTTCGACTTTCAATCAATGATGCTGATGATGGAGAGCTGAAGCAAAAGCAGCAACAGCAGCAGATTGCAAATTTTTCCGCGAATTGTTTTTTAAAATAGTACACGTTGCACATTTGCATAAAAACAAGCAAACATATAATTTAAAGTTAAGTGCAGTGTTCATAAAAAATACATACTCGAAACAAATTAATGCTATTCTAGTTTTGCGTCAACATTGCATTAACAGAGTGCCTGTGTGTGTGCGTGGCGCTTAACAGCGCTAGCGAAACCGAGCTGAGTTGTAAGGTTCTTTGCGGCGAAGTAAAAATTAATTTGCAAACTTGTTGAGTTTATTTTATTTTATTTTTTTTGCATTTGAGCTGCTTGAAACTTGTTGATAGCACTCAAGTGCAACTGTTAGTGCTCGCTCATTAGGCGCCTAATCGACTCAATGAGCGAGCGAGAAGCAGAGTAAATGCAATGAAAAAGAACTCTATTAAGCAAGAAACGAAGCGAACGCGTCAACGATTCGTGTTGATTGGCAGCCGCAGCCAATTAAACGTTCGGTGCCTGGCGCGACGACGGCAAAGAACGTTTTTGCCTTAAGGCGATTTCGGCTGTAAGTGAATGTCACAATTTGCTTCTCCTGCTCCGTGTAATAGGGCGTGAGCTACTGAGCGAGTGTGAGAGTGTGGTGAGCTATGTCTGTTGATAAGGGCTTGCATTTGCCATTACAGCAGCAGACCGTGTGATCGCTGTGCGTGTGTGAGAATGCAATGCATTGGCAAACATTTTGCAGCTGCCTATGTAAAGCGTAGAGAGAGAGAGAGAGAGAGAGATAGAGAGAGAGGGAGTGCAGTATATGCGGAGCTGGAAAGGAACATAGCACACATGAGTCCACCCCCTTTGGGCAGCAGCTGCTGTTGCATTTCTTTTGCTCTATTAAATATTTTTTCGCTTTTGTTACAAATATGCAACGTCAGCAGCTGCCTGAGCAACAAAAACAACAGCTATTCCGAACCTAACCTATCCACCCTAAAGGCAACAACAACGACAACAAGACATTTTGCCTGTGGTCAGCGTTCGCTCTGGCAATAACATAAACTCCTCAACTCCCCACACACCAAATTGCCTGCGCTCGCCTCTTTCTCGCTCTTTCTCTTTCGCAGACTTTTGCGGTTTTTATGTGACTGTCGTTGTCGTCGTTGTTGTTGTTATTGCTGCGTTCTAAATGAGCGACAGACCAGCAGCTACAACAGCAGTAACAAAAATAAAGACAACAACAACAATACTAGCTCTTAAATGAGTACCATTAGAAATCGAAACGGATGGTAGTTAAGATTTGACATTCAAGATTTCAACTTAACGATTGTACGGCAAATCGCATGTACAACGTTGGGAAATTAACGTAGCTGCTTCCCTTCCTCTTGCTCCCCTCCTACTTTGCCAATAGCTACTTTTGACATTACGTAATTCTGGGCTATTTGGTAAATTCTTTACCTATTCCTGTTTCATTTTAATAGTCGTCCATGTACACAATACTTAAAAATGTTTTGAGTTTTTCTAGAATAAAGTTGTAAAGTTAAAGCAAAGCAAAATATTTGTTTTTTTCCCATCTTGATATACTAGATTTAAAATATGCATAAAAAGCCATAAACATATTACACTTCCAGTCGAACTACCACATAAAGAATCTCAAGAGGATAAGAAATATCTTCGTTCAAGAGAAAAAGTCGTCAATTATGGGTTATGAATGGGTTTTTTAATAGAACAATATTGCAGGGTGCTGGAAACGAATTCGTTATAAAGAATGTTTATAAAACTCTGACTTTATCATTTGCAACATTCAGCTTTGGTTCTTCTTCATTAACTTTACTGTTCTATGCTTTCGTCTCAGGTGCAACAAAGTTGGTAAGCTGGTTTTTACTTTGCTGTTGTTCTTGATGTTGCATTTGAACTTTGTTTTGTTGTTGTTACACTGTTGATACATTGCAAATTTGTGCAACGCACTTAGCCAGCGAATGACCCTTAAACTGGCGACTGTCAATGATGTCGAAACCGAACCTCAAGCCACCAACAACTTTTTGTCTTCACTTCCTACTTCTAACTCTAGCTCAACCTAAAATCCCAACCCCTTGCAAAAATCCTCCACCCTAATTCCAAGCTCCGAGAACAGACTAGACTCAACTCTGGCGACATTGTTGACTTTGTTGTTTCTTCCTTACCCTTACTCTTTGACTCACTTCCTATATCTCCCTCCCCCCCAGCACATTTCTCTCACCTGCGTCTAGCTTCTTTCTGTGTGTTTCTCTATCTTGGCAACGTTTTCGTAATTGCTTATGCAAATTTCACAGCTGCAAGTACCCGGTAGTCAGGTATTGTCAGGTACCCGGTAGTACCAGCAGTAGAGTACTAGTTCCCTAGATACCCCCACAATACCACCAAATCCCAACCCTTTTGACTACATACAAGTACATACATGCATATATGTATATATTTTTTGTTTTTTATTTTGTTGCGTTGTTTGTCTCCGGCTGCATCTTCTTTTTGGCACTAAGTACCGACTTCAACCCCTTAAGCAGCAACAGAACCCCTGCTCCTCTTCCTCTTCTTCGTTTTTTACTACCTCGCGTATTCTCATTGTCAACGTCAACGTTAACGTTGCATTTGCATGGGGTACGAAATGCATTTGCCAAAACACCTTCCACGCTAACCCCAAACCCACCACACACGCCCACATTCTACCACACCTGAGCTACATACATACAATCACACACACACACAGAGAGACAGACAGAGACAGACAGGCAGGCAGGCCCTTAGATGTAATTTGTAATGTGCAAAACAAATACAAATTAAAGCAATGTAAATAAAAGCGTTGCGCGCTCGGGCTAAAAATTAAAATAAATTCCAACTGTTCAGAGAGAGAGAGAGAGAAAAAAAGAGGTGCAAGCAGTTCCTGCTTCTTCTTTTGCATTGACTACTGCTGTTTGCCTGGTAAAATCTTGGCTCTACACATACATACATACAAAAATTTGCATAATAAAATGTGTTTGCTTTGGCATGAGTGTGTGTGTGTGAGTGTGTGTGTGCGTGTCTATTGCACTAACATACACATACATATATGCTCAACTACGGTACATTAGGGGTATGCCATTTTGTGTCTGTTAACAGTTTAAGGCCTTGATTAGCCACAAAAAAAATAAAAACACAGTTTAAATTTAGTGCAGAGCTGAAAATAATATTAAAAATTTTCGAAACAACGAAAAAGAATTTTATAAATTAAACGAATTTATTAACAATGAAACTTTACAATGATTAAAATAAAAAGGGGTGACCCCTAAAGTTCAATTAGGGTATCCTAAAAGTCGCATACTTTCTTATTTTTACCTAGCATTTGCCGTTTGTCTTGTTGGCTTTTCGCCTTATCTGGCCATCAGTTGAGCTAAGGCCTCTTGAAACTGTACAGTTTGCGCAGCACTGCACAAATTGCTATCTGGTCAGTGTTGAATTTGTAAGCAGCTTTATGCTCTTTGACGTTATGCAGCTGACTTAAACACAAACACACAAACAATAAAAGAACAGTTGCAAAACTTATAAGCTGAAATCATTTTTTTTAATGTTATTTTGGTTGCATTTTTATTTGTTTGTTTGGCTTGTTTAACCGCCTAACGCCAATTTGATGTAGTTGTGTCTTTCTGTATGTGTGTCTGTGTGTATGTGTCTGTTTGTGCACAGCTGCGGGCCAAAAAGTGGGGGCCGTTAGTAAAGGAGAGTTGAAGGAGGTCGCGGAAAGTGGCGCATAACGTGGGCAGCGCAGCTGCGCTTGATTTATGGCCAACGGGCGTTTGGTCGATTGCGTCGCGTACCTCTCTCTCTCTCTTTCTCTCTGTCTCTCAATGAGAGTCTCGTGGGTAAAGCCAAGTCCAGTGGCAAGTACGTGAAGCGACATCATGGCTAGCTTTTTGGGCTATCAGTCGCACAGTTTTAATGGAAGTTTAAAAAAATCCAGAGAAAAAAGAAAGATAGTGAAGTGCGGGGCAGAGAGAGATAGAGAGAGAGAGAGAGAGAGAGAGAGTGCTAAAAACACATTTGTTTAACTTGCGTGCGAACTAGTCAAGAAATAAAAACAGAGCTTAGAGATAGAGAGAGAGAGAGAGGAAAAGACAGAAAGAACAAGATGAAAAATATCTGCTAAATCAATTATGTACAATCTTAAATGTTGACAATTCTTTCAGGCAAGTTTTACTACATTAAAAAAAAAAAGTTTTTGAAGTTGAGAAATATGCCACAAAAATATGGGAAATCAACATTTATATTTTAGTTAGAATGCTAAAATGAGTAATTTTTGATATAAAGTTTTAAAATCTTGAAAGATTTATGTGGAACGGCCAAGTTCTCACTCAAAAGCTCGGGCTGGACGTTTTACGGCACAGCCTAGGAAAATAAAGCTAAAAGTTGTCTAGGAAACGTTTTCCATACCATTAGTTTTAGCACATTTAAGTGTAGTTTTAGTCAAACCTTAAGAAATTCACATAGAAATTTTTTGCTGGCAAATTGTGTCATATTTTCTCTTATGTAAAACTGCGTTTTCAGTTAGTAGAAAACCTGTTATTTAATATAAATATAAAAATAACTATAACTTTGTTTATATTTCTTCTTCTCTTTTGGAATACTTTCTTCCTTGTGAACGAACCATAAAATATCCTTCATAATATATAAATATATCTAAAATCTGTATATTAATTATATCGAACTTTATCTATATTTTCTCACAAATACAAATACATTGAATGTTTCTTTAACCCAATTCATGTAGCAAACACAATTCTTTGCAAGTTGCATAACATTCGTAGAAAGTTGCAAACTAATAGAAAATTCGAGTCTTTATCCAACAACTAAATGCCGCTCCATATGTTAGCTTAATAGCCAGTGTATAGCCTCTCGACCCCAAGTCTATAAATTTTCATTGTTGTTAGCTAAAAGCTAACTATCCACAATAATTTTCGGTTGGGGTGGGGGTTTGGGGGGTTGGTGCTATAAGCCTAGCCAATTGCCAGTTCATAATTTGTGCAATAGCCCATCAAAGAAGAGGTAGTGGTGGGGGGGGGGAGGGGGTGTGTGTGGGGGTCAGAGGTGTTTGGTGTTGTTTTCAATGTCCATTGTATGGCAGCTGTTGGCAATACCAAAAACCGTTAAGGGGGGGCGGATTGACATGATTGGAACAGTCAGTAGGAGAGCAGGGCATGAGAGGAAGAGTGAAGGTTAGGGAGATTGGTTTGCATATGAAATTAGCCAAAGATTGCCGACACACACACACACACACACACGAATGCGTTTAGGGTTGCGATAGGATACGGTAGAGGAAGCGAAGGGAACGGAAAGTTTTGGCTGGGGCATATTGCAATCAGTTAAACAATGTTGCATATTAACAGGCGGCCAGACACGCCACAAACCAGGCACCAAGCACAGGTACAGGCGCACACGCCGGGGTCAAGGGGTTAAGCCCCATAACCCCCACCTACCCACCCTCCCTCTTTTAAAGACCGGACCGGACTGGGCCGGACCACCCGCAATGTCTGTGCATAAATAAGGCATAAATAACCGACAGGCTCTCTCGCTTTTGCTATGGGGCCGGTGCTAATTAAAACACTTGATGGCCTCTTTCAACGTAACGCACACAGCGCCACCTGGCGTTCGGAAAAGTGAGGCGGCAAAAATGGAAACTTTTCGAAAAAATAAAAAAACAAAATTATAAACGAAAAAATATGGCAGTAAATTGCAAAATTCATATGTCCCCGCGGTCGGGGACTATGATTGTTTTTATTGACAGTTTGCCTGAGGTGGCAAAAGCAACAACAACAGCAACAACAACAACAATGCGGTTTGGGGGTGGTTTGAAAGTGGTTCAGGTGCAAAATGCAGACCCCTCAGCTGCCTTATGGAACATGGAACATGGTTAAGGTGAGGCAGATTGACGGCAGTGACGTCTCCCTTTGGGGTTAGGCCTCTTTGGTTTTTGGTTCTGTAATTAATTTATTGGTATTAAGTGTTATTAATTATGATGCCACTTGAATCGATAGCAGAGGTTTCGATAATGTGGCTTGTGTTTTGCTTTGGTTTGGTTTGATTTGATTTGACTGCTCAAAAGCCGCTAACATAAGAACTTAAGACGTTGCTAGCAAATGGGTTTGTAGGTTATTGGGCTGAAGATGCGAGAAGTTTGGATAGAGAAAAGCAAAAATGGCGAACATATAGACAAACGTGATGCTTTTCCCCTAGTTGCTTTTACCTAAGTTAGGCAAAAATCAAAAGTAAAGTTTTATTAGCAAACATAAAAAAAGCCCTGAACTCATGTAATGGGAAATGTATGAAACAGGCAGAGGAAAGCATCTCCGACCCTATAAAGTGTATACATATATGCTTGATCAGCATCAACGGCCGAGTCGATTTCAGATGTCCGTCTGTCTTTCATATAACAGTTCGGGGGGAAAAATCTGGCTTTTGACTCAAAATCGCTTTGTTAACCTTAAACGTAGTTTTATTCCGATATCGATAACGTAATCAAAGTAAATGATGTTAGATTAATGTGTTTGAAAGCGATTCAGCAAGCGGATTCTTAAGTTAAGTAACACATTTTTTAACCATTTACATATATCGATAAATCATCTTAAATCGACGCATTTCGCCATTTTGCGTTTAAGATATCTTCGCTGATTCTGGCTAATTCAAATAATTTTTAATTGATTTTTGTAGTAAAGAAAAAGATTCTTTTAAGTAACAACAAAAACACCTTACATTAAAGCTTCCAGCCACTTTTACAAATTTCTCACATCAGCAAGCCAACGTTATAATGACATTATCTTCCTTATACTTTTGCTGTCTGTTTGTATCGTTATTTCTGTTACAGATTAAGACCCTTCAGTTGATATGCAAATAAATTGGCATCAGATGGCGCGCAATGCACGTATAGGAAAATATGAGTTACATTTTTAAGTGCCTCTGTGGATAAATTGAACACTCAAAAAAGCAGACATACACTGCAACAAACCAATGAACAAACAAACACTTATTCAGCGACGGTGTCGCGTTTCATTCTGGTATTTGCTGAAGATTTTTACGATTGGCAAGCTGCACGTTTACTTTTAGCATTAAAGGCGACAGGCAAAAGTGGCAGAAGGAAGCACATTTTATTGCCCCAGCTGTAAATACACAAAAAGAGAGAGGGGAGGTGGAGCGAGCGAAATTTTAAAACAATAAAAATGTGAACATAAAATTGCAACATTTTTTTTTCTCGCTAGTCTTTTAATGCATTGCCGAAAGGCCAAAAGTGGCCAAAGGCCATTAAAAAAAATCTGAACAGGAGCAGGATACAAGCAGGACTGGACAGGACAAGACAGGATACGACAGGACACGACAGGATACAGACACATACACACAAACACACACACACACACACCTACAAACGGTAGCAATGGACAGGAAAATGGGGAATATCCCCTAAAGATTGAAGGGCAAGGGCATCGAACGCTTTACACAAGCAGAAAGGCAGGGATTGAAAGTAAGGTGGGGGGGATGCAACGGTTCACAGATTTTTGTACAGCTTCTCACTCAGTTTACCTACGTTGAAGTGACGTTGATAACGACAAGGACAACGACGACGAGAAGGATTTTAAATCCAAGCGGATTTAAAGACATCGAAACCATACAAAAGGAGCGGGAGAGCGAAGAGCGAGAGAGAAAGCGAGAGAAGAGAGCGAGCACTTCATGCGAGATGAGCTGTTAAGCAGGCAAACGATATATGGGATTCCCGATTCGTGCATGTTTATTCCTGTTTGTTTGCGACCCACAAGACTAAATAAGTTTCCTGACATTTTATATAACTTTTAACATATTACAAACCGAAAGGTTTGTTTTAAAAACCCGTTACAACGTTGTCAAACGAGACGAGAAAAACTTCAAAGCTTCATTTACAGACATTATAAACATTGTTTGTTGCTACAAAACCTTTTTAACTTTCCATACCGAAACAAGCAAAATGGGTAAAGCAATATTGTTGGCGAATCTTTATCAAAAGTGTGCAAAACTGATGATTTAAGGTATTGATTGGTTTTATTAGTAAGTTGAATATGACAGAAAATTGATATTTAGGTATATATTTTGTACATTTGATTATTTAAATAAAACACATATACACATAAATATGAATGTTACAGCTAATTTTGTACAATGAACTAAGATTTAGAACATGTCGATAAGAAAAGCCGAACACGCTTACATCCCTTACTACATGTTTTACCCAATGCAGTTGGTAAGGAACTGCAAGCTTAAGAGAGACAGAGAGAGAGAGAGAAAGGGGAGCTAAAGACTTCATCAGGTGGCCGGTTGGAAGTGATGGGCTAAGGGGTTGGGGTAGCGTGTAGGCATGTGGCATGCTAAGGCACCACTTGCAACACAAAAACAACAATTCGAAGGGCTAAATTGTTATTATGCCAACATTTTTCTCAGCTTGCATTGTTTTTGCAGCTGCTGTTGTCGTTGTTGCTTATAAATACATTTCGAGGTGAAAGCCAAATGACTTTTATGGCCGCACATCGGGCCAAAAGGCTTGCCACAGGCCACAAGGCCCAGTGGTCCAAAGGACCCTTCGATGGCAAGAGCAGGAGGTTGGAATTTACAAAATAGCACAAAATATTACACAGTGCCACGCCCACTAGGCACTAAAACAGCCAACGCCCAGCACACACACTTAACAACAACACCAACAACAGCAACCAAAGCAACAACACCAACAACAAAGAGAACACGCGGCAGCGCTGGTTTGCATATTTTGTCGACGCCTAAAAATATGCAAAGCAAAATGCAAAAAGCGAATAAGAACCAGTAGCAAAACAAAAACAAAAAAACTAAAACTAAATCTAAAAGAAAGAAAATAAATTCAACACGAATAAAGTTGGGAAAAAATATTACGAAAAATCTATTAAGTGAAAAGTGTGCAACAAGCCGACAAAAAGTCCAACCGATACCTGCTGCAGTGTGGGCAAAGGGTAGGGCAGAGGTGAGAGCTGTTAAGCTTCATTAGATGACGTAGCGCTCGTTAGACGCAAACCCCTCTCACCATCACCATCACCCTCATCCACCACCAATTAATGACCTAGCCCAACATGAGGGAGGTCTCTACGTGTGCTTCTCGTAGAAAATGGGCTGAAGGGGTTGACTCAATTTCGATATCGACCCGCGTTCCAAGTGGGCTGTGCAAAACAGTTTAAGATTTTTCGAATACCTTTGAGGTACTTAACATTACAACTACAGCAATAAACAAGTATATTAAGTCATTACTTGTCGGACTGCAGTAAGAACATTTTTTTCCCTCGTATCCGAAAATTGAATGCCTTTAAACATTTTGTTATTTAATTAAATCAATAAGACACACAAATGTTATATAAAATTCTCTTTCCAGCAAGGCTGTTATATAATATTTACTAATCATAATCGTTCATAAAGTTTTTTTTTATTTTTAATTTATGGCAAAATAATAATAATTTTAAATATTTCCAATTACAAATGATCCAACATTTTTCATGATGATTTAAGGATTAAAAAAAAAAATTAACGAAAGTAAACAAATTAAGAATGAAACAGAGTGAAACAGACCGAAATAAACACGCACCATCGCCAACAATTGGAATGACAGTGTGTGGTACTAATATACCCTCGACATTCAGCATATGAGATGCCATATTCATAGAATAGTAAAACAGTAAAATCACTATCCTTGTCATAGCAAGATAAGCTTCAATTCAAATTTCAGTTTATTTAATATTAGGTTTTTTTACTGCTTTTTTTATGTTTTCCACAATTAGAAATTTCAGTTATTTGAAATCAAAATGGATTTGACAGCAAATGCAAAGATATCTGTTTTGAAAATTGGGAAAACGTGCTAAAATTGCATATATATTGGTTTTGCAAAGTCTTGCAAACTCTTGTCCAAAATATAGAAATGAGGAAATGTTTTAAAAGCCAAAAACTAGAATTGAATTTCATGTTTTTTCTCTTCCTTCAAATCTGGCTGAGATATAGCGCTTTAAAAGCTTGCCGCGACTTTTTTCTATGGTTAGAGAAGGAATTTGCGAAAATCCAGTAGTTTGGTCTGGGCGTTGTCCGTTTGAAAAAGGGCGTCTTCTATATGTATATAGATTAAGTAACCTTAAACCGTTGTTCTTTTCACTATTTAAGGATATCTTCAAAAATATTAAATATACATTGTTAAAACTTGGAAAAATAAGAGATTTTCAAAAATAAATAAGAAAACCAATAACATTGTGTGTAGCAATATATGTACGTATATATATATATTATAGCACACATACATATATTTGTATGTGGTTTATTAAGGCGTTTGTATAGATTACAATCTGACAGGGACTCGTTGAAGTTGTGTGCTTTATGTTAGTTTTAATGGCCCACCATGATGTTGACGAGGGCGACGGCAACGGCGACGGCGACGACGACGAAGACGACGTTGAGAACGCTATGGATTTTTCGATTTAATCAAGTAGGACTCTTCGAAGGCCGTTGGCTAAGCTAAGTGGGTGGCGAAGCGTAAGCCCATTGCGTGTAAGGGCGTAATTCGAAGTGGGTTGCGATGGGTAGGAGGAAGGAAGGAGCTGGGCAGGTCATGGCACTGTAGGCGGGGGGTTCTAGAGTTTCGGAGTTGTAAAGCTCAGAGCGGTTTAAGCTGTTAAATGCGCAGCCACATAACGTTCCAATTAATAAACGAAACGTAACAAAATTAATGTAAATCGCATTGTGAATAATTTTTATAGTTGCTGCGTTTTTGTGGGCAATTAAACATCTCGTGCTTGCGCAACCTTCCCAACCCTTTAAAAGCGCCGCCAAGCAATTTGTCTTCAACTTGAAATTAATCTACAATGCACGAGTCTCTGAGAAAGGAGGGAAGGGTATCAAAAGTAAAGCGAGCAGTGAAACGTTTGAAGCAACTGGAACATGGCATTAATGAGCAATTTATAAAATGAAATAATGCTGAGGCGCCTCTCTTAAAAGATGCTCGATAAAAATCTTTCTGGCTTTCATTTCAGTGATGTATGTATGTGGATGAAAAATGTTAAGGATGCATGAGGCAAAGGATAAGCAAGTCAAACGGACATAAAATAAAACTATTTCATTCAAATAGTATATAGTTTACTGGCTTCGGTTTTTATTAGCTTAACCAACACATAGTCGAATGCTTCCTTGTGTTGGGTTACACACAAAATGTCCAATTTATTAGTTTCTTCATGCAGCAAGCATTGAAACACCGAAAACATAAAACTTTCAAAGCTACTTTTAAAATCAAGCGAGTCTCTTTGTTCCTTTCCACAAAATCATTGATGATGTTAATCTTAGTTGGACGGAAAAGCGCAGATCCATTGTTCGGTAATAGTATATCGTTAGCAAAAAACTTGTCTCCAGTTTGCTAATACGTTTCAGCTGATTATAAGTCGTCTTCTAACGTGAGCCTTGGCCAGACTGCGATCTGTGTTCCGGCTTAAATTACTACTTTGCTTATAAGTTTGAAGCATTTTGGCTAGGTTTGGTTAGGCACGTCACAAAGCCCTGAAATTCCGATACTCTGTTGTTGTAACTTTTTATTTAAACTTTAAATGCTTTGCGTTTAAGTAATTTGTATGCTATTCTCATGACATTTTAAATTCACTTTTCTGCACTTTCTCTTTTTCTTTCGCTCACTCTCTCTCACTCTCTCTCTCTCTGTCCCTCGCTGGCGTTTATATCCTTTCGTCCATTGGCAGACAAACGTGCTTCGGTTAAGATTCTTTCATTTTGAAAACGTTGCCATAATTTTATATTTCATTTTTATGACACAATTATAATTCAATCTTATTAAATCACTGGCCACACATTTTCCAGCATCTTCCACAAATATGGCATTTGACTGCAAGCCAAAAAGTGCAGCGGCAGCAGCCGCAGCAGCAGCAGCACTGGATTTTCACTTTGGTTTTGTTTTGTTTGGTCAGATTCAGAAAATTGATATTCATATGGTGCACAAGTCATGCCCGGCATTTTAGCAGCTATCATGGCCAAAAAGAGGGTCGGTCGGTCGGGTTGGAAGATGTGGAAGATCTTTTTAGTTCTTGTTGCAGCCACAAAACTCGACCCCAAATCACAGACAGTCAGTCAGTCAGTTGTGGCAAACGGGGGAACTGAAACCAAGATAGACAGAGACGGAGAATGCCAAAACCAAAAAAAAAAAAAAAAAAAAAAAAAGAAAGAAGAAGGATTGCAACTAGCCAAGTGGCATGCGCTGCATTTGAAAGTCACGCATTTTGATGCCAACAAATTCTGGATTGTGTCGGGCCGAGGGTTGAAAGGCTGGACATCGAAGGCGGTAAGGGGGTACGGGGCTTGTGTGAGTGCTGTGGGGCCGACAACAGACATCTAACATATGCGGCATAGGTCATTAACTTTCCCTCAAGCAAATATTTCGTGTGTTGCCTAAAAAGGGAGCAACACAAAAACAAAAGGGGAAAAAGCAATAGAAAAGATATTATGATTTTTTCATTTTCCCTTTCATTTCTGTCTAAAACTTTGACGGATTTTTGTTTGTTGTTATTTATCTATTTGTTTTTGTGCCCCACGCAAACAGTGTTCAACATTTTTTGTACCCTCTAATAGTAAGGTGCAAAGTACAATATAGAATCTCTTTTTAGTTCATATATATATATTGTTTGATTCGTTAAGAGTTGAGAGCCGAAAGTACAGGATATTTTCTTGTTAAAAACTCTTTGCAGTTGTTATTGTTGCTGCTGTTGTCAGGGAATATGGCAAACACATTTCATACGGTAGACCCAATGTACATACAAGCTATAATTATAATGGCATTTTGCCAAAATGTTGAGCACATAACACATAAACTCTCTTGTCAATAGAGGAATGCAAAAGCTTTACAAGTCACAAACAGGACTGGAATCGTTAAAGTGAAACTCTATTGGGTAAGGGATTTTAGTGGGGTGGGGAGGGGGTTTGGGTGAAGTCGTGGATGGGAGGGGAGGTATTTGCCAATGCGCTTGGATTGCCACGTTGACAGACTAACAAATGCAGCATGGAGAACATGTTTTTATACTAAAGTTTAGCGCGGCATGACAACAGGACAATGCACACGGCGTGAGGCAAGCAAGCGGCGTAACGGGAAGTGTAGGGCAGAGAGGGAAAGCGGGTAGCAGGATAACGACATAATCCATTTTGGAAATTACATAAACGAAAACGAGAACGAAACGAACAAACATTAAGGCAAAAAAGTATACATATATGCAACAGTAATGCGCTCAAAACCAGAAAGAGAGCGAGAGAGAGAGAGATAGAGAAAGTGAGAGATAGAGATGGGCGACGCCAAAAGTGTTGAAAGGTAATTCCGGAGAAAAACATTCCATTTCATTTCCGTTCACAAGTACAAACCAAATAAACAGTACGTAAACATCTCACCCTTTTTTCGTAACAAGAATTGCGATTGAAATCAGCTTCAAGTTGCAAGCACAACATACCTGTAACGAGATGGAAAACAATAAGTGAAATTGATTAGTAAAAGTAACAGCTCTTTTAAATATTATAAAATCTGTTCTCACAAAGCTATTCGTTTCGGATTCAATTAATCATAATGTTAGCTTACCGCTTATATTAACATTTCTCATTAGCATTCTGTTAAGTGATTTCTTAAGTTCTGTTAATTGATTTTATGTTCTGTTAAAAGTCGTTTTAAGCTGTTATTTCTTTTATTTATTTAGTTTTCTTTTTTTCACTTAGTTTCAATCAACTAATTTAAATTGAAGCCTTGTCATTTTTTTTTGAAATTCTGATAGCAAAAAAAAAAAAAAATGTTGAGCAAACGTTTGCTGATAAAGAGTACTTGACTTAAAAATACCCTGTTCTTGGAAACGAAACAATAAATATTTTGCTATAATTCGTCTAGACACATAAATTCCCACAACAGTTCACTTTGGTTCTGATTAAATACTTATCCATTACACAGGGTATATAAATCACGAAGCAACTCCTGCTGGCAGCATTTTTTTTTTTTCGAAAATTGGTGAGTTGAGTGGCAAAAATGCGTTTTTGCAAACTTAAGACAAGTGGTTCTTTTTCTTCTCTTTATTTTTCTTAAGAGGTTTCGTTCTTTTTTTCTTCCGCTCTTCCAGCGGCAGCAATATTTACCAAGACAACATGATGATGACAGGGGGAATTTATTTTTCTGTTTCAGCTGCAGTAGCAGTTGCCAAGAAGTTCTGTGTGCACAAAAGAGTTATGCCAACACTTGGTCATATAACAGACGGCCAACTTTCAAACTCATAACAACAACAGCTATAATAATACCAAAGACCAAAAGATGCTGTGCAACAAACACACAATAACAACATGAAGAAGAAGAGCCCAACGGAGTAGGAGGTACAACTGATGGCGCATAATGCAAAATGTCGCCTCGTGAATTCCTCTCAACGTTCTCAGCAACAGCAACAAGAACCATACACAAAAATTGCATTTGAAAAAATGTTGCATATCATAAATAAATGTAAACGCAAATAAATCAACATTGTTGACATTTGTCAGAGCTGTTGCCATGAGGTCTGTCTTTGGCTCTGTCTGCATTATGTGTGTGTGTGTGTTTGAGTATTCGCTTTCATCTTTTGGTCTTTAGCTGCACCTACTCCAGAGTCGGACTCCTTCTACTTCCTACACCCCCCGCCCATCCCATTCATCACTTATAGCCATAGCCATGCCCATTTATCCATTACCATTCTTATTCCCAGCCACGCCCATTAACAAATGTCAAGCGCATTTGCTGCATTGCCGCATTGTCGGCGTTTCGCGCTTGTTACTTTTTAGATACCCTGTACTCTATTTGGGTGTTACAGTAGAGTATTATTAAATGAACGATGGACGAAGTCCAATTTTCCAATTTTTCTTATTTTTTATTTTTATTTAAATAGCAAAATTAATTTATATTTTCATAGGTTTGATCTTTAGGATATTTTGTAGTTTTATTTATTTTGTTTTTTTTTTTAGAAAACTTTTTTGTTGCCAGACAAAATGCTTCCAACGGCACTTTGGAGTTGCTAAGACCAAAGAAACTTAAGAAACTCGCTAGCATTCGTGTTGCAACTATAATCGAAATGGCTTAAGCAACAGCTAACAACTACAACAGCAATATTAGGCAGCATGAGGGGAGCATTCGATGCCACAATTCTACAAACAATCAACTTGCACAAAAGCCCAGCTATCTGAGCAGAAGGAGTGTGGTGAAGTAGCTCTTTATGTGTTCTGGAGCACACAGAGCAAAGCATATAAAAGACATTTTTATTGATTGCAATGTGACATCCAAAGTGACAACAACAAAAACAACGACAACAAGATGCCGGGACAAGAGAAAACACACAATCTTGATATGAATGCTGAATGTGTGGAATTTTCTTTACATTTCTTAACTTTTTTTTTTTTATTTACTTTTTGCCATCAAGTCAAGACAGGCATTTTTACATTCTCAGACATGTTGATGTTGCTTTTCTACTGAAGTTGCCTGCTTCTGCTGCTGCTTGTTTTTATTTTTATGGACCACAATTTTAAATAGCACCTCAGACAATGCATTTACTCGTATGACTTCAAATGTTTGTTATCTTGCTTGCTTTCCAAGACTTTTGATGAATAAACTAATGCAATTTTGAGTGCATTTGATGCTTAGGAAAAGAACAACAAGAAAGTTACTTTTAAATAATGCAAAAGGTGATATTTATTGGGAAGAAAACAAGGAGAAACTAAAGGAAGAGTTGAGGCGATTGGAGGCGGCAAGCGCGATATGGGTGGGCGTTGCATCCAAAGATTTGTTGCAGTTTTTTGGTGGACTTCATTTCCTTACCAAATTTAGTAAGTCTAACAGTAAGGAGGCGGGAAAGTGAGTATCGAATTTATCGATTTCCCAGCCCCCCAGTTATCGTAGAGCCCCAATCTTGACACTGTATCTGTCCCGGCCATAGAAACAGAGATTTGCAAAGTTTCAAGTCTCTAGCTTTTAGGTTTTCGAAAAAAGTTGCGTTCATACAGACGGACAGACACCATGACGGAAAAGTTATTCAATTTAATGCCTTATATGGAAAAATCTCTAAGCTTTAAATTGTTTGTTTAATTTTCGTTTAGATCTTAATTAAAAACATCTGTTGAAAAACACAAACAAATGGCATTACATTGCTGATGTTTTAATTATCATATATATTGTACTTGTTAATTTCCAAAACAAGATAAAGCAACATGTATTGAGACATTTCTTGTTCTTTCAAACAATCTTCTGCTATAATTCTTGTCTTGGTATTTATGTTTTAATTTGGCTTGACAGCAACAACAGCAACAACAACAGCAGCAGCAGCAGCAGCACAAATGGGTCATAAACCATTTAACTGCCAGTGCAATGCAATCGCTGGCCATAAATCAGTGAGCCATAAAAATCATATCCTAGACTGCAAGCAATATCAGCGACGACTGCACGAAAAATGAATCTAAAAATAAAAGCCGACTAACTCTCTATCATTTTATCTTTCTATTTCTCTGTCTGTCGGTATGTGTTCTGTGTGTGGAGCCATTTTTGACGCTACTCACGCTCTGATAATATTTAAATCAACTGATAAAAGACACACAGCAAACACTCTGCTTATCGTACCATGGATTCGTTGATAACACATAAATCAAGAGAAATGAGCCGCAAAAAGCCGAAACGAAAATCAACAAGAATGTGAAAGAAAACCGGAATTTGGGGAAGTGAAAACTTAACAACGTGGAATGCATTTTCAATTAGTCTACGACTGAATCAAGACAGGTGCGTGGGCGGGGGAGCTATGTGATTGTGTCTTTGATGTTGCAGCCACTTAGTGCAACTAGCAACATGCAAAAGTTGCTGGCAATAATCGAAGGCTTGAGCGTCAAATGTTGCTGTTATTGAATCGAATTCGAATCGAATATAGCCATGTTCGTTTGTTTGAGTTTGGACTTTAAGTTTGCCATAACCATGAACCAATCAAAATTGCTTTAAACAATCGATAACTTTTATTACCTATAAAAGAGATCCAGAACGCATGCAAAGACTAGACGAGACCCTTCTTACTTGTTAATATTTATGTTGCTCTTGCTGCTGTTACTGCAGAATATAAAGCTGCAAGTGTTGCGGATGCCTTTTGCCGTTTGTTGATGTTATTGTAAATGTAGTTGACGTTGCTTAAGATATTGATTTGGATGCTTGTCTGGATGTTGTTGCTGTTGCTGTTGCCGTTATTTGAGCAGTTATTGCAGCTGATGTTCTTATTGCTGTTGCAATTCTGTTTTCTATATATGATTCCTTATAAGGTTTTGTTGCAGTTTCTTTACTGTTTCTTTAGATGTTTGCTGATGCTGCTGCAGTTGTAAATTAACATTCTGGTGAAATTGCTGCTGCTGCTGCTGCTTGTGCTCCCGCTTAAGTTGCAGCTAATGAGCGCCAATTAAATAAGCATTAACGTTTGAGCCATTGGCCGATCAATCAGTGCGTCACAGAAAACAAAAGATGTTGACAGACATGAGCATGGAGGAAAGGAGGTGGAGGCAAGGGGCATCATAAGCTCGTCTTATTGTTGGCTACCAAGAATCCACCCAACTGTTCACTTAACTCATTTTTTTCTCTCTCTCTCTCTCTCTTTCACTTTATCACTAGATCTTGCCCCATTTATGCAGTGATTGACGTTGTGTGCGTGCAAATAAATTATGTGGAAATAATTTTGTTTTTTTTTTATTATATTCTTTGGGCGCTTGTTTGCGCATTGTTCGCTATTTATGAGAGTACACTGAGCGAAACACATGTGCAATTCAAATTGAACAGAAACCTAAAATGAAGGCAAATAAAACTTTTTCCAAGCAAAATTCAATTTTCTTTAGCATCTATTTTTCTTCTGTGTATGTTGATTGTTATATGTATGTATTTATGTATATTGCCTATGGCATTTTATGACTTTGTCGTTCCCTTTTTATTGTTCGACTTAAGTAGATTATTTGTTTATTAACGCAAAAGGCAACCGAAAGGCGACGGACGGACGGACGGACGGAGGGACAACATTGGACCCTCAATGAAATATGTATGTTTTGGCCAAAAATAGGCAAATTTTGTTGTCCATATATTTCGAAAACGCAAACAGAAAAAAAAATATTAAAAAAAAAATATGTATGCCCCTAAGTGATAAGAGCTGAGGGGGTGGAGAGGGCGGTCATGTTTCAGCTACGTATTTATTGTTTGGCCCGACTTGCTGACATTCCCATTTAATGCGCACAGCAGCAACAGCAGCAACAAAATATATTGTAGGTAATCAAGAGCAGGAGAAGCAGAATCAGAAGCAGAAGAATAAGAAAAAGAATAGGGAACAAATGCTTGGGGCGCGTTGAGCTGGGGCAAATATGTAAATGCCATAAATCTATTAACGCAGGTCATTGTATGTTGTATGTTTGTTGTTGGTCATTGGCTTCGTCACGGCAGTCAAAAAAAAAGAAAAAAAAAATATGGCCCAACATCAACGACAACGAAAACAGCAAAAAAAAAAATAAAATAAAAGAAAAAGGAAGAAGTAAAATGTATTCATAAAATTGAAGGGCGCGCCTGAAGTGCTTAATTTGCATTGGCCTTTAAGTCTTTGGGGCCAATTCTTCTTTGTTGTTGTTGCTGTTGTTGTTTGAGTCAAGTGCGAGTGTTTGGCCAAATTGCAGTCAAGAAGTCCTTTAAACGTAGCCACACACAGAGAATCATAAAATAAAAGTAGCTCAAAAGCTTGCCGATTGTAAGCGACCTTGCATTAACATAAATCAGCAACTTTTTCACAGGCGCTTAACATTTTTACTTAACAGCAAGAGAAAGAGAGCGCGTAAAGAGAGGACAGGCGGTTTGCATTAACATAATTAGATTACTAGTTAAATATTGACACGACAGAAAGTTACAAAGTAACCGATCCTTACTCTTAATGCTTTCATAAGCAGTGCATGATTAGCTGAGAGAATTTTTTTACATAATTTGACAAAGTCTTAAATATTAACCGTTACTTATTTGCATAAGGTTTGAATGCACGTAGTTAAAATTAAACTTTTACCTTTACAATATTACAGTTTTACTTTATTTACAGTAAAACTACTTTATACTGATTTTATTGCACTAAAGAGCAAATATTTATTCTTGAATCTTAGAAAAGAAAACAAATGATGGACCGTCAGTCTTAAACAAATATAAATATAAATATTATTTGGGAAAAAATTCGTTGCACAAAAAAAATTTGAATGTCAAAGCGAAAATAACTTAGTTATGACAAGTAATAGTATTACCAAGAAAGTAATAGGAGTTTTATAATAAAATATTCAATCCACTTGAATATGGCATGAAGTAAATTTGCTATAAAACTTGAGATGTAAGTCAAAGTAAAGAAAACTGTTGGCTGAAAAGCAAAGTTTTGCCTTAGCTTGCCTTTGCCTAAGCATATATTACTACTAGTTAGTATTCATTCATTTATTTTTATTTGTATGTTGGAATGTTGGTTCGCATAAGGTGGATAGTTGTTGTGAATGTACTGCTGCTGTCGTGTAGATGCATCGCAAATACATTAGCAATGTGCATTAGATGAGTGGCAGTTGTTGCTGCCGTCGGCAGCTGCATGTGCAATGCATTTGCATCACACTTAACACGAGATGGGAGCGGGTGGGTGTTGGGTAAGAGGTAGGTACAACAAAATGCAATTTCTATGTTTGTCGAACAACATAAATAAATAACATACAACGAAGCTGCTGCTGCTGCTGCTGCTTGATATTGCTGCTGTTGCTGACAGTTGCTGACAGTTGCAACGAATTTCTTTTTGATTTCCTCAACCAAGTTGTGCCTGATAAAATTAATGGACATTTAGACCTTTGCACTGAGCAACAAAAAAAATAAATATATTTATGTATATATATCAAATCAGATTGTTGTTGTTTTTAGTGCTGCTGCAATTGATTTCAAAAAGCAGCAGCAGCAGCATCACTTGGGAAAATGCTCGAATAGATTCAAAGTGCACAAGAGCTAAAATCCGTTTATATTTATGATAAAAGAAATATTGTTGTTGTTGTTGTTGTTGTTGCCAGCAACAGACACGTGCACATTAGCAACATAAGGGTCCAGCAGCAACTAAAGCGGAAAGTAAATGTTAAAAAGAGACAAAAATCAAACACAAACTTTTTTTCGAGTGAATAAATAATTGATGCATCATATGAAATCCGTTTACGGCCACATTAATTGCAATCAATTGAACCTTGCGTGTGAGTGAGTGTGTGTGTGTGTGTGATTGTTTAACAGCATGTACAACAATTGATTGCTAATAATTTATGAAAATACAAACAGGAAAATGTTAAGAGAGTTGCTGCTTGTGAGTGTGTTTTGTGTGTTTTTTAGTCAAAAAAGTCACAACTGCAACTGAACTAACAGCAACAACATACAATTGGCCAGCAGCAACTGTCAAGTTGCTCAGCAAGGGCTTAGATTGCATTATGTTTATTTTTTCTTTTGCCAACTTCACAACAACAGTTGTCAGTCAATTGGGCCAAGAGCCCAAACTCAAACATAATAAACATGGTCGAAACTGTATGAAAGTGTGACACAATAACTGAGCAGATAATGCAACCGATATGGCACAGCAGTAGGGGCGAATGGTTTGCTGAGCTCACAATATTCACTTTTGCTTTTGCTGCTGTTGCCGTTGCCGTTGCTGTTGCCGTTGCTGATTGCTCGCACAAACGCAATTAAATCAGGCAACATCTCTAGTCTATAAAGTGAGTGCTTATAGGCGGCCTGACTCGCATTACACTTGCGATTAAAATTAAAATGGAAATGGAAATTTCTTTGAATTTTGCATGCATCAGCAACAGCGGCAGCAGCGACGTTGGCAGCAACACTAGCGTAAATTATTCATTTTGGGCCAGGGCAACAGCAACAGCAACAGCAGCAGCAACAACAACAAAAACAACAAACAGCAAAGGCAAACGACAACATGAAAATGCAAAATGAAAATCGTTTCATTCTAATTAGAGCAGCAACATTTTGCGCTGAGACAGCAAACAGACGGCAAAAGGCGAGATTGGATAGACGAATGGGCGGTGGTGGAGAAAGGCAGCGCCTGTCGACTTGAGATAGACGACAATTAGGCTGCTGCTGCTGCTACTGCTGCTGCTGCTGCTGTTAGAATAGGGCGCGAGACGTCAAATTAAATGAATGTGTTGCCATTGCGTTGTGTCGCGTTGAATGTTGTTGGGCTAAAAAGTGAAAGTGTTAAAAAGCTGCTCACTTCAAGGTAAATCTCTCTCTCTCTCTCTTTCTCTCTTTCTGTGCGTGTGTGTATTGGTGTGTGTGCGCTCATTTTGTGCACGCTCCATTTCCATGGCAAAGACTTGTTATAAATGTTGCTGTAATTCGTTGTTGTTCTTGTTGATGTCGCTGCTTCAAGTTGCTGTTGTGCCTAAGATTATTGTGTGTGTATGTGTTTGCGTGCGTGCGTGCGTGTGTTTGTGTTTGCTGATGCTTGACGTTTTGTTTATTGCCATCTTGGCAGCGCGCTTATATTCAAAAAGTGCTTAAAATGTGTTTAAAAAACAATTAAAGCAGATGCAAAGGCAAGTCTAAAGAAGAGGGCGGAGGGGTAATTGTTAAAATTCCACGTTTAACGTTTTTTGTCGTTTGTCAGTTGGCATTGCTTAATAAGGACACACACACACACACGCACACACACACAGTGCACACAATCAGACTAAGACTAATGACCATTTGCCTATGGCAAGGAAGCAACAGAAAATCACATTGCGTATACGCAATGTGAAACACTCTTGCTTGCAATCACTTTGACAAAAAAAACGCAAGCTAGCTTAATGAAAATTTAAGTGAATTTTGAACTAATTTAATTTTTGACTTAACCAAATATCACAAAATAAATTGTTTTTATAAAAATTAAATATTATCTTAAAGATGCCTGAATCTAAGAACTCGTTCTCAATTATATATATATATATATATATATGGATAAGGAACACGTTCATATTTAACAACATAATTGATTTCCATTTGGTCCATGATTGATTTTTGATGAGTTTCTTGAAAGCTGTCGCCTTATGAGCAATTTGTCTCAATTCTGGCTTAATATCCAAGCCTAAGATGCTTACGCATGAATACCCAAAGGCTAATCTACACCCATTTGTAATGTTGAATTGTGTCTGCCCGCCCCGCTCCGCTTCCGTTCTCGTAGTCAACATGTTTTGTTGCGGTTCAGGGACAAGGGACAACAACTGGACTAAAGCATTACAAATTGTTCGGTCATTAAAACTACAGCCGCAACAACAAAAACAACAACAAAATAATACAAAAAACGACAAAAACCAAAAATGACAAAAAGTGCGTGAAAATCAATTTATCTACTTAGCTAGGGCAATAGTTTTTATGCACAATACAACATAAGCTTTATACATATGTATGTATAAATGTGTATGTGTTTGTGTGTTGTGCCAGCTTGACAACATGTCATCCAGTGAGCAACCTAATGACTTAATTTTCATTTAATGACCACACAATTGATGTCAACATTATGTTTATATACCCTGTAAAAGTGTCCAACTAACGGGTATGTAGCATTCGCAAGTGAATACAAGCGGTGCAAAAACTAATTATAGAAAGTGCTTAAAAGTAAAGCTCTCTTATAAAAAGCAATAAATATAAGCTGTTAATAATAATCTGGGTTGCGAAAGAATAAAAATAACGAGTGAAACTGTTCAACGAGTAAGCACGCAACGTTTCAGGTTGTTTTCAAGATCGGAATTACATAAGGTAAAACAAAATGTAAAAAGGAGCTGCAAACCCATTCATATCAATTCTGGATACAGGGTAGCTAATAGTTAAAAGCTCAATTGTTCAATTGTTGATGTCTTATTATAATGTTTAATAATGTTAATAATGACAAGAGCAAACGAAAATCACTGAATCAACGATACATCGCAACCGCAATGGCTACAACATCTGAAATACCACAAAATAGACAAGAGCCCGAATGCGTTTAAACATTTCGAACGAAAACTGGGACAAAAATCACGCCAAACAAATAAGCTTTTGTTGTTGCTGTCACAATTATTCACATTTGAATTTTGAGTTTCTTAATTTGCGATTTGAGGTGAATGCGCGCTTATCGTCTGACCTGAATGAATGCTAAATGAGGCACTTGAATGGCATCCGTTATGAACATAATACTTTTACCCCCCTCCTTCTATTCTATAATATGCCACACTAATAGCAACAACAAAAATCACTTGCCCTACTTGTAAGCTAAAAAATAATATACAATTTTAATTGACAAGTGACAAGATGATGGTTACAATGTGAAAAAACCCAACACTAACGAGTTAGTATGAAACGAGTGAAAGTCGATAGTCGAGAAGTGAGTTATATAACATAAATATATAAGTAACGAAAGCTCAAATTAGCGAGTAAATGCAGCGAGTATACTACATTTTCATCATGTATTTATGTATGTCATAGCAAAAGTTTTTTTTTATACTAATATCATGACATTTTTTGGTTATCTTCTACTCGTTACATAAGTCACACAAGCATAGAGTGTGATTTCAAATAGCTAGTCACAAGTATGCTGATAGTCGAAATAAGCATGTTAGTGTGATAACGGCGATGAATGTGAACCAATTGTGTTGAATGACCTCAATCAAATGGTGAGTAAGCCACTAAAATGGCAAACCATATTGATGACTGTATTTCTGAGTTCGCAGTTCAAAAGTGTCAGCAACAACAACAACAGCAACAGCAAAGTGTTCTAATTTATCAACGAATCCGAGATGAAAATGCAAACGCAGAGAGAAGCATTTGCTGACAAATCAAATTGCAGCGAATTGGAAAACGAATCAAATTGAATAATGATTCATTACAGCTATTATTGAGTGCTGAAATGAGAGCAATACGATGAGATTATTGTTGCTTTCTTGCTCTCACTCTCTCTCACCGTTTCTCCGCTTTTGTTTTGTTTTTTTGTTTTTTGGCACTTCAAAATCGACCTCAACAAAAGCTGATGAACATTTTTTTTTTTTGCCGCAGCGCATATTAAATTGCAATTTTTCCAACAACAGCAACAACAAGCTTGGAATAAGCTGCCATAAAGTGAGCCAAGTAAAATTATAAAAGTTTTTGCTGACGCTCACTGCTAATGCTTCTAAAATACCCTCTCCGCCCCATTTGCCGGCTATCCAAAACTTAATTAAAACTCTTGCCTCATAGCGCTGAAAATTTGCCGAATTGTGAAAAAATTGCAAAGCATAAAAATGCTAATAAATGCGTGGGAGCGCATTTGCCCAAAAGCTCAAGACAAAGTCGCAGTTAAAGAATGGTAGTACGGTGGCTTACGGTGGGCTCTGGGCAGCCGGGGTAAGAAGGTGTTGGGGAATATAAAAATTTGAAGTTGTAGCCTGTGGCCAGGTAAAAGCTGCAATTCAAGTCACACAATGCAAGTGGAGGAGAGTCTTGACTTTCAAAAAAAAAAAAACATTAAATTATATATATATAAAGAAGTGGAGGAAATGTAGCAAAAGGCTTAAAATGGCAAGAGGGCACAGGTAGCGGGGGGCAGGGGTTATGGGGTTCTTCGATTGCCAGCGATTTGGACGATTGTGCACGTAACACGAAATTAAGTAAAATACACGAATTACATTTGCACTTTGCGTGCCATGCGCCATTTGTTGCAAACGTGACAATCGCCGTCGCCGTCGTGGTTACAGTTACAGTCACAGCTACAGTCACACTTGACGCTCGGCCACGCCCATGCGCTCAGTGCACAGCGCACACAATTGGCCATTTCATATTTCATGTTCAACAAAAAAAAAAAAAAAAAAAATCATATTTCTTGCCAAGGCACTTACTTGTATCTCTCTCGCTGCATGTGTCAAGAAATTGTAGCGAGAAAAGTGTCGCCTTACAAGGCATTGACCCACTTTCAGCTTAGTAACTGCATCTGCCGTTGTGACGGCTCTAAATGCAATGGGGCTTGCGAGTGAGTTTCTAGGGACCATCATCTTAGTGCTCATTTATTTGCCATTTCAATAGCCGCCATCACCTACAATGCTGCCACACTGACAGGTCTACTGGCACTAACAAATTGCAGCCCTTAACGATGTAGTCTTACAGTTTAACGCCCTCACTTACTAGATTGATACTTGAAATACTTGGAAACAAAGTAACAAATGCTACAAAATGATATTTTGTAAGGCAAAACAATGGGTAGACAAACATAAATAAGTAGCGAGTACGAGTAATAAGTAACGAATGCATTTATATTGGAATGGAGTTACTTATTGCAACATTCAGAGCCTGGAAATAAGACTCGAACTATGAATCAACGATTAACGAGCAACGGTACAAGCTTTAAATGCTTCCAGAACTGTTCCTCAATAAAACTAGTTTCTTTCTTCATATTTTTGTTTGTATCGCCAACACTATAGTTTCCATATTATTCGATCCCACTAAGCATACCGTTCGCTTCTTATGTAAACAATATTAATGAGTAAATTGTTCTTAGTTGCATGGCTATTTATAACTGGCATTATAGTGCTTGGGTCCAGGCTATCGCTTCCGGTTGTTTGTTTGTGTGTGTGTGTGTGTGTGTGTGTGTGTGTTTGTGTGTGGGCTCAGGTAACGAGAAGCTGTAAAATTGCAAGTGCAATACTGGCGCCAGTGCTGTTTAACGATTGCATATGGGCAGAAGGAGTGTGCGGCGTCGGAAAGTATGCAACGCTGAAAAATATTAATTAAAAACACAACGAGGCGAACGAGCAGGTCGACTGCGGCTGCTGCCAAGAAAAAGCATCAGAACAGCAGGGCGTACATATGAGTGTGTGTGTGTGTGTGTGTGTGCCACACACTCCGAAAGGCCTGGTGGGAAACAAGAACTGTGCGAGGGTTTTTGGTTCGTAATGCAAGGTAATGGAAACGACAACGACAACGTCACAACACAGTTAAAGTTTGCGGGATAGCAAAAGAATAGGCTATGGCGTTGGGGATGGGAGGGAGGGAGGGTGGGGAGGGGCATAAAAAGTTACCCAAGCACTAAGTAACCAACTAGCAGCTGAAAATTCTTGCAATGAATGAGAATGTACATTGTAAGCTGTATTTAATTAAAACCCAAAAAGACGCAAGCACCAAGCAGAAGAAGACAGACAGACACACACACACATATACCAACACCAACACACGCGCACACAAAAGCACATTTTTCTCTCTACTTATATATGTATCTGTCATTCTTTGGCGTAGTTGTTGCCTTGGCAATTTGATGAAAGTGTTAAGAATTAGATAAAATATGCATACAAAAACTGACTTAAGTGAACGTGATGAATACTGCAGGCAATATTCCTTTGAGTTGCCTCACTTCTTCTCTCTCATCCTACCCCTATCGTCACCACATCCCAAGTCTTTATGACTTCCATTTTGACAGGAAGATATCTTTCAAAAAAGCCATCAAATCAAACGTTTATGTGGGTTTTGACTTGACTTTCCTATAACCAACAGCTCATATTTGCTATCTTTGCATTTAGTTAGTAAAAAATAAAGAATTAAGTTAATCGAAAATAGTTGCTCAACAAGTTTTAAGCTTTCAATTGCATTGTTGGACATTATTTTTGCTTAAAACTGTTTTCATTCCTTTTTATTTAACCAACTTTTTCATTAGCTTTGTATTAAAGAATTTGTTATTTTTGACTTTAAGTTAAATTTCTCTAACCTAATCTAGATCAAGAAATAATTACAAATACTTTAGTATAAAATCAAAATTTTTGAACCTTTTTTAAAATGAGTTCAATTTCAACACTTTTATATATTTTTGTTCGTTAGAAACCCAATTTAATAACTTTGCAACTTTAATACTTAAACTATATTTTATAGAGTTTTTTGTCGCTGTTCATTTGTTGCACATTTTTCGATTATTTTTCTATCTCGTACAAAGTGCATGGCAGACCCACGTTTTAAGCAATTATATCTTCCCTCTCTCGCTCTCTCTCTGTTCGTTTTTTTCTTGTCTGTGAGTACGTGTTGAATATCTACAGCGCGTGTGTATGTGTGACTCAATGGAATGCCAAAAATGTGCTCCGCTCACGTGAATGCTGTCGATTTATGTTCTTTTAATATAGCGACGCTTAATGTCAACAGAAGAAGGAAGGGGACACTAGTGGGCATAGGTACTCCTGTGAGCAGAACAAGTAGTCTTGAAACAAAACAAAAGTAAGAAGAAGAAAGAGCCGTATGCGTTCTTTATGGTATTTTATGAGCGTTTTTATGATTTTTATATTCCACTTTGACTGTCGCAAGTCACAATTTAAATAAGAGCCCAAGACAGCAACATAAACAAACGTAATAAAAGTTATTAAACATAATAGCAATTGTCTAATTTAATCAATTTAAATGGGCTCGGTAGTAAGAGGCAGCAGGTTTTTTTCGAAAAGACATTTCAATTCGAATGTTAAATTTCGTAAATACCAACAAAAGCGCCAAACGACAAGATTTTTGTGTTGTGTTATGAAAAAAAAAAAATTAAATGCAATTTATTATTTTCAAGGTTCTTGCCATATACATTTTAATCTCTAGTACATGATATTAAATCAATATAAATATTTAATCGATGTTTAAAAAGAAAAAAAAAACTTTATGCAAACAAATTTTACTTTACGAGTTTCCTCTTTAGCGTCCACAAGTTGAAAACCAAACAAAAAATATAACTAAATAAATAAAGTAGAAAAAAAAACACACACACACACAGACACCATTTAATATTGCTAAATTCCACACAAAAAAAAAAAAAAAAAAACGCATAACTTTTAATGCGTGTTCTTAATTATTTTTACCACAGCTATATAGTATATTGATGCTCGAACTATGCATCCAAACGGAACTGCTGGAAATATATCTGCGTGATTTTGTTTATTGCCAACTGGATAGCGAAAAAAAGGTTTTGTTGAAAATGTTATTGAGTTTGCAACGCTTTCAACGAATCAAACGAAAGTCCAAATTTTCGTATAGTGTTTATCTAGATTTTTCAATGAAATCTCAGCTTAATTTTATCTTTATGCTATTAAGAAAAAAATAAATAACTATTCGATTTTGTTTTTATTGATAAGGCTCTGTAAGAGTATTTGAAGTTCTCCACCTTATGTATGAGAAAAAAGAAAAAAAAATATGACTTGCTTTTTTTTTATTATTTGCGCTTTCGTTGATTTTTGCAACATGCATAACATTTATTTATTACATTTTTCGATACTATTTTTACAGCGCCAATAATGGGAGTTGTTGATGTTGTCGATGTTGTTGATATTAAAAAAACAAAACAAAAAGCATAAAACAACATATTAATCAATATAATTAAATGTTGTTGAACACTTTTTTACGAAAAAATCCTACAGTAGAAACAGACGACAAGCAGATGCTCTATAAAAACTTACTGATTAAAGTTATGATTTTGTTTTCTTTTTATTGATTTTATTGATCTTGCAAATTTTTAGTAACTGATTAACCCAATTTTTAATATATATATTTTTTTTTGAAATATTTCAGGGCATATTTATTCCATTAACAAATATGATTAATTAAATGCATACAATATTTGTATATAGTTGTTAAACTGCGAATCGGTTCATCTGTAACTGCAGCGAATGCAAATACTATATTGTAGATATATGTATAAGATTCATACGAACAAATATATATAGTACAGATACAGACAACGGCGCGTTTTTATACGTGTCGTATTCAATTTGTGTGTTTGCATATTGAATTGGCTGCATTTATTGTCGCATTATGCATTTATTTGATTGCATTATATGGCATGGCGCCACATTATGGCCATTGATTTGGATTTAACAGCTAGCGAAGGCCTCCGCTTTAGCTGGCCCAAAATGCATTTTTAGGCCAAAGAATACCTAAACATAATTTCAATTTCGATACGAATATCCAAATTCAATTGCACATGACACACGACACACGACACTTAACACCATTCTCGATTATTTATTCATTTACCTGCTCTTTCTCGTTCTTTTAGTGCTGTTCAAGCATTTGATTTGCATGTGAGAATAGAAAAACATGTCAATTGGATATCCATCAGTTTGGTATTAATTAGTTGTTGCTGTGTTGGTCACGATTTAAGTATTGCGTTTTGTTATGCTTCTTTTTCTTGTGTAGCTAGCTGGTTTTTTATTCCTTGGGACTGGTGCGATACAAAGTGTTTGTTACTGACCTGAAAGAATAATACAAATAATATTGTTTAAAACTAAATTGAGATGGAAATGAAATTGGGTGAATTGAAATTATCGCATTTAAGCGCTATGGAAAACACAATTTATCATATTAAACATTAATCTCTGAACACGAAAATATATTTTGTAGTCCTTGTTGATGACACATTTAATGCATAATTGGCATATATCAAAGCTCACGAGTGCTAACCGTAATTAATTTGCGGTAATTTCTTACTTTTTTTTCGGTTCAATTTTGTTTTCCAAATTGCGTTTAATTTGCTTTTAATTTAACTTTTTGGGCATAGTTGGGCAAGTGTTGTTTGTTTTAAATTGCATTAAAAGTGCTGCGGCAAATGCTTAGTAACAAAATATCAATTGCCTGCCACTTAAGTTGGGTAGGTTAAAACCAATCCATCGATCCACCGTACCACCGAACCACCGAACCACATGCGCAAAATTAAATTATGAAATTAATATAATTGCAAAACTGTAACACAATCGGTTCAAACAATGGCCAAAAATGGGCAAAAAGGCAGCAGCAGCAATGGCAAAAACAACAAACGCGAGTTGTGCAAATATTAAACCTTTAAATATTGATGGCCAATAAATAAAGTAATAACCGAACCAAACAACAACAAACCCACCTGCACCACTCCGCACTCCACCCAATACACACACATAGAGAAACTGATATCAGATAGTATTGGGGCGAAGATTCGGCGTTGCGTTGCAAAAAACAAACACCAGAAAAGAAGCTGTAAATAACGATTTATGACAAACAGCAAAACAAAAATGAATAAAATGAATAAAAATAATAATGATAAAAATAAAGAATAAAATAAAAATGAAAATTTCAACGAGCGGCAACAAAGAGACAAAAACAAATTTATGGCGAACCGCAGAAATTAATTTAAATAACCTCTTTGCAACGAGCTGAGGCACAACCAACCGGCACACACACACACACACTTTCAGGTCACACACACACATACGGAAAAACAGAGAGTCAGCCTTGTAGAAGATAAGGCAGATGCCACCACGCCTTGCCTTTCACCGACTCATCTACGGCTCCTTTGCTTGCCAAGTAGGCTGTGAAAAGTTGCGACTGGTGTTTCGTTTCTTGTCTTGCTGCTGTTTGCCGTATTGGGAATTGCTCATAAATAATACACAAAAATAACATAAATAATACGAAATTATGGTCGAGTGTTGTGCCAGCACCAGCACCAGCACCAGCGCCAGCAAGTGGACAGCGCCAGAGGACACGCGATGATAAAGCACAGCCCAAGTTGCCAAGGAGCATTGTAGCAGTCGACTCAAGCATTCTCCATTGAGCATGGAGACTAACTAATATGTATGGCTTTTAATTGGATAAATTACACGAGATAAGAACACTTTTTCCTGCTCCTAGCAAGTTGGCAGCGCTTGCAAAAGACTTAACACTGATTAAGACACGTTATGAATCATGCAAAACCATTGTTGCCAACAAGTTGACTTATAATTTATGAGCTTTTAAATAAAATGGTGTCACCTGAAACAAAATTAAAACCACAAACTTTCCAACAAGTTGGCAACTCTGACAGTCAAGTGCGAAAATCCACACGTTACAGCCATAGTTATGGCACTTCAAGGCTACGAACAGGAAAATTTAACAAATGGTTAAGTTTATGAAAGTGTTAAAACAACTCGGTTGATGTTAACATTGATTGATGAATTCTTCGCACACTTTCCAGCAAGTTGGCAGTATCAGCACAAATCTAACATCTAATAAAACGCACATAGTTGGTACAGTAGCTACAAATAATTATAGTTACTAAAGTTACATTTAAATTGGGGCAGCGTGTTGGAATACCTTTTCACTTGATTAGGGTAGTTCAGTGTGACCGCCCCAGACAAAAAAATACAATTGACACGCAAACACGATAACAAAAAAAAAACCCAACTAGCATTTGATTTTGTTAATCTAAGTAAAGGAAAGCGAGGATAACCTTTAATTGAGGTGGATTGCATGGCTCAAACCCTAATGTGTGAGCCTAAATTCATCTGTAAGATACAACATTTGATTCGAGCTAAAAGTGTGCTTTAAAATCATTGCATAAGCCAAGAGCTTATCACCCATCACAACCACAATCCCAACCACTTTTGACCAGCTTCGGCCGCGACGTCAGCTTAATGACTACAATACATTTGCTCGATACTTAGGTGGATCGATGTAGCTATTATATACACAATCCATATTTTCAAACATATATACATTCCAATTTCAAGTAAATTTAAGGCCACACACTTAAAATGTGGGGTGGTAGATGGGGTGTGGAAAATCTGTTGCCTTAACGTATAATAAATCAGCCACAAAATTTCAAATGGCAAGCTATCGAAAGAAAATCCAACAGTACCCACCTGGCTTAGAGAAAGGAGGGGAAGAGAGACAGAGCCTCTTATTCAGATTCATAAGCCTTGTCGATTGGTTGGTTGGTTTGGTCTGCATTTTTGGGCCTTATGCTGATGCTGATGCTAGGCGGCATCATCGGCATCGTCGTCGTCATCGTCATCGTCTGAGAGCCAAATCAAATATGCCGCACTTCAGCTGCCACTCAGGCAATGCCTCAATCAATCAATCAAAGCCAACAGCTGCCGCCTTCGGTTCTTGGTCCACGTTTCAGCCTGATGCTTCTCCATCTCATACTCATCTTGATCCTTATACTCGTCCTTGTCGTCGTCGTCGTCGACGTCGTCCATTTACAACAGCAGCCAGCGGCAGCAACATCAGCACCAAATTGTGGCCAAGTGTTGCCAGAGCGCCAGCATTTTGGCACTGTGTGTGTTGTTGGCTAATTAAATACGCTCATAAATTCAAAAGCCGTTTCTGCCTAGCCCTTCACATCCAGTCACTCAATCCTTCTTGCCCAAGAGCTATCATCCTTCGTCGTCGTCATCGTCGTCATCGCCCTCATTTGAGACCACAGAAAAGGCCAAGCAAAAACGGTTTCGCATTTCTACTTCTGTTTGACTTAAGCGGCTCAAAGCGGTGCTCCCACTCTTTCTTCATGTTGGGGTTAAAGAAAGAGTAGGAGAAAGGAGAGGCAAGTTCTGAGGTCGCAGATTTCCATTCAAAGTGCTTTGTCGTCGGCACCACAATGCGCTTTGAACTCGACAAATCATTGAATACACGTATTTTTGTATTCTTTTTTTCTACAATTTTTTGTTCCTTGCATCTTGCTTTACTTAACGTTTCTTCTTCATCGTTCTTAGGTACTTCTTATTGCAGCTTATGTATGTGTCTGCTGAGAATCACGAAAGGGTCGCCGCATTGTTCTCGTCATTTACTTAGGCGCATTGATTGAATGCCGATCGGCTTACGAATATGAAATTGATATAGGAATGCGTCGATTTTGCTTTCATTTTTAACTTGTAGCTAATATTATTTGCGGTTTCTGATAAATGTAACAATTTAAAGAATAACGATACCCAAACACACATGCTTAAGGTTGTCGTCTCGAAAACTATTCAATAAGTTTTGTTTTTCTGAGAAAAACACTTGAACTGTTATTTATGACTTGTTTTGAATGAGAGCGTCAATTAGATTGCATTGCCTTGTGGCAAGTTCATTTCAAAAACTTGTGATGCACATTTTGTTTTTGTTTGTCATAAATTGATTTATATACAAACACGCACAGACATACACACACTCACACACATATGTATATATAGTGCTGAATTGCTGAAGTTTCTAAGAACGGGAAAAGTGCTGGGTAGATAGCGAAATCAACTGTCAACTGCCAACTGGCAGCAGGAACTCGGTTGGACAACTAGAAAACTCAAGAGTTGTGAAGAGCTGCGATTAAATTGAACTTAGAGCTTCAATTTGATATCAACTGGCTTGCAGAGTGAAATCGCTCTCTCTCTCTCTCTCTCTCTCTCTCATTCTTCCACTTACTCTGCTTCTGTCTTGGTGTGTCTGTCTTTTCCTTCCTTTCGCATGCCCTCTGTGCAAACCTATTCCGTTTGCCGAAGCTTTTCATCTAGTTTCTTGCAGTACTGTTTTCGAGTCTTTGGACCACAAATTTAATATTTCTGCCAGCATCTCTTCGCACAAAAAGTTTTTTACAACTGCTGTCGTTTGTCCATGGGATATTTGTGAGTTTCTGCGAGTGTGAGCAAGATAGCGCTATTATGGTGGCGGTCAGGTCAGGCAAAAGTCTCTCGCAAGTCCACTTGACACTAATAACAGATTTTGCGGTTGCCTCCGAAAAGTTGTGTAAACACTGCAACAACTACAACAATTGCAAACCCTTATACTAGCAGGCAACACCCACACCGGCCCCGCCATTTCGCCAAGCCAGCGCTCTGTACTTTTGACCCCATTTGCCGCATGCGTCCAGCCTCATTTGTTGCTGCTACTGCCGCTGCTGCACAGTAGCTACTGTGGAGACTGTCCATCAAAGGGTTAAGTGGCTTGTGGCAACAACAGCAGCAACGGCAAGCCGAGTGCCGAGTGCGACGCTCGTTTGGCACACTTTGAGTGACCAAAAAGGCTTTTGAGCAACATGATGCAGCGTGAGGCAACAACAACAACTGGTAACTGGCAACTGGCAACTGGCAACAGTCAACTGCAACTTTTATCAAAAAGTGTTTTTTTCTTTCATTTTTTGGTTGCAATCGTAAAGAACATACATATATACAAAGATATATAGTGTACATTTATATATGTACTCAATCAATGTATTTGTGCATTTTATAAAGCAGCAACACTGATATTGATTCATTTATCATGTTGCATGATTACGTATTTAAAGTTCAGCTGCCTCTGAAAAGCAAGCGAGGAAGCTTAATTAAGAGCTCAAATGCGCAGACAACTTCAAACCAATCCAGACTATATGGATCACACTTGTTCGGTTATTTATGTTATTTGTTTTCAATGACTTATGGGAGCTGATTGAAACTACTTCTATGAGCGTGAGTGATAATGAGAAAGAACCTTAATCGATTTTAAGTCTTTAAAAATCTTGAATCGATGCGAAAGTAGATTTTTAGATATGGCTTTAAGAAATCAAACAAATTTTAATCTTCTAAGTCGCATTGACAAAAACCAGTTAAGGAAAGTTTAAACAATTCATTAAAAAAGTATTTTTTAAGATAATTAAAATATTATTCATTGCGTATACGTAATAAAAAAAATTTCACTCTCATTCTAGTTTGCATAAATATTGCAGAAAAATATTTATATATTATTTAATTCATTTTCTTTTAAATTTATTTTTGCTCTGAACAATAAAAACTCAATCAATCAAATACAGACATAGTTTAACAATGCTGCCTAACAACACAAAAGGAAACATAATCCATCAAAAAATCTCAAGTTTCATTAAGTATATATTTTTTTTTTAGAATACTCATCAATAATATTGTCTAGGATTTTAAATCAATGTTTCGAACTAGAGTCTCAGCTCGCATTCAAATCGATTTGAGTTAATTTGCTTAAGATTCAGGAACAACCCAAATCAATTGGGCGATTTACTTATTTTGTGGTTATCAAGTGTGTTTAAGAAGTGTCTACAAGATAGACAGAGTGAGTCAGAAAGAGAGCGAGAGAGATACAGGGCAAGGAATATAAGATTCGAGGGGTTTGTAATAAAAGTGAAAAGTTGTTTTTTTTTTGCTATTGCCCGCAGGGTGCTGACCCATAAGTTTAGCTTTACGAGGCGAACAGATAACATTTTGTTTGCAATATTTATGGAATAGACCCCGAAAAACAAGCAAACAAAGTGCGAATATAAATAGAGATGTGCCCCCAAGAAATTCGCGGTCAAAAAAACAACATAGATAAATAAATAAATAAAACAAAAACAAAAAACGGTAGGGAATAGATGGAAGATGAACAAAAATAAACAACACAAACTTTAGCCATTGACCTTAAAATGGTATTTTTTTCGTTTTTTTTATGCACCCGCATATAAAAATCTGGGCTAAAGATCGCAATCTTTTGCAATAAACCACACTTCCTTACCTCCCCCCCCCCCTCCTTCCCTCCCTCAAGGCCTATTCATATTTCGCACATAGTGAAAAGACGCAAAAAAAAAGAAGAAATATGGAAAATAGGCATTTTCGAATGGTTTCTAAATTGTAAACGCACAAAATAGGCGACATAAGTCAAAATGGTGCTCCCAAAAGTTGGGCACACGCCCAGGCATTAAGAGTGGGAAGGGGCAGCGGCAGGGGCAGGGAAGGACTCTTTCTAAGGTTTTTGGAGGGTTTTCGTTTTGGGCGATGTCTATAATTCATATGCCTTGCTGTTTGCCAAACAAGAAAACCCCGCCACAATGGACACCCACAAAACAGCTGCTAAATTATTTTTTTATTGCCTGAATAGCGGACAGAAGATGGAAGGGCGGACAGGACGGTAGAGAAGGCATTTAGGTGCTGCGCCTGCAATGACAGTTAGCGTGAACAAAGTGAAAAGTATTGCCAACGGGCAACCAAGTTTTGTGCCCACGCCACGCACACTTGGCCCTTCCTGAGCCGCCTTGCACACCTCCTTCTTCTATCACCTCGGCCCTCCTGCCACGCACATAAGATGGCCTTTCCTCTTCTATTCCTACTTTCCTTGTGCGAGCAGAGCGCGTCGCAAACAAAGCACTTCAAGTGAAACTTTCGTTGGCTTTTGTCGCTTTTGTCTTTACTTAACTTTGCCACGCGCGCTGCAGTTGCCAACTGCAGTTTTAATAACAGGAAAAACAGACACGAGACAATCATAGAGACAGAGAGAGAGAGAGAGAGAGAGAGAGTGAGAGGAGCAAGAGGATGAAGTCGAAAGGACGAGAATTCTGCTGTTGGTAAGGAACGACTTAAAGATGCTCTGCGAAAAGTTTAATGAAAAAAATTGACTTATGATTGGATCTTAGGAAAATAATTTTATCCTTTTTTCTAGTTAAAGTAGCAAAAAGTTCATAATTTCGTCCCTTGCCTCATTCAATCACTTGGTTTTGCGATATTTCTCTCTCTTTTTTATCTTTGTATTAATTTTTTTTTAACTTTCAATTGGCTTTTGTGTAAAATTCTTAAGCGTTTACGCCTTACAGTTCTTTAGTTGTTTTATCAATCTTTGTTTCTTCCAAAAATTTTAATTTATTTAATTTCTATCGTTTAACCAAACTTAACTTGACTCTCTTTCCACATTTGTTTAAAAACCAGGGTATTTGAAGAGATAAAAAACTAGCTCAAAGTGCAAACATCATCATCTCAACGTTATAATAATGACTATATGGCGTCGCGTCTGCAACTGTGTACATTATATGCACGTATGTAGGTATGTACATATATGTACATATGTACTATGTATGGACGTGAAGTAAAAAACTTTATTTGCAACTTTTGCGTAGAAGTTGAAGTTGCAAGTACCCAGTTGCAAGTTGCAAGTTGCAAGTAGCAGTTGGATGCATTGCTTAATTTGCTTACTTTGAGGTTTTACACAACGACGACGACGAATGGCAGGCGAGAAAATATTTTTACAAGCTTGCCGCTTTCCTTGGCAACAAACTGTGGGACAAATGCGGATTATGACCCAAGCGCAATTCGAAGGTAAAATGATGAAACGGGAAGAGTGGGTGGAAGACCAACATTTTGCTAAGCGGATTGGTATCTGCTGTAGTCTTGGATTAACGTCATTTACCACTCGTCCAAACGACTAAAGGAAGTGAGGCAGAGAGATGTGAGTGAATTGCGGGTTGCGTTAAGTTTGAGTTTCAGCGCATTCGCTATTAATGCGCGAAAGCTCCGTTTCCGATTGTTGATGCTTGATACCTTTGCCTTTGTCCGCCCAATCGAAATATGACTAGATAAACATAGATAGATAGATAAAACAGACTGAGGAATCCAAAACTAATAACAGGCCGGAAATGTTCAGGCATTAGAGCAGCAAAACGGGGTCAAAGGGTGAACGCGGGTAGTGGGTTAATGGCGAAGCGGGTAAGTAATTATAAAACTAAGCCAACTGTGCCAAACTGTACAAACTTCAGGATATTGTTATATCAAAAGTAGATTAAATATTGTCGGCCATTGTGTAACAGTTGAGTAAAGTAATAAAGTGACTGAGCTTTAGGCTCAAAATAGAAGCTTGGAATATGAGAAAGTATTTTTGACTAAAACATGAACCGTGCAGATGACAATTGATTGAAATTTATGGTTAATTTTGTTAATAATTTTTGGGATTTGTTTCCAAATTGTTGACGATAGTGCTCAGATTAAAGTCTGAGTGTTGAAGAGCATGACACGGGGGTCTCGAGGCTGTGGCATAAGTGGCATGCAACAGACAAAAAGCTAAAGTTGCCCAACTAAATAAATGTGGCATTCAAACAAATGAATGCCCATCAGTAATACAAACACAAAATTGCACATACAGAGACAGAAACAGACATCGACCACAAGAGATGCATAGAAAAGAGAGAGAGAAAAAAGCATATACATACATATATATATATATATATATATATGTATATATCAATGTTTATGTAGAGTTTGTGGAATAGTTTGAAGCACCCATATCAGCTGTCATACATAAACGGACCGCAACATATGCACATTACAGTTATTACAGTTTGTTTTTAGGGTCAGTTTTGTTGGGATCAAGAAAACCATTTGCCAATTATGGATGGAGGATCCAAAACTGTTGCTGATTGCTGTGTATTCACTTTGTACGAATGCTCCAATTGGGTTGTATACGCTGATAGTTTTTAAGCTCTATTTCTTAAATACAGAAATTTTTGGCTACAAGCTAAGGGATATAAAACGGGTTTCGTTTTCAATGTTCAATCTTGATTTTTCATGGTTCATCTGCTCTTCAAAGAACTTCTCCACAGTAGAAGAGTCGTTTTTCTCAATCTTAAATACGAATTGAACATTTTTTTAATAGAGCATCTGCTCGTTAAGCATTTTCAACTTGTTGCTTGCTCCCTTGACTGTTTCTAATTAGTGTGGGATTTTTGTTCAGTCTTGTCGTTTTTATATAGTATAACTATATATTCGGATTGACATGCGGCCCATCGAGTCAGGCAGTTAGCAGTCCCTTGGAGTCCAACCTTCAAAAAAAGACATCATGAATATGTTTGAAAAAGCTAAAGGGATTTTTGCCTGCCCGCTAACATTGAAAAGGTACGTAAATGAGAAATTCCATTGCTCTTACAAACGACAGGTCCATTTTGGCAGGGCGAGGAAACCAAAAGGGTTAGCAAAATTTAACAAAAAAAAAAACCTATTCACTAGCTGCAAGAGTTTTTCCCGGAGCAGAAATTTTCCTTTTGAAAACGTCACCTTTTGAAAAGTGCGCGGGATGCCAGTTGGCAGCTCCCAGCTTACAGTTAGCAGAGTTGGCCCCAAAGATACAGAGAAAGAGATAGAGATAAAGAGAGAGTTTTTCGTCAGTTCGTCATGCCATATTAGTTATACAACATTTCACTCATCACATTTTTCTAAACAAGAACAATAAAGCTGAAGGAAAGTTTTGTCGCTTTTGTGTGCTGGCATTCACAGCAGGTATTCAAATATACATATATATATATAGACTAAGACAGCAAGATGTATACATATATATAAAGACAGCGTGAGAGAGAGAGAGAGAGAGGGAGAGCGAGACAGCTAACAGGATGTAGATGGGCAAGAAATGCTCGTACTTGACAGGTATTGGAGTTGAAAGGAGGTTTTGTTTGGGTGCGGTTCGCACTAACAAGATAAATCATTAGGTTCCCTCCAACTTAATTTGACTGGCTGCCAAATGATTGGTGTTTGTTGTGTTGTGTTTTGTGTTCGGTTTGTGTTTTTTAGTGTGTGACATAATCAATATCCAATTTGCTATACATTTGACAGATTTGTCATGTTTAAGCCAAAGCTATGTTCATAAACTACAAACTTGTGGCTTTGTCATTAATCGACATTTAATATAGTGACAAAAGAGGTGCAACAAGCCAAACAGAGTCAAGAATGAGTAAGACAAAGGGTGTGGTGAGACATGCATAGGCAATAGGATCAACCAATCCTACAATTGACGCACTTTAATGCAGTTCGAAACGAGTTTCAAATGTTCACATTGACAATTTAGGGCAATTTGACAATTTGCTTAGAAATTCACTTAAATAAGTTTTTGGTTTTTTTCAGAAAGAAAACTAGTATTAAATTTAATATTATATACTAGTTTTAAGTTATTGTGTCCTGTGTGAGAATACTAAGGAAATTAAGTTTGTTCTTATTTTCATATCCTTTTCCTCAAAATAAATCACAAACAATTAACATTTTTCGTTTCTATCATTGCTTTAACTTTAACTTTAAGTCAATGTTAATTTCAGGCATCTTTTATGCCAAATTTTCAAAATTTCTTTATAAAATGATTTGAGATTTGAACTCTGTATAGTACTTGTAAAATTGCCCCGTTTGCCTAAGTTATTATTATTCTTAACCTTTGTGTTACGCTTTATCATCGCTTATTTTTTATTGCTGTTCAACTTGCGCAGGTCATAATTTCTCATCCTATTATAAGCGTAGTCAATTTAGATGCAATCGCGCAAATATGATTATTCGTTTCTGCTTTCACAACTTTGATTTGATTTGACTTCACTCCAAATTCAAACGGCAAGCAGGTAATGAACTTTTTTTTTTCGTTGCCTCTCTCATTATACAGAACGTTTTTGAACGTTTGTTAAAGGTAAGTATAGGTTTATTTCGATGGATAGACAATGAAAACTGAGTTGATAAGTTACGAATCAGATTGATGGTCATGAATTTAAGTGTTTGTTGCTATTTTTGTTGTTGTTGTCGTCGACATACCAGTACTTTTATATGAGTTATAAACATTTAAGGACCCTCTTAGCGGTTCTCCGTTCTCTTGTTTTTGTTGTGTTAGGTGACTCTGGCTTTCGTCGTTCACATTTTTATGAGACACTTAGGAGATGATCTATTAGGGAAAGGCACACCAAGAGCATCAACAACGAAAATCGTGGCCAAATACTTTTCCCACGACTGCAGCCAACACACGTACACAGGTCGTTTCGCTGATTACCCAAGCATCTTATACTACTTCTTTCTCCCATTCGCCACCTCCCACCGCCCACACAACAGCCACCCTACTACGCTGAAATGCAATGAAATGTTAAAGCTTAATTCAGCCCATCTCCTTGGACACTAATGAAATGCATTTGCGTCAAATCAACGAAACAAACTTATGCCCAAAGATGAAAAAGAAGCAAAAGAAGAAGCTTTCAACATCTCACTTCTTCTTCCTTTGAATTCCCTTAGATAAATAGATGTGTGTGTGTGTGTGTGTGTGTGTGTGTGTTATACACACACAGTATTGAAACGCAAGGAATACGCCAAAAACCCATTGGGAAACCAATAAAAGTGTAAAGCAAAATATAAGGAAAAATGATACAAAAAAAAAAAAAAAAAGGAACTAAAACGCAAAAGACGAAACAGTAAAATCATAAAAACGATATGAAATTTATGCGCATATTTTATTTTCTTTGGCTTTGCCTCTTGGAACGTTTTGCTTCCTCCTGACACACACATAGAGGGGGCAACTGGGAGTAAGGCGTGAGAGTTTCACTGTGTGACAGTAGAAAATATCCAGAAGAAGCATCTTTTTGCCTGTTGTCGTTTCTTTGGACGCATTTTTCCTCAAGATTTATTTTGAGTTTTGTTTTTTGCCTTCGATATTTATACATGCGTATGTGAAACTATGTTTGCATATAGGACTGATTTTTGAGTATGCCACATAAGTTTTTGCCACCAGGCGAAAAAAATCGAAAAAAGTATATAAATATAATATGAATGCGTTATAATTCGCAACTTTTTCAAGCCAACAATCTGCTGTTGATAGAACTTGAATATTTTAAAAGAGCTTTTCCGCCAAAAACTTCTTAAATTTCATATTCCACTTATTAAAAATTTAATAAACAAAAGAAAAAATCTTAAAATATTTTTTATCTTTTTATTTGATATTGTTTTTTAATGAAACAGGAAATGAAGCTTTAGTTTCAAATCGATTGCTTAAATTTAATATTTAATTCCATTGTTAGCTTTCGCTTCACTTTAAAATCACATTTGCATAGATGCAAATACTTTTTTTTTGAGTTCCATAAGGTTTTTTTTTTTTTTTTTTTTGAAGTTTCCCGATTTCAAAAGCTTTAATTTAAATATGACCTGACTTTGGCTTAAGTTCAGAGTCTGCTTCCAAGTACTTGACCCTTTCTTTTTGTCAATATATGTTCTTATGTGCATATATACTATGTATGTATATGCATATTGATTCAGTCTACAGTGCTTAAGGCGTGCCTTACCTTTCAGTACTCTGCCCCATTTAAACTCTCCTCCATTCTTTAGTACTCGATTTTTGTACCTCTGCCCAGGAAAGGGAAAGAGAGGGGCAGAATGGAACACGTTGCAGTTAACGCCGTTAACATCGTAAAATGTTTGTCTGTGAACATGGCATAACCCACATAGATATGGTCACGCCTTCCAATCCCATATACACATACACATACTATGTATACACACTCACACACACACACACTTGCCATGTTATGTTATGTTATAGATGCAGAAGAGTGAGCCTTTTTCTTAAAAGGGAGCATCCACACACACAGTTGCTGCACTTATTTTGCGCTAGCCCTCTCCTTAGCCCCTCCCCGACTGCACCCCCTACCACTGCATTTGGCACGTTTTATGCATTCCATGGGCACAAAAAGATAGAAGGCGAGTTACTAGAGGGGAAAGCACTAGGAATAGATAGTAAATTTTACGTTTATGCGGCACTAACAATAACCTGAACTGGCCAACAGCCCAATGGGGCGGGACACAGCCAACCAATCTACACCGAAAGGAAGAACAAGAACCACTTCGTAGCTTATAGCCTATAAGAAACTTGAATCAAATAAAACTCTGCTTCATAAATGAGCATAAAATACTTAAATCAAGTTTATAGAATTTGAGCTAAATAATCTTGAGACAAGTAAAGCTCTTCTTGAATTAAGATTGTCAATTGTCATGATTTTTTCGCTCAGTGTTTACTCTCTCATTGTACCAGCTACAGGGCTATGTCCTACGGTAATGGTTGCCTTTTCTTTCTTCTCTTGCCTCAGGCTCTTTAACTTATTAAATTAGATTGCCTGTGGTGCATAGAGCAAGAAAGAGAGAGATAATCCCACATTAAGGCATCAAATTGCTGCCATATATAAACGCGCGATTTACTGTGCCTCAAAAAAAAAAAAAAAAAAAAACTTTGGGGCGGCAACGTTGTCAAAAACCCTGGCTAATTTCAACTTTATGCCCACAAAGCGAACACAGACAGATACACACACACACAGCTAGTGTTTTTTTGGCTTGTTTGTTTGTTTGTTTGTTTGTTTGCTGAGGGTTCGGTCCAGAGATCCATTCTGGAGTGTAAGTATGCAATAATTTACGCCACAATAACGCATAAATCTGTCAAAGTTGCTTAAAAATTAAATAAAGATAAATAAAATGCACGACAAAGGGGCGCGTTCAAGCGCATCAAAGTGATGAGGAGTGCGCGGGTGGAGCGGTGGAGCATTGGAAACGCGAAACTGTCGAAGCAAAGGTGAAGCAGGGAAAGTGCGCGCGCGTGTGTGTGTGTGTAAACAAAATAAACAAATAAAAACCAAGCATAAGAAAATACAATAACAAAATGTGATAAAAGCGAGCGGCTAGAGGCGAAGCAGCAAAGGGAAGGAAGGTGCTGCTAGAGAATAAATAACAAAAAGAGGAACAACGAATAGAAAGAAGAAAAAATAAAAATATCACGTATACGTAACTGAATAAGAATCTTAAAGGACAATAGAAAATATGCGTGGCTATAAAAACCAAAAATTTCAATTTTATTTATTTGCTTTTGTTGTAGCTCAGTGCTTTCTTCTCCTTCTTCTATGTTCTGATTGGTGTGTTCTTTTTGCAGTAAACAAATTAATTTATATATATATATTTTTAATGAACGAACGAAGAAGGGAGGAGCGAGCGGCGAGCGGTGAGCGGCGCTTCGACCATCAACAGCTCATCAAATTGTCTAATTGGTGTTGATTTAAATGCACGACGACCGAGTCATTAAGTCGCCAGCAAGCAACAAATCGAGTTCGTCGAGCAGAAACGTATCTATCAATGCTTAAATGCCGCCAAAAGTTGTTGTGTCGAATGTCTATTTTATAGGGCCATATTTTTCATGCTTCTTTCGTGGCATTTCTCGAACGGCTATTTCGTGGAACCACCACAAAGAACAACAACAACAACAATCGCCGTTGCGGTTAAAAGAGTTTTGGTTCCAAACTTGGCCAAAAGTCATCAAAAATCCATAGGCACAAGGTTTTTATTGCTGTTTAGACTAAACTGTCAGCACAAAGTATGGAGCTAATACTGCAAAGACAACAAAAATGTTCAAGAAAAGTCATACGAAACTCAATTGCCATGTCCAAAAGAACAACAAAAGGCATGCCACACGCAAATCCAAAGTTATTTTTTGTTAAATAGCTAAGCAAGCTCAAAGATCCGTTAAAGTCATGAATAAAGAAATATTCTTAAAGTATAAAATAAATAATTGACAACAAAATTTATTGATTTTAGTAGGCCGCCACATAAAATCAGTTTTATTTTGGTTAAAATTAAACTGTTTTTGTTAAATATTTTTGGTACATTATATTTTCTTGTTAACTTTTGTTTAAAGTGGCGAATTGTGATTCTAGTTTTGTTTTTAATATTCATTTGATTAGCACAAATGTGATTGAAATGCAACTAAAAATGAAGAAACATAAGAAAGTAAACTTATTAGAAACAAAACACAAACATCAAGGACAAAAACTTAGCCAGCGGGTCATCATGTCGTGTCCAGGCCACACTTCAAGTTCTCATTCCTGTCCTTTGTGTCCCATTTCGAGAACTAGGCACCACAGAAAAGAGCTGGCCAAATAATTAGTTTTGCATTTCTAACAACCGCACTGTGCCCAGCGGGTGGTACAAAAAAAGGGCTGGCAGTATAAGACTAACTTGGACTCGAATTGAAGATTTAGAATTGCGTTTTGGGGCTGGGTCGCACGCACGCGATACATAAAAATGCGGCAGCCAACAAAGAGGCATGCAAAAACAATTACAAAACTGCGTGCAGAACGCAAAAAAGGGAAAACCGCTAAGGGCGTGCTGGCAATCATAAAAGCTACGACACAGTGCTGCATAAAAGTTTGTGTACGGTGCAAAATGTGTGAAACTGAAACACACTAAGTTGCTTTTAAGACAGGGTATGTACTATATTTCAAAGACATGGTAGAAAAAGTCACTTTAAGAGGGAAGATTGAGGATTAATAAGTATTAAACATATCTTAAAGGTAACATATTGGGTATAAGACTGCAAGTTTGAATATACTCTGAAGCATGCATGGAAGTTCGAATCGTTTTCATTCATCTTTTGAAAAAGAACTTGCAAAAATATTTTGGATCTAACTTGGAACAATTGTTTTCTTTTTCTCAGCAAAAGTTTCGTTCCAGGTGTTTAATTTTTCCATATTTTCGCATTCAAAGTTTTTAAGTAGAACAATAAAAAACTATAAAAAAAAAACATTTACAAGCACTTAAGTACGCTTTGCACATTTTTTTTTTTACTTGCTGAGTAACTTAAAATCGAGCAAAGATTTTTTTCTACTTTACTATTTTAGACAAGTGTTTCGTTGTTATTGTTATATTATCACTTGCGTCTCACGCCTTCAGGAGACAACAACACGAACAACAACAACACTCTTGGCATTAAGTTGAACGCATTTTAATGTAATAACATTAAATGAAATTACATTAAATAATAAAAATAGCGGCGGCGCTAAGTTGCGCCTCGCATCTGGCGCACCAAATAAAACTAAATAAAATAAAAGAGAGTGCGACAAATACAAAATGGCAGTTAATTTTGACCGAGTAGCAACTAGTGTGGTAGAGAGGGGTGTGGGGGGGGCGTAAACTAGGCATCATTGCTATAAGTTGCTTTTTAGCTAATTTGACATTTAAAGTCGAATAAATAAGTTATGAAACCAAAATGTGTCTCCCTCTCGCTCAATTTATATGTGTGTTTTGGCAACTAACTGAATTTATGCAATGGGGCATGGGGGTCGCGATAAGGGCGGGGGGGAAGTGAAGAAACTGTCGCGTTTCTTGCCTCCTTGATGGACTGCGGACGGTTAATAGCTGTTGACGGGCCCACACAGAATGATGAGCATGAGTATTTTCAGCTTGAGTTGAGTTTCGAGCGAAACCATTTTCCATCATTCTTGTCCCTTGTCCTGCCTTGCATCGTTCTTGGCTTCGTCTTCGTCTACAGCTTTTACAGCTTTCTAATGATGTGCCTTTTGTAATGGTGTTGGTTGTGGGTAGGACTCTCTCTCTCTTTCTTGCTGGCGCCTCTTCTGTCTTCCTCTCAAAGGTGTTGTCATTAAAAAATGATAAATACTTACAGCACGGACTGAAATCTGCGGCTTTTAGACTTGGTGGAAATGGGTTTTTGGGTGGAAGGTTGGCGAGGGGCGAATTTGGTTTAACAGTTTTGAGCTCAAGAGTATATTGTAAGCGCCTTGCTAACTTTATAGCTAGCTAGCTAAAAACAACACCAACAACAACAACAACTGAATGACAACGACAAATTTGTTGTTGGTTGTCGCGCTTGTCCCTTGCCAATAAGCCAAGTTTTGCTGAGCAGACTAATTTTGAAAGATGATTGCACGTAAGCAGGCAAAAGAAGTAGAAGAGTGGGCTGGGACAGAACACATGATGATAATGATCACGACGATAATGACAATAATAAAAATAATAATGTTGATGTTTAAGCTGATGATGATTTAATGGTACTGACTTGCCAAAAGCGCAAGTAAGTGTACTATATACAAAACGTGAACGAAGATGAAGTTATCATTCACCTACACACACACACACACACACACACACACACACCTACACTTAGCTGACGCCATAGACTTTGAAAAATGACTTCAAGTCATCCGTCATTGTGCTAAACATATTGAGGAAAATGGCTGCTTGTGGAAAGTGAAAAGCTTTTGCACAAGCTCCGAGTGCGGCAATTTATTAGCTGCTTTTTTTTTTTAATATCCACTTTAAGGCGATCAGAGTTAAGAACTAACAAGTGCTTTTTACTCTAACTAGTTGGCAAATATAAGTGCAGTGAAAAATGTGTTGAGAAATGGAAAATAAAACAAAGGATTGAACTTCATGTCTCATTAAACTTTTTTTCAAGTAGAGTTTTACTTAAAGAACATAAAGTTACTCTGAACATGAATATTTCGAATCATAATGTTAAATTATCATCATGTTAATAACATTCTGAAGCTCTGTTAAGTGCCTCTGACATTGGTTTACAGTTGCTCTCACAAAAGTTCGAATACATGTAGCGTAATTAAATTAACTCAACCACCAATTGAAAATGCTGTTGTTGAAAAGTCAACAATTGTTCTTTCAAAATATTTCCACAACAAATGATGCTTGTTGTTGTTGGTGTTTGTGTTCCCGGAGCCGATAGATTGATTCAATTAAAATCAGCAAGTTGCATATCAAAAAGTCAGCAAGCCTATCAGTTAGGCCCATCTGTCTATGATTGGCTTGAACAAAAGTATAATTGGAGTCTGTTAGACGCACACACACACACACACACACACAATACACACACAAACACATACATATGGTATAGATAACGTTAGCTGCTGTTGTTTATATTGTTGTTGTTAATGACACATATCAAACGTCATGCTGCGACACATTTGGCCTCGAACTGGAACGCCCAATGTACAGGCAGCAGCAAAAAACAGCAGCTGAACAACAACAACAACAATACCAAAAGCACCAACAATAACAACAAACACATGTAATGCATGTTGCGCCACACACAACGAGCCAAAAACGAGCCATTTAAGCCCAAACAACAAAGAACTTTGTCTATGCAACGAAACAGATAGTAAAGCGCCGACAACTCCCCTAGAGAGAGAGAGAGAGTGAGTGTGAGAAAGAGAGTGTGAGGCGGGGGGAGAGTTGGTGGTATGCATAGCGAGACTGCAGGCGTTGCATTTACAAGGCATTTGCTCTGAATTACACATGCAGGCAGGCAGGCAGGCAGGCAGGCAGGCAGGCAGACAGACATTCAGAAAGACAGACAACAACAGCAGCAACAAGGGACAGTTATTGAAATCTAGCCTCAAAAAAATATATAAAAAAAACCAACAACAAAAGCAGCTAAATGAAAGTGATGACGGTGGCAAATACCCTGTACAATAAGCTATGAGGGTATTTTGTCAAGTGTCTGTGTTTGACATGAAAGTCTAGCTTATATATAAGAAGAAACAAAAATTTCTCCTTTATTGCAAATGCAAGGAACTTAAGTGAAATTTTTTGAGCTTTCTGTGTTCAATGCTTATATGCAAGTTTTCCAAGAATAAAGGCTATCATCTTGAACCATAAGAGCTTGAAGATGTAGGAACTATGTGAAGACGGATTATCAAAATTAAAAATACAGTTAAATATCTTTGAAATCTGTTAATAAAACCAAATACTTTGACGGTTGCTTCTTTCTGAATTTAATGTACAACTTAAGGTCTACGAATATTTATTTATTTTGTTATTCTTATTTTCTTACTTTTAAAGAATCTGAGATTAACATGATCATTAGTCTTATATGACCTTATGTATTATATACAGGGTACAAAAACAATGACATTAGATGGCTAAAAGAGAGTGAAACAGAGGATTTTGTAGGAGCCAGGGGCTGTTTGTCGCATGGGAACGCATGGGAAAACATAAACACACACACACACACACACTCATACACAGTAAAAAAAAAAACACGCAACGCAGCGCAGCGCAGCGAAATGAAAATTGATTTGTTATGAAATTTGCTTGTCTCATGTGTGTTGCTGTTGCTGTTGTTGCTGCTGTTGTTGTCAGTTTGGGTTGGGTTGATTGTGATCAATGGTTGGTTGACTTTGTTACCAATCTAGTGTAGTATATCTAAAGCTGCACCATATTATTCCCATTTCAATATTTATGTATTTGTTTCATATCCATTATCGTTTTTACGCGTTTGTACACTTTTTGTCATTCTTTTGTAGCGCTAATGAACTTAATTGCTTGCAATGGGACCATTAACAGTTAACTACGAACCTCGTACGAAAAATACTTAATGACAAAAAACATTATATATCGTATAAAAACCTAACCAAATCGTTCACACGTTCGTTTGCACACACTTCACAACGCACAAAAACACAACAAATTAATGTAATTACGTACAATTATTTGTTTGTTTGTTTGTTCTCTTGTTTTATGTTTGTTTATGTTCGTTGGTTATTTTGCTTGCTGTCTTTTTCTTCAATTCTTTATACCCTTTAGTTATACTAGTTGGAATGTTAGGGTGTGCTTGACCTTGATATAAAGTTCTAGGAGACAAAAGCTCAATCAAACCAAAGAGTTTTGTTTCATGTACTTTCTGAATTTTGTGGATACAATTTTCCAAAACGGCTTTTTAGAGACTTTACATAGACTATTCCATATTCAAGCCATATATTATCAATTAAAGCCGGTTACGTACAGCAACAGCAAGCGACGATGTTTTAAAACATAAAAATTCAAAAGACTTTCCCAAACAATTTGTTTATTTCATGGCGCATTTCATGCTCATTGAGAATGCACAACACATGCAATGCATCAACATTAAACGTTCAACAATGACGATCCCTCAAACTACATAGTACAATATACTACATATGTAGTCTAACCGCAAAGCCATTTTGAATGAAGGGGCGCCACGCATGCGTGCCCCAAGTGAGCACGTTGCAAGCGTTTCCAATTGTTTGATTGTGCCTAACTAATTTCGCTTTCGTTATGCGATGTTGCGACTCTTTGTTGTTTTGTTTTGTTTTGTTGTTAATGTTATTGTCTATGTTGTTGGCAGTTGCTGTCTAAATGTCTTGTAGTTTGGGGCTATTATATATAATTTACTAGCCATTAAATGGGTACGCATAATGACCAAAAGCAGAGATACAACAGCAACAGTATATGCTGATGACAAGCTTTTGGGCTATAATAATAGCACTCCGAATGGTTATGTAAATGGTAATCGTTGTGTGGTTTCAGTAGTTCTAGAAATGAGAAGTACTATGCTGCGAGTGTATCGACCTACAAAATCACTTATCTCTCGCTACAGATCCGATAGCCTCGATTCAAATGAATTTATATTCAGCTTCACAAATCGATGTCTCACATTGCTACTTCACATCTGTATGTACATACATGCCCCACACCCAACAAATATATACATGCATACATGTTGTGAATCAAGTACATGCAGCTGTGCTTTGGCCTCACAAACTTTGTCAGCAATTCAAATATGATTTTGACTTTTTTTACTCAGAGTATGTTTGTTCCGTTAAGTTATCTGCCACATATTGAAGCAGGCCAGAGCTACGAGCATAAAGAGTATAAAACTAAACTCTAAGCTAAGATTTCTTGATGCAATGTACATCAGATGTTATAAGATGAATCTTAAGGAAACCGTAGAAATAATGATTAACTCACTTTATGCAAGATTAAAACGAGAATCAGATTTCTTAAAGTTTAAATACCAAGCAAAAAACTGTTAGTATAGCATTTACATTTTACAAGCAATCATAGTTCAACAAGAAACTTGATTTTTCTCGATGATTTTTATATCAATATACATACAGATTCATAAAGTCCGCCAGCACAAAACGAATCAAAGCAAAAGCCTTCTCGAACTGAAGGTCAACTAGACGACACACAAAAAGCTTCGAGAATTGACAGCCACTAATAATCAACAGAAAAATGCATTGACAAGCAAATCTGCGATTAGAAGTGGTTTGTGCCAGCCAACCAAAGTCTCTGTAAAATCGTGCAGCTCGTGGTTGTGGCGGGTAGTTGGGGGGCAAGTTGTTGTAGACACATGTCAAAATAGACTCGAAACTCGACAAACCTGCAAATAAAATAACAAAAAAAATATGGAATGAAAAAAACAAAATCGAATGAACAAAATTGATTGTTAAATTTTAAAAAAGGCATCTAACACGTGTTAAATGGCTGAGGCACAGAAGTAAATAAAATTCGTTTCGGTAATTGTTAAGAGAGCGCACAAAAAGTCAAGAGGACAAGGAAAACAAGTCAAAATGTTACGTATGCGGCGAGTAAGCTATGTTATACCCTGCACAAGGATTTAAGCTCGCTTACTAAATAGTATAAAAAGTTTGATTTTCTTAAAGCAATATTAACATAAATAAAGTTAAGTATGAAATCTTGGTATATGGAATATACTTTCCTCATTGTTACACTCTGTGTCACATATTCAACGCAACTCTTGCTTTAATATGATTAAAGGGTATTCAACAAAATTCTAAATTGGAAAATAATATAATCAATGTTTGGGCTGGCTAGATGGCTGGCTGGCTGGCAAGCAAGTTTCATGTTCTACTTGTACAAAATATTTTCATTTTCGATTTTTTTACTTTTAGCTTTTTATTTTGCTTTTTTTTTGCATGGCTTTTTAATCAAAAGACAAACCGCTGGGCGCCACACTGAACACTTACTAACACACACACACACACACACAGAAACTTGAAGTGTCGCATTTTTATGTGTGTGTATTTGTATGCATGTTTGTAGGTCATCTATGACGGACGTATCGTAACCGTAATAGTAATCCGTATCGCAGGGTTCATAAGGTTCACGCGGCATCGTCACGCCATGTCCAAACACACACACACACACACGTACACACAAACTAAAACATACAAACATGAACTTATTAGAGGCGGCTAGATGGTATAAACGCCTACAAAACAAAAGTCCAACCCTTGTGCTAACGACTTTTTAGCAAGAACTTTCTTTGAAGGCCTTTCCTTATAGGCTTAAACTTTGCCTCTGACTCAAAATCATTTTTATACATTAATTACATTGGCCATAAAAACTATATTTCAACTAATGAGCTGTCGAATGTTTATTTTTAAATATTTTTTATCACCCTTTACATTTAAAATACATTTAAAAATATAATTTGATAAAGTTGGTTTATCGAGTTTTCTCTCTATTTTATTTCATTTTATCTCAATTTCTAGAAAGGAATGTGCAAATTGCTGTGACTTTATTAAATTTTTTTTATTATGTCTCATTTTAGATAATGTTTTGCAGCGTTTTTAAATGATTTTCATGGAATTCAATTAGTAGAAATTATTTACTTATAAAATGTTTAATTAAATTTTCGCTTATTTCATCAAAATATTTAAAGCATAAATGAACGATTTTTAAGTGAAGAAGTTGTTTTCAAGGCTTTGAAAACATTTTCGCTTCGTCGCTTTTTCAAAGCCCTAAATTTCAATTTCATGGATTTCTTTTTGTTTTCTTCTTTTTTTTGTTTTTGTATCAAACACTTTGATTGCTTTTCATGTGTCGTCATGTCGCACAGTACGATGTGTGTGTGTGTGTGTGTGTTAGTTTGTGTCTATTAAACTCGGCCTGAGCTTAGCTGACCTCAAACCCAATTCCAGTTTCAGTGTATCATACGTGTTTCTATGTGCATGTGTATCTGTATCTGTGCCTATATCTGTATCTGTAGTATCTGTGCAGTGTATATCGTGTTGTGTTGCAGTACAGTCAAGTGCGCTGCCTGTTTCGACCTTTGTCACGACAAGAGGACCAGAAACTGCCAATTATGCAATAAAAAATGCTAAATTGATAAAAGCCAAAATAAAGGAACTATAACAAACGAAACAACAAACAACCAAAAATCAATTCAAAACGTGCTTAAAACCCCAATTCTAAGCAATGCTCAACTGTAGGTTACTCTGTAGCCGAATAAAGTTTTAAAAAAAAGTATTGAACAGCTACTCTAATTATTATAACTTCTACCTAGATTTTTACTAGCTGTAGCTCATAAAGATCCTGAGATCTGCTGTTAGAATCCAACAATGTTTTCAAAATTATTATTTCTACGACGAAATAGACTTGCTTTAAGCTTTATGCAAAGGGTAGATGGTAGAGGAAATTTTTAATTTTCTGTAAAAATAGCCGGCTATAAATTACATATTGCCCAGCCGCGTCGCGACGGTCAGGAAACATAAAACATTTTTGTGTTGTGTCGTGTAAATTCCCAAATCCCCCAACTTCAGCACTGCTCCTCCCTCTCTCTCACTCTAAGCAACCCATTATTTGAATGAATGAGCGAGCGAGCGAGCTAGCAAGTCAGTGTGAGTGCATAAGGGGCTGAATGACCTTGCCATAAACTAAATTGAAATATTGCTGGCACAAAATAATAATCAACTATCGAATTGCAACAAAAACAATATATATATGGGCAATAAAACTAAATATTTGATGTGGAAATGGAAGTGGAAATTATTAAAGTAGTAAAAAATTTTGTCATCTTAATAAATAGTGCAAAACATTATTTGAGGATTCGAAATTCGATTCGATATGTTATTTCAACAAATTAAATCGTAGACAGTTTTGAATTCGAAATCATTGTGTCAATATTATAGCACCACTCAGATCATAAAACAAACACATAGCTGATTAATTTACTCTTGAATATTGATAAGCATTTGGTGACTGATAGCTGCTACGGATTAAATCTAATGTATTAATATCAAGTTAAAGTCTCTCATGCTATCTCTACAAGCATAGAATTATTGGCAAGTGAAATAACATTTCAAACATTCCATTTGTGATTTAATTTGATTAACGATAATAATAATTCCATTCCATTCTCTTATTACGCATTAATTGCACATTAAGTACACTTCTGAATACATTCTCCTTCATATGATTACCCCACACATTGATAACAGACTTTGCTACAAAGGGCAGCATTTGAGTTGGGGAACGCTTTGAATAATGCATAATAATACTCTTAGTAACACAGCAGCAGCAGCTCTGATCAAATCTGGCGCATGTGGTAAATGTTTTCTCTACCGCCACCCTCGCCCTGAAATCCCTGGGGTTAAGCTTTGAGGCAAGAAAATCGCAACAAGTCACACCAAAGCATTGATTCACAAAACCAAAATTTTAAAGGGGACCCAACAAACAAACACAAAAAAAAAAAAAGAAAAGCACAGCTGTTGCTTCCAATTCCCTTGAGAAAGTAATGAGCTCAGCATATAAAATATGCACACAAACAATAGCGCACACACACACACATGCATGCATACAACTAACGCCCACATAATTAACACTTTGGTTGACTGGTAAATAAATATTTTGCCTGTGTATAACACACATACACACCCTCATACACACACACAGACACACACAAAAGCTGCCTGTCGAAGTCCGAAAAACAAAATTTATAACATGCTAGAAATAATAGTGGCGCTTGATGTAGCAACAATGTATAAACGTTGCCACACATTCACACACATTGACACACACACAAACATTCACACCAGCGCACAAATGTGTCCCACTTACAGCTTAAGGCTTAGTGGTGTTGTTGCTGTTTTTTTGTGGCAGCAGCAGCAGCAACGCCTTCGCCTTGTATAGTCTAATCAATGATTAGTATGCCCCTTGGCCTGGTCTTTTACTTGGTCTGCCAATCAACGATGCTGCAGCCAATCGACCGATAAAGGCCCATGCAACACACACACACACACACTCGAACACTTTGGTACATGCATATAAATTAATGGACAGCATGTAAAAAATGTAAGAAAAAAGTTGAATTATTAAAAGCTTGGCGAAAATCGAATACTCTGCTTTAGTATATCACATATGCCAACCTATTATATTGCTGATAAATTTCATTTATTATTTTGAATATTACGAGCTCTTAATGATTAGTGAAAAAGTCGCTCTATCGATAATAGAGGGAACTTTTTGATATATCTACAGCACAGCTCTGAAGTTTTCTTGCAATAAATCATCAATAGCGAAAATTTCATTAAGCATCGAATCCACACATGCCTCACAGGCTCAATTTTAGTTCAACACAGTTTTGTACTAACCAAAAAAAAAATAAAATATGAGAAAACCCTTTGGGGGGTAGTGGGCCGGCCAATGCGTGTTTTACATGATTAAAAAGTTCGAAGGCGCAAACATTGTTGATTAAACCAAAGTTTGTGTTTGCCGTTGCAATTCAGCCAGACGAAACAAGAAAAAGTAGGAGATGTCGAAGCAAGCGTTGGAGTTCAAACTACAGAAGCAGTCACACCAGAAACACACAAGTTGAGCGTTGAGAACAAAAGAAAAGGAACCAGACAAGAGTTAAACATACACACACCTTACTACATATGTATGTGTGGGTTGCGTTAGGCTTGTAACACTGTCGTCGTTTTAAAACCCACTCATTCCCATACACCCACACGTTTTACTATTGGCTAAATACAACTCACGTCAAGAAACTGAAACCAAAACAAACCAAACGAACCCAACTGAACCACATCGCATTGCACCGAACCAAACCCAACCGAACCAAACGAAATGCGTTGCACAAGTTTTATGGATTTCCCTTTAGCATTTTCCAGAATTTTCCTTTTCTCCTTTGCTCTCTATAATTTTTTTATTTTTTTTTTTGGGCTGTCAGTCGCAGTGGCTGTGGCAGTTCCGGCTTGCGTCTTACAAGCTTTGCCGCAAATATTTCTTTTGTGTACCCATCTCAACTGGGACCGGAAAAAGGCAGTCAACGCGTGCACAATAGGTATAGCGCCCCGGACACTCTGACTGAGATGCTGATAACGCTCAAGTTACTCTGTGTCTGTGTGTGTGTGTGTAACGTGTGAATAAAAGAATCAGCAACTGGTGGAAGCTTATCTTTATTAGTCGAAGAAAGAGAGAACGCGACAAAAGCAAAGGCTTAAAACAAATTGGAAGGTGTCATTGTCGGTGATCAACGGCTTGAAGAGTTAGGATCATACGAAAAAAATGTGCAAAAGTTTGTTTATAAATGATCAAAAATTAAAGATCTCATTAAGAAAGACATTCTTATAGAGTTTATTAAAGCTTAAAGCTTAAAATAAGTATATAAAGTAGGGAAATTAGCAAAGCGAGATCTTAAAGTCTCTTGTTGTTTGTTTTTTTGTGTTCTTTGAAAAGTTGGTCGAAATAGACAACAACATGGTTTCGATTGTCAAATTTCAGGTAAAGGCTAGAGAGAGAGAGAGAGAGAGAGCGAGAGAGAGAGAGTGAGAGTGATAAAAGCACAGCATGCATAACAGTCAACTGAAACGCGTCACTTTATGGTCCAGTTCAGTGTTGATAAGTGTCAGAATCAGTGGTGATAGACGTCACATGCAGTGCATTTTTGTAGACACACGCGCACGTGACATGTAGAGATGCTGTCTCCCTGCATTCGCAAGTAGAGGCCACCAACACATGCAGTGTCGCACTGTGTGTGTCAATATTTTAGAATGTTGCTGCTGTCGCATGCCTCAAATACCGGGTGCCTCAATGCCGATTGGCCCAGTTTCTCGTGTGCACAAAATATTCACAGAACGATAAGAGTAAAAATAAAAGGGGTAAGGGGGGAAACTGCATGAACTGGCGTTTTGAATGAGCTGGTTTCGGCTTGTGGGCGGCGTAAGGGAGGGGGGCTTAGTGAAGTTGTGCTTCTCACGTTTTGTCTTGAGTTTTCAAGTTATTTTTTCTGTGCGTATGCGTGTGTCTGTCTGTATGCTTGTGCTTATGCAAAGTGACTTCAAAAAGGATTTCAAACGAATTTGTTATGCGCATTTTGATGTCATTATCCTTAAAAGTCATTGGCCTCCTCAACTGTCGTTGGCTATATGCCGCCTGTCTGTCTCATCATCAACATTATCATCATCGTGTGTCTCCCCGTCTACCCTCAACTGCTATACTTTGCGAATAAATTGGGCCGACACCAGAGGCTTAACAACGATACTTTGCTACTCGCTCATACATTGCATACAGTTAAAAAAACGAGCGAATGAGTATGCAAATCTATTTATATGCCAACTACTTATGTGGCTTTGTTTTGTCGCTGACCCGCTGTGCCAAAGACTCACTGACTAACTCTCGACCCTCTCTCTTCACACACAATCTATGTATGTATGTACATTGTACATGCATATCTACGAGTTGTTTAGGCAATTAATTTTCAAGCTTTTCAGATTGACTGTGCGTCGTCCTTTTTGTCATACGTTGCCAGTCTGTTGTTGGCTGTTGTTGCGATTATAGTGTCTAAGTTGAGGGCTAAGCATGGGTCACAGTTCATTGTCCCTTTTGTTATTGTTTCACACTAACGTTCGGAATTAAGAGTGTTATATAGGCCGTGCCTAGTAAGGCTCTACCCTCACTCTGTCGAGAGCTTTACTGTCTGACCGTTGATGTCAGCAAAAGGTCGCAGATTTTCCCAGCTAATAGTCAAAAACACTCAACTCATACACAAAGTCATTGTTCGACAGACAAGTTTATTCGTCACTATTAATAGCTCCATAATTGCTAATGAATATAGAGTGGAAAGTTTTACCCCTGAATTTGATTGCAACCCATTTCTGTTTAGATTGTCAGTTATCTGATTACTCGTTACAGTGTTGTGTGCTTAAATAAAGACTTTAATGCATTGTTTTATTATCAACGACAGGTTTTTTGAAGTTTACTGTCTGTTTTACACAAATATTCAATAGGGTTAACTTACTCGTTAGATGTTCAAGCATTACTCGCTACTTTTTATACCATAGGTTTATTGCGACATACCAGCTCAAGTTTACAAATAAATACTAGTTTATTAATAATAGTTTATTTAATCAGCTCACTTCATTTATAAAGCCTTAATAGCCTCACTCGTTACTTTGGCATAACATTAATCGAAACAATTTGTCAACTCACGACTAGTTGCTCATCAAGCAAACTTTTCTTGTTTTCATTTAAATTGTTCTACAAGTTGCGCTTTAATAATACATTTCCTACCTACAACCTAACTCAGAAGGATTCGTCGACTATTTGCACTAGCTAGTTTATATTTAGCTGAATGAGTTTGCTTTCTCAGTTTCATAGCGCATAGCATTCAGATGTACTATGTTTGCTTGTAAGCTTGTGCTGTGTTGTAGTACGTTGAGTTAAGTTCGTTTGAATTTTCGCAGCACTTTGTAATATTTACTTAGCATGGCCTGGGCTCAACACATTGCGAATTCTGTTTAAGAGATACATTGCTTGTAGCTTGTTTCTTAGCTCATTTCTCGAATTGTGTTTGTTATTTTTATTTTCTTTTTTTTTTACTGCTAGTCTTCTAGTCTGAACTATTTATAGACGCAGCTAATGAGGCCCGGCAAGAAGCGCAACTATTTAAGCTACATGCTTGCTTCTTTCTCATCGACACTGGGGAAGGAAATGACAGCGCCAAAGAGAACGGAAGTAAATATTAGAACACTGTGTGCCGGTACGGTTTGTGCTTATGTATGTGTTTGTGTTGGGTGGCATTACAAGTCTGAAGCTTAAACGGAAATGCTCTCATTGTATCAGGGGCAGTGGGCATATCAAATGTGCAAGGCCAGACATTGGATCTACACAAACACACACACACACACACACAGTCTGGTTTGAGAATGAGTCTGATTATTAGTTGCGTGTTAACTGTCTATTGTCATAATTAAATGTGACATCCACCATAAAGCTTCAGTTACTAGCATTTGGAAATTAGAAAAAGCTTTTAGCAAAGAGCGCAAAAACATGGAAAAAACTGAAATGAGCAAAAACAAAACATAAAATAAAATAAAATTACTACATGACAATTCCCACAGAGTCTGTCTTTCAGTCCAGTTTCGTTTAGTTGTGTGCATGTAATACGCAACTTTTATATCTAATCTAAAGCGTGCTGCTAATTATATCGGCATTTGGTGAACGTTTCGATTCATTTTGCCCCAAAACCGTAATCCACCCCTCGTACCTTTCGGCGCATTCATTTCTATTAAGGGGCATATCAATGTTCTTAACTTTGTTGTTGTTGTTCTTTCTTTTGGAATGTTTTCCCATTTAAGTGTAATTTTTGTTTCATATGTATACATAGTATATGTATTTTTATCAGAATTAATTAATCTATTTTAATGGCATTGACTGGAGCTCGATTGATTGGCCAGCTCATTGGCTCAATGTCTCCTCTCGCTTTCTCTCCTCTCACATTGCAAGTTTCACTGATGGATATCTGTGTGCCCGTAGCGTACCCTTCAGGCTAGTCAAGCGCATGTATAATGCCATCAATCAAATGCAATTATAAACTATCTCCTTATTCGCTGGATTGATGGAGCTGCACACGTGCACAATTCTATGGGGACTTTAGAATTTCCCACACACAAACAAACATAAGTTTGTGCTCCTCGATATATGAAGGGGCATGTGGCAAGTAATGATAATGATGGTGTAATTACCATTCACGTGGCTAGTCTCTATAGGGTCTTACTGAAGTCATATCCTTCCTCTCCTGCGTTGGCGGTTTTTAGGGCAATTTACTTGTGGTCAGCTTGGGGGTGAGACACGAGCACACCTCATATCGCTGTCAATCAGCTTGGCTGGGGCCAATTATCAATCTATATTTATGAATGGTTGATGTCCATTGTTTAACTCTTACGCCAATGTTGACGAAGTTAGTGCCAAATGCGCAAGCAACGTGTTGACAAGCAATCAACTTTGGGAAACTTAATCGTAACGAGGTAATGCTTTTTACTATAAGCTATCTTGTCACACTATGCGAAGCATTTTTGACGAAGGTGAAAATGTGTAAGGGAAGTATTTAAGTGAGTTTAGTTACTTGAGCTTCCGTAAATTATTTGTTACTTTATGATGTTATGAGGTTATGAGTTGTAGTTAATAAGAAATCTGTCCCTGATAATATTGTTGATTTTTTAGTTAAAACTTTCGTAATCACTAAATCCATTTTAACTCGTTACTCACGCAAACACTCGTTTCTTGATTATATGCTCATTTGTTAGACTAATGCGAATATGAATAAAGCATTTAATAAAAACTTTAAGCAGCAAGTTATGCACATAAAATACAACAAACAAAACGTACTTATTTTATAAACCAGCCAATTTTCGACAATTTACACAACCCTTTGTAACCGTTTCAGCTCGCTGATGCGTCGCAAATTCGCTTACTTATGCAAAACATTACTCTCGCTCAACTTTTTTGTGTTTGCAAATTGTGTTGGCAAATAAATGAAACATCCCCGTACCCCGTTAAGCACGCTTTTAAAACGCCCTGCTGTACTTTGGTTGGACTACCTTTGAATGCCGTATTTATTTTCATATCTAACACTGACCCAATTCAGAAGCCACAACAACAAAGCTAGCAAAGAAGTTGAGAGCGTGACTAAGCAACAGATTTGCAACTATTATTCTTCTATGCTTGCCTGCCTGTTGTTCTACTCTTGTTTTGTTGATTGCCCTCTTTGTTTGTTTTGTGTCAAATAAAATAACAATTACGTTGCATGAAATTGCATAGATAGTCTTTGTGCATCTTAATATTTTCCAATTTACAAATATTTAGCAATTTAAGAGTTAAAAACCAAAGCTATTTACCGAGAGAAAGAGAGAGAAAGCGAGAGAGTGAGTACGAGAGAAAGGCATACCAAACTACATATTATTTTCAGTTTCTATTCGTAGTAGTAAAAGTTTCTAATTAAAAAACCCAAAAAAATGCCTTTAGGAGAGGCCTGCATTTGGTTTTTTAGTTTTTCTCTCTATCTTTCTCTCTGTGTGAGTGTGTGTGTGTGTGTATGTGTGGTTGGTTTTTGTTTTCGGTTATTATTAAAATGATAATAACCTCAAAATCAACATGGCCTCGTACCAAAGACCTCTTCCCGCTTCGCCCCATCCACCAGCCTTATGCTCGCCCTCATGGCCATGCGTAGAAAGTCCTTTCATGCCATGTTTGTCATTTATTTGTTTGTTTGCCGCACTATCTCCCTCTCTCTCTCTCTTTCCTTCTCTTTCTCTTTCACACACATTCCCACTCTTTTTATAGCTCTTTGACTATCTATCTCACTGTCTCTGTCTTCTGGCATGTTCATCGTTTGTTCACAGTACTTTTTTTTTTTCTGTGGCACGGTTTGTGCAGCTCAACGCATTCAAAGGGAACCAAAGTAGTGATGAAGAAGAAGACGCAGACGAGCGCCGAGTAGAATGATAGCAGCTAAAATTTGCACAAATAATAAATGCAGAGCCAAAAAGCAGCGGCAACCGTAATAGTTGCCAAAAACTCTCAGTCGAAAACCCTTAATCAAAAGTTTAAACAATATAAAATATGAAAAATGTTTCAACAAGTAACGAACGCAGGCGGCGGCCTGCAAGGGGCTACGGTCCCCCAAATCCACACAAACGCCCAACAAACAAAAAATGATGCAAAAAATTATGGGAAAATATAAGAAAACGAAACTGAAAACATGCCAGCAAATCCGTCGCGCATACAGATATCATAATAATATATATTATGAGGAGAGGGAAGACCGAGTGTCCCGTTGGCCACTTGGTCAGCGTGTCTATCGTTTCATGTTAGCCACCAGCTGCGTTTTTCAAGAGTCGCATAGCTAAACAAATATTCACTGGCAACTCTCTGGTTACGTTTTCAGGCATACCTTAGTATTGCTAGTATCCTGCAAGTGGGCCCGTTGCAAAGAGCCTTGAAATTGTATTTGGGTTTTTATTTTTTTCAACGTATTTTTTTCCCCCACATTTGTTTTTTGTGTTGTACCTTTGTCAGTCAGCAGTCTTGTATCTGGGCTGTAAGTTGGCAATTGCCTGATGCATGCTTAAAACCGGCGAATCAACATTGCCTTTGACGAATCCTCATTGTTAATTTTTTGCAGCTACCTATGACAGTGTATGTGAGCCGTGAGTAAATATTGGCTATACTAGTAAGGCTGACATCTATTATTTCACAACTTTTGTCCTAATCGTTAAACTCGCTTCTCGTCGAATGCATTAAGTTTTGCTACTCGTTAGACTTTAATAATAAGTTACCTATTACTCGTTACTTGTCTTCTCAAGCTGATTCTCAAAATAGAAATGTTTAAGCTTTGGCTTTTAATGCGCTTAACTTTTTTCACATATTATCCTCTTTGATATTTTGCATCATATTTGTGTTTGCTTGCATTTGACTCTTTTAAGCTCAGCCACAGACACGCATCACAACCGTTAACTACTCAAAGATTTTGTTTGGCAGCATTGTGCATTTTTAATGTCCCCACTGTCGATTTCAAAACGCAAATGCAAACGCAAACTTATCCATAAAATATGCAACAAATTTGCTGATAAAAAAACAGACTCACACACACAATATTGTGGACTATCTGCTCCTGATGCTGGCTGGCTAGCATAACAAGCAATAGAAAAAAAATCACAAAAAAAAAAATGGGAATTTATGCTGTCAGTCAGGCCGACCTTCCACACACACAAAAACACACACACTCAAATGGTATCCATGCGTGTATCTGAGAGATGCAAGCACTTCTTGTACTATCTGTTCGAGCTGAATATTTTTTCCATAACATTTTGCATTTGCTTGTTTATGGTCAGGCAGTAGAAGATTTCTGTCACTGCTGACACAACGCACACAAGTCTTTGCTCAAAGATGCGCATAATAACGAATAACAGCAGTAGCTGGTAGTAGAACTAAGGGTACATATGCGAGTACTCGCATATGTATGTATTCGATTTCGTACTTAAAGTTGGTATACGTTGAATTGTTTAGGCCACCAGGCATACATAGATACATTTACACAGTTGAGCTGTTAGTCACACATGGCACACTGCGATCACAGTAACAATATGTCGCCCCCCCATTCATTGGACCAAACAAGCCACAGAAGTTTTGTATTCGAATATTTCAAACTACCCTGTAGCCCTAAAAATGTCAATTAGCCAGCAGAATCGAGCAGTCTTTGTCATAACTAACTGATTGCTATAGATATTGGTAGCATTTAAATTGAGATTGAATTCTTTCGAAATTCAACTGTTAGTGAATAAGTTTTTAGCTAAAAGCTTGACTTTTAAGAAATATTTTCTAGTCGTTCACTTGTCACAAAAATATAAAAGTTTATTTCGACATCGTTTGGCTTTGGCTTTTTACGGGCAATGCCATCAAGCCCATAATCTGTGCGAAATGCTGTGCAATTTGGTTCAATTGGCGAAAATCCCGCTTCACTCAAAGCACTCTACGTACATACATACATACAAACATACGTGTATGTTCGCTGGACTGTGGTCATGTTCAGGACATAGGCTTGTCTCGATGTCATCATTCTGGCGCTTTTTGCTATTTGACAGCATGTGCTTTCTCCTCAACCTCTCTTTCATCGCCGCTGACTGTACTGTGTCTGTTGGATACATGCTACATACATGTCCATGTAACTGCTGTCCACGGCACACTAGAACTCGATGAACAGGAATGTGTGTGTGTGTGTGTGTGTGGAGGGGGGAGGAAGTTTAGCTATAGATAGATAATGGTTGGAGTGTTTGGGTGTATTTTTGAGGTTTGGCCCAGTGACAGGCATGATGTATGGTTTTTGTAATATTTTGTGTCACATCAACATCAGCATCAACATCAACATCAACAATGAACATTGAACAATGAACAATGAAACAGGCGCGTCTAAATATTTAACTCGGATTTGTGTGACACCGGCCCATTGACCGTTCAGACGGTCATTGGCCATCGGCTTGACGAATGACGCGGCCCTTGACCATAAATTAAATTTTGATTTCCATATGGGGATTTGCACACAAAAATGCCAGAAGCAACAAATGAATAAAAGATGGGTCAAACCAAAAAAGGAAAAACTTATTTGCGGTTTGAAATTGATCCATATTAATATAAGCATAACTGATTTGGGGGCAACTACAAAAAAGAATTTAAGCTTTGTACAAAAACTTTTGCCTTCCATTCGATTAATTTTTACATGACTATGACTTTCTTAAATATATCCCAAATTGGCAAATTTAATACTTTTTTTTCTGTCAAAAATCAATAATAAACTTCATATACATTTTCTAAACGATTCCTGTTGCCTAACCAACACATAGCCTTGTCAAACTTTAAATTTGACTAGCAAAAAAGTTAGTAATTTTTGTCCCGTTATATGACTTGCATTCATAAAATGTCTAAGGAATACATTATCTTCGTTCAAGTTTAAACCAAAGTAAAAGTTGAACATTATTTATTGCGTTAGTATAATAAACTATCGAATAACCATCTGACGTCGAGCAACATTTGTTGAATTATTGAATAGAAAAAGTGCCTGGACACATGTACAAGAAAGTTCTGCATGTGTATTAATGCATGTATATGCCCATCATTTGGAATGGCATGCCCCAGTTGCAAATTGTTAAAGCCCGTGTGGAATGAATGTCCAACTGTGTTACTTAATTGTCAGCTAGTTGAATGTTAACTGTGGGATGGCCTAAGAGGGAGAGAACGAAGCAACGAGTACTAGAACGAGAATGACAGCAATTTTATGGCTTAAAATCACAAGAGCATAGAAATGTGGGATTTTAAGTGGTTTTCATGTGCCGCACGTCTTAATGGGGCAATCAGGCAACATTTCCTTGCCAACTTGCCACATCCGTAGCCGTTGCCGTTGCCGTTGCCATAGCCGTAACCGTAGCCGCAGCCGGAAAAGCAACACTATATTTATGACACGCCTGTCCTCTCTTTATCCTTGACTCCCTAAAACTCGACTCCAACGACTCCCCACGAACATTGGTTTGGTCTTAACGCACCCAGTTGCCAACAAGTTTTTTGGCTAATTAGCTGCGCCTGAAGCTCAGCAGTTTACCGGATTTGAAATGGCCAACTTGCCGCTGACCTACATATGTATGTGAATGTAATGTATGTATTTGTATGTGTGTATGTGTGGCGTCTGTATACACTCTCCACAACTTTAAGTGCGTTTAAACTCTTTATGTGCAGACGCAGAAGGCAGTGTACAAAATCTGGGCTGGGTTTGTTTGTGTGTGTGTGTGTGTGTTTAGGGTGCTGCGGGGAGCAAAAGTTTCATTCAATGCCAAATGCGACTAGAAGAGTAATGAGTAAGCGGTGAGCGTAGTGTATGGGTTACGTTAGATGGATAAACACTCGATTTGAGAGGGCGGAGACTGGGAGTGAAAGTGGAAGAGGAAGCACTGAAGGTTTGTGGCAAGCACTCGAGGCAAGCACAGTCAACTAAATGGGCGCGTGGCTCTTATTAACAGATTCAGCATGCAGCCAACCACAAGCACACGGCAAATGCAAATACAAATACACACACAAACACACGTAACGAGCGTGTGTTAAACTCTGGCAACAACTGTGACCTTAACGTGTCTTTCCACGAGCCCCGCAAAAAAAAAATAAAAACCAAAATTGGTAACATTTTTTGGGTGTTGCTGTAAAATTTATGTTTGACAACAAACAAACAAACAAACGAACAATACCCGGGCAAGGAGAAGGAGTAATAAAAGAATCCAAAAAAAAATATATATATATATATGCTGACAAAACTCACACACAAAACAACCGAGTGAGAGAGAAAATGAAGAAAAGTGCAAACATAAAATTGCTAATTTGAATAAGTCACGTGACACTCAACAACAACGTTAACCTTGACAAAAAAAAAAGCGGAAAACAGGATGGAAAATAGGGGGCGGAAAGGAGGCGAGGGTGGGACTACAAATTGGAAGATGCGATGCAGCAGTCAAAAGTCACGAATGTGGCAACATACCGCAACGTATGTGGGCAGAACAATCGTTTGGATGGATTGGGGTTGGGGTTGAGTTGGGTTGGGGTTGAGTTGAGTTGACTGAGAATATTGTGTGTGTGAAATTTGGTTGGGAACGAAACCGAATATGGCAAATGATTGCGGTGTATTTCTGTATATCTGTCTGCCTTCTTGATTCTTAATATGCCCTGTATTTATTGAAGCAATTTATTTATAAGCCTCAGGGAAACTAAAAATATTAACTTGCGTTAGGACTAAGAAACGTTTTTTTTTTTTTTTTTATATGTTGATAAGGATTTAAGAAGCTAAAGCAAAATTATCATTATTATATTCAACTCGCTCTTTTTTAGAAACTATTCCGATCATCCCTTAAGTTAAAGCACCAGACTATATCTTACATAAAATTAAAGTTTTTGTCTTCTTCAAACATTTTTCAATATCTCAAAATTATATGCTTGGCTTCTATTCGTAACTCGTCTCATTTTCAGTTAATAATTTTGAGTTTATCTTAAAATTAAAGGGTATCTTCGCCTTTGAACACAAATTTCGTTTCAAAATATTTTTCTTGCGTTTTTGGCTTTTAATATGTTATTTATTTGCAGATTTCAGAGCTCAATCATAAATGCAACGGAACGCAACAAGCAAACAGCGATTCTTGCTGCACTGGGTGTGAGTGGGTGCGGAGAAGGAAGCAAAGAGAGAGAGAGAGAGAGCAACGAGAGTGATATGGCATTTGACGTTAAGAGTGAAGCTCGCTGTCGCATTCCATGCAATCACAATTAAAAATGGCAAATTGCTGTCAAATTTTATATTTATATGTGTGTGTGTGTGTGTGTGTGTATATTGGCGTGGGTGTGCGCGCAAACAATTTCATTGTTCTTCTTCCAGCTTTGTTCGTTTTCAGCATTCTCAACTCATTTGCTTTTTTTTTTTTGTTTTTCCATCGAACTCGATTCTTGTTTTGTTTTTCTTTCCTTACAGCCGCATGCGAAGTGCAAATGGCAATGGGAATACGAAAAACGAAATCTGTAGTAGCAATACTATTATGTGTACTTTCCCCTCCCTTCCTGCCTTTAACAGCTACCGCCATACTCCAGCATTTCACGTCAGACGTCAGTCATGCAAAGCTCTTGGATCACTTCGGTCTGCTCGCACTGCTCTGCGGCTCTGTGGCAATATTTTTGTTTCACACGCTTTTATTTACATTTGCTAATTGTTTACAACGAATTTTGTATATGTTCGTACGTATGTATAGTCAAGTGTAGTTTGAGCACACTGTGTATAAGTAATGTGTGCACAACAAATTATGGAACCACGCGAAATTAAATGCCAAAAAAACCAAGAGACTGAGAAACATGATGGACAAATGTACGACAGAGAGAGTAAGAGACAAAGTTGGGGAAAAGTTAAGAATAAGCAAGTGTGGATATGTATCGAATACGTAAGAGTTGATCGTTACTTGAGGAAAAAATAGTTACTCGTTACTTTTCAAAGAGATCAAAGCACTCGTTAGAACTTTGTATCAAGACTATCACTTTGTTACCTGAACAACTGTGATAGTACTTTATTATTTTCCAAATGACCTATTTTCGATTGGCTCAAATGCTATGAATGCTCAAGGCTGGACGGTGACTAAGTATACGTTTTGTTTGTTGTTCTTTTGTTAAGAAATCGTTAGTTGTTATCTTTTAAATTGGATTATTATACATTTGAAATTGTTGACTGCCTTAAGGCCACATAAGCTCCCCGCAGCTCTAGCCACTAGCCCGTTTGAAGCTATCTTTCATTCTAATATATCAACTTTATTTTTTAGTAAGCTCAGCCCTAGGCAAGTTATCATGTGTTTTTGTTTGTGTGTGCGGCTTGTGTCTGTCATTTAAATGTTTGTAGCATTTTTATATTTGGTTGGGCTCTATATCATGCTGGGCATGCTTCAAGCTTAATGTCGGTCTTTTAGACGAGCCTTTTGCTTTTATCCACATATTAAGTCGAGTGTTGGCGTTTCCTAATTAATTACAATGCGTGACTTTCATACTTAGCGAGTGAGTACAAACATGCATAAATACATATATATTATAGATATATAAATACATATATGCATATGTGGTATATATTTAAAAAATATCTCTCTAGACTGTGCTACATTAGCCTAAAAATGTCGCACCCAACTCTCATATATTTCTATTTTCCTCCTCTCTTACTCGTTATTAACTCTCGCTTTTTCGCTGCCGTTTGTCTTTGGTGTTGCTGTTGTTGTTGTTTAGGCTGTTTGTCAATTTTGCTACTTAAGGAGAATTCTGTGGTTTGGGGTGGTTCGCGTTGGGTGTTGTAGACAACATTTTTAATGCCCGCTCACATGACTTCTGCTTCTTTATCTCTTGGCTATGCACATGAGACGATGCTTTATCATACGTATATTGTTTTTTTTTTTTTTTCGACCTCCTCCGACCATTTCTTGTCCACCCCTGACCTGGTACCATGCTGTGCACCGTCTGGCGTCTACTCCTATTTTTTTTTTCGGTAGCGTATTTTTTCATAAATGAAATTTTGTGGCACAATATTTTTCAGTTTTTAAGCACAGCTATGGGCCTTGGTCCCAACCAAAAACAGCAACAACAACATCAACAACAGCATACTAGGTGTGTGCTGGCAGCTTGGTTTGACTCTAGTTGCAACACTGTGGCGGCTCTGGCTTTGCGGGAAGAGTGTTAAGTGGTTTTTTGATTAGACCCAGGGTCTAAAGATTTACGCGCATCGCTTCATGGGTGATAAAAACTTTCGGCAATACATTTTATATATGTATATTAAAGAGCTGCACAAGCACTGTAATAATGTTTTGTAAGCCATTCAGAGCTTTTCAACTACTACCTGTCATGTTAAGTCTCCCAACAAAACAAATACTGCAGTGAGAAAAGCTTTTAGTTTGACAGCAAGTAATGCACAAGCAAGTTATAGAACTTTCAACTATAGAACAAATAGAACAAAAATTGAGTAGAACAAAATTGAAGTAAAGCAAAACAAAACAAAACAAAGCTGAAATAGTATTCTATTTCATGGCCCAATTCTGAATTAATGAAATCGCCGTACATTGAGCACAATTGAAAAACAAAATATTTATTATTATATATTATTATTTACATTTATTATTATTAACTTACATTTCATATTAAGAAGATCTTTTTTCAGTTAGTAAGGCTCGGGCAGCCGAAAAAACTCTTTCTGAAGATGCACTTGAGGCTGGAATAGCTAGCACTCTACAACTTGTTTTATATAGCAATGGAAACTGAATTCTATTTGTATCCCACCATTTCAATGCATCAAATTCACTGTAGTAGTGAATTATTGAGCTTTCATACATTGCCAATTCATCTGATACGGCATCTGCGGAATTTGATCCATTTTGGTAGGTAACGAATTTATCAAACAAGTCACGCTTTTTTTCGGCAACTACTTTAATATTGCAACATGTTCCCTGAACTAAAAGCAGAATGTTCTAGTGCACTCGCTGAACTCGCTGCATTTTGCAGTGTTTGACAGCAAAGCGAATTAATTTTTGACATTTCGCTTCACAGAACGTTTCAAGCACTTTCAAGCACTGGAGTGAAAGCTCTTCAAATTATGTTGTGCTTGTTTTGAAAAAAAGCTTTCACTGTTATGTTCTAGTTGAATAACAGGAAAACAATGAAGTATAGTGCTTGGAAGTACTGCATAGTAGAACATATGTCGAATAGAAGTATTTGTGCAGCTCTTTAATGTATATACATGCATTCGAAGTTATGCATAAGTGCCTTAACAATGAGTTAGTATAGCGACTGAAGCGTATAACAAGTATTATGCTAGTTGAACGTGAAAAGTTATCACAAAATATATTTCACATTTTCCAACACGCTTGAGAACATACTCTATATTCTGAGTATGAAGTGAAGCTAAGTTTCTCAAGGCAAAAAAGCTTGAGCCTTGAGCTGTCCCAAGGCATCAGCTCGAGGCTTACAATGTGTTATCTTTGATATGGGATTGAAAAGGATTTCAAACGGATGTTCAATAAATCAAATAAAACTCCTTAAGAGCAAAAGCAATCTTTTAATTTGAAATTTCGAATCTCAAAGGGCTTAATTTCAGCTCACCTTCAATAACATAACAAAATTCGAATTACCCTTTAAGCAATATTTTTTTTTTGTGTATAATTTAAATACATAGATTTTAAAGTTTCCCATGAACACACACGAACAGATATCTCTGTCAAACTCCCATGACCTTCTTTCCATCTTCTCACACGCATAAGCGTTTAGTTCTAGATGGCTAAAATCAATTGAAGTTTCACGCAACATTTGAGGCGCATAAAACGTGTCCACAACGATATTGTAAATGTCATTCTATGGATGTGTTGACTCTCAAAATACTTCTTCTATTCCACAATATTATGCGGTTGCCCATTTGAAACGAATACATATTTTTCTTTCTCGCTGTTTAAGTGTGGGAGAAAGGGAAATAGGGGATAAGGGATATGGGGGATACGCTCTTTTTTCCTTGCCGTCTCATCTTTTGCTACATCTTGTTTCTATTCATCTCTAATGGTGTTGACAACTTGTCGTAAGTTGTAATTTTTATGCTTCATATACATGGTATGGAAAGAGCGTGTATCTTGCATATTATATAGCTGATTCATGGCCACAATGACTCATGTTGAAATCAAGTTGCAAGACGCACGTAGCAGCAACAACAACAACAACAAAAATAACACCACCAAAAACGAAGCAAGGGAAAATGTGCTGGCAACAATGGAAAAGAGGAAAAACAATAATTTCAATTTTTCACGCGCATTTTTCGACAATGTCGGAAATAACTTACAAGTTGACAAACATTTTTCATTCTCAAATCTTCACGACCCCCCCCCCCCCCCTCGCTGCCGAGACCATCCCTTTAGTACCACCCTAGATGCGTCTTACAAAATATATCTAAACATATATATATTTAAGCACCCAGAGATATGTTTTGGGGAGCTCGAGAGCTTTGAATGATGATGTACGCCGTCAGTCGTCAGTTAGTCAGTCAGCGAGACAATTAGAGGAAACCCCTCCCCCCCCACCGCTTTGCACTTCTCTTGGGTAATGCGAGTACAGAAGTGAGCTGTCAAATCTTAAGCCAGAGTTGTCGTATCAACTTATTTATGGATCCAACTGAATTTCAGTGGCAAATACGTTCATGTCTATGTCTAGCCCAAAAACAAAATTGTGTCTTGAAACGGATTTGGAAGTTTTTAATGTTTGCTTGTGAATATTTTAACATTGATTTATCACTTTCGTCAAAAAATTCTTGAACATTTTCAAATGGATTATTTTGATTGGAAAGCAATAATAATTTGATGAGTTTTTTTTTCAAGCTATTAGTTGAACTTGAACAATGAATTTTCATGTTTACTTTGCCAAATTTGCCAATATTGTACTTAAAACACATTTAACTATTTTTTGCAACCAACTTCTCCTATTAACTTTAATTGGATTTTGGTTTTTTTTTTTTTGTAAAGAATTTTCTTAAGTTTTCCAATTAAGGTTTTTTCCCCCTTCGCCAACAGCGTACACACGCACAGACATACAGTTTCTCACGCTGGCGGCCCTGAGACAACAGCAAGTTCGAGTTCATAATTCGATGCGACAAGCCAATTTATGATGCATCCAATTGAATTGGACATGTGCCCACTTTCTTAAACGTTACCCTAAACACTTGAAAATACTTTTCTCTCTCACCCCCCCACCCCCTTCACCACTCTTACATTCATAAATACATACATACCTTTGGGAAGAGGGTAAGCAAGCGCAGCCGAATGCCAAATGTTCGTTTTTGGGATAAAAATAAAATGCACATACCTGCAAGTACAGAAGAAGAGCAAAGGGAGAGTGAGAATGGATATATTTAAAAATGTGCAGAGATGCGACTTTAAAATTCAATTATTTTTAAATATACGTATGTTAATGTATAGAGAACAGGATCTATGTGCAAGTGTGTGTGTGTGTGTGTGTGTGTGTGTGTGTGTGGGTGATACTTATAACGCTAGTCTGACATTGAACGCAATGCGGCACTCGACGAGCTGGTGTCGTCGTATTTCTTTTTTTGACACCCTGTGCTTATGAAAAGAGCATTAGAAGGCATATTTACAAAAGAAATTTCTTGATATCCTTATAGTGGACATGGAATTGAAAGCATTTACCGAGACAAAAGCATTAAAAGTTAAAATCTTTTATTAATAAAGAATCCTTCATATATTGCTTTGAATTTAATTTAGAAAAAACTTGCAGACATCAAAAACTAAAGACATTATTAAGAATGTGTTCTGGTAATCGAGGGATTATAACAAGCTTTAAGCAAAAAGGAACAAACTTGATAAATTAAACAAACTAAATAATGTAAGGAGACCCGTCAATTAGCTCACAATATTTAAAAATAACTCTACTTAAATTGGTAAAAATAATATTTGATTTTAACCTCTCGACTCGACAAAAAGTATTGCAAAATCTATCCAATTTTTTTAAGTGCTTCGCGTAAGGTACCTCATAGTCTAAACCTACTCGTTACCTTATGCTACCCGCTCCACCCTCTCCCCGCACAAACACACACACACACACCCACCCACCCACACACCTCGCTTTACGCTCAATTTGTGTGTGTGTCCCGCGTTCTTAACTCGCGCTGTCTAACTCTCAGCTGTGTCTCATTATTTCTGATTTGCGGTGGCTTACGCCCTACAAAAATGAGCCGACAATTTGCCGGCTTTTTGAATGACATTCATGGTATATTTTGCTTTAAATATGTATGGAGCTAAATAACGGCTATACCATATATCATACACACACAATCCACGCCCCCAAAAGTGAGGCGAGTACAGTATTTTATTTAAAATGAATTTTTACTCGCAGGCATAGAACTCAACAAATTGATACGTACGAGAAGTTTGTGGTTGGGGCGGGCGTTGAAATTTATTTTCTCATAGCAAAAATGCCAAAGAAGAAACAGCAGCAAGAGCATTTGACACAAAAGATGACGAAAAAAAAAACAAAAAAAAATGAAAAACATCTTGTAAATAATAAAAAATATTTCACTTTATTTGCTTTGTCGACTTAAAGGACAGAGCTGTCTGACAAAAAGGGGGAGAGGCGAAGAAAGTGAGGTAGTTGAAATTAAAATGAAATAGAATAGAATGGCGTTGTCGCCTATTTCACTTCTTTTTTTTTCATACACACAGAAGCGCTAAAAAATATCAAATTACCACCAGAGTTATTGGGTTTTGGCTGCGTTTTAGCCGTTGGCATTAGAATGTGAAGCGGGAAAGGGGATAAGCGTTAGAGTTTATTGCTTGGTTAGTTACCCGAAGTCGTAGAAAAAAAAGCGCTTACCAAGAACTCATAACTAATTCAAACAGTAGACAGCAACAACAAAAGCAATGAAGCTTTAGAAGTGGACACAAAAAAGCAGCGCACAGAAAACTCAATCTTAACCAAAATGAGGAGAGGAGACAAAGTCGAGCAAAGTGCCTCGACAGCAATAGTGTTTCTTATGATAATCTAGAATAGATAAGTACACAAATATAATAGATAATGAAAATTATATGCAAAGAAAGAAGTGATTTCAATGCTGTCTTATAACATACTAGTGAAGCCCAACCAAGCGTTGCTGTGGTGCTTTCCTGATCATGTTCTCACCTCTCAAATGTTCACTTGCTTCCTTTGCTTTCGATGTTTTTCTCCCGATTGATGATTTTTTGGAGGCATTTTGAGGAATTTATGTGGTTTCCTCACAATTATCGATAACAACACAATACAATTTTTATGGTATCTTGGCTCAAGATGCGAAGATGCAAGATGCTGCCCTAAATCTTTGCTAAAATAGCTTTACTGTTTAAATATGAATGAAGCTCTAATGACAAAAAAGACAAATTAAGAATGTATATATGTTTAAATATATATGTAAGGTAATAATGACAAATAAGACAAAGGAGTCGTTAATCGGATAGACGGTTTCAGAGTCAATAATGGACATGCAAGCAAACAAGCATTTTGAAGTTTACTCTATTCATTGGGGTAACAAAAAGCATTACTCAAACTGCAAAACTATTATAAAATCATGCCAAATAATACAGTGCACAGGAAAATTAAATGGTGTAGCTCAGATTATTGACAGCTGAGAAAGTCATATGAGTAATAATCTACATTGTTGTTTGCCTATTCAACAATGAAAAAAGGTGCAACAGCAGTGCGCAATATGCAATATGCAAATTGCATTTTTCATTTTTATGATGGGAATTTTCAACAACATTTTTGGGTGCAAAAAAAACTTCAATAAACATAAATAACGTGTGAGCCACAAACAACAAGAAACTTGAACTAAAAAGTGAGAAGGGACTGGGGAAAATACTAGAAAATACTAAGAAAGACATTAATACCCATGGAAAAATAAATATAATAATCACAGTAAGCGTGCCAAAGACCAAGAACTGGCAATATGCCACGCCTTTTACGCCATCTTAAAATGGGGCTGCCAACTGGTTACTGCAACTGTAAATGAAACCGAAGCAGGGAGCCAAAGGAAAAGAAAGAGCGAGAAGCCGTAGGGGTAGATGGCATGATTTTAGCTTGAGGCCATGAAAAGCACTTTGAAACGCATAAATTGATAAATTGATAATATAAATTAACCAATGCGATGTGTGTGTGTGTGCGTGTGTGCGTGTGTAACAACAAAAGGCGGCAAAGCAAACGCAAAAAGTGGGCAACAAGCGCAAATTGTGAAGAGCTGGCCAAACATTCGACAACGAGGACGATGACGATGACGATGACGATGTGTGTAGAGATGATGATGCTGAAGAGCGAGTGAGAGAGAGAGAACTAGGACGTTGTTTTGCCCAATGATGCCAGGTGATGCTGTATCCCCCCTCGATCCTCCTCCTTCTCAAATTCGCCTCTCTCTTTCTGCCTTTGTGTTTGTGTTAGTAAGTTGGCGATAGTCCTTGGCTTCAATTTCGTATGCTGTGCACCACACTTTGATGTTATATGATGATGTTATGCTCGTAAAAATGCTTTTCCACACACACACACACATATTAACACAGATACAGATGTAAGTCTACGTGTGCTGCCACATTTGCCCTTTTCCAAGGGAGATGGCGGGAATGTGTGTATGTAAGGGATGGCAACAGGCGGGTATATACGTGAACTATTATCGCTGCGGCAACACACACACACACACACACACACAAGCAAAAGTTCAAGAGGCCTGCATGGGTATGCAAGACTAAAACCTACCCTTTTACTAAGTAAACATAATTACAGGGTATATCAAGCAAGATGTAATGTAAACCTTGATAAGTCACATGGCTAACAACTAACCACACTTTATGACAACCAAAAAAGCTCCTTCATATACCCTGTAATTGGCTCCGAAGCAAGCAAAGTGAACATTTACTTTTTACACTTAAAAGACAAGACATGACCAAAATTTGCTAGCTTTCCCTGTTGTGGATCCTGAGTTCGTTGGGGATAGAGTATTAATAAAATGCTAGATTTGTTAGTTGTTCTATGCATAAAAAATGAATGTTTACAGCAACAAGGAATTGATAGACATAAATATATGTTTTGATGTAAATTTGCCAGCTCTATGAAAAAAATGTTCTAAGGCTCTGGACAAAACGTAAAACTTGAAAAAGTATTGTAAATGTTGCATATTATTACCATATCACAATCATTGTTGGCGGTAAAGGGTATAAAAATGCAATTCGAAATCCAGCGGCCCACAAATTACTTAGCCAACGCAATGAAGCGCATGTTGTTTGGTTTGTTGTTGTTGTTAATTGTGAAAAGGGGAAAGGAGAAAGAAGGGCTGGAAAATGTCAGAATAAACATACATACATACAAACATGCATACGTAAATGGCAAGTGGACATTCAGAGTAACATTGGCTTGCATATGAATATGAATATATATTCATGCATGTAATATAGTTTAAAGTACATATGGTATAGTATATGACAATATATTCACATTTATGAACACGCTGTCATGTAGTTTAATTAGCTGGCGTTGATTTTGCAACCACAAAAGACACAACGCCGAGTGCGGCACACACAACTCTGGCAGCACTGCGACAAATGGCCACAAGCCACAAGCGAATAACCCACTTTTTCGATCCCATTTTGCCAAACCACCCGACCACCCAACCCACTCGTTGCACCACTCTTGTGCGACATTTGCAGCAGAATGCAAAACAAACAAACAAACAAAACGTTTGCTTAAATTTCACAGTAACTTTAAATTAAAATCGCTGCGCAAAGCAATCGGATTAATTGCATTAGACAAAATCAATCAAAAGACAACTAAACAAAGCTTTCAATTAAAACTGCGAAAACACAAAGAACTTAATTTTGAAAAGAATTCTTTTGTCAATGATTTCGATTCGAACAACAATCAAACCTCAAAGCCGTTGAAAAATGATTTATTAACAAATATAGAAAAAGCTTTTATTATTATTATTTAGATTTTATTATAATCAACATTGTGAAACACAACTTTTTAAAGAGCTCTTAAATTAACCTAAAGCTTTGCTGTGAATTTCTTGCATTTCAAAAGCAATAAGCCCACTCAATTAAAAATGAATAAATTATGCGGTAATTACTAATTGAATATACGTATAATCAAAAGCTAATTTCGACCACAGTCTAAACACTTATTAAGTGTCTTTTGTGCCAAGAGTTATTAATTACATTGATCCAGCCAATTCAAATAATTAACTTGACTATGCAACAATTGCTAATTTTTGCACAGCAAACAAAAACCACTTGAAATCAAATGTAAAACACAAACCAAACCTTAAACGAAGCGCTAAAAAAATAAAATTGAAAAAAACAAACACAAAAAGGAAGAGAAAATGAAGAGAAAAGTGCTTTTAAAACCGCTAATCAGCGAGCAAATTGAAATCAGTTAAGCCGCTTAAATGCGTACGTTCAAAAATTGAATACTCGAATAGGAAAAATTGCAATTCGAATTTCGAACCATAACTAAATGACATTTTGGTTAGGGGTCGTTGGGAGATAAGTTAGAGAGAGAGAGTTTGGGATATTTGTTTTTTTGTATGTTAATTATTGGGGAAGAGTTGTTGTTGCTGTTGCATTTGTCGAACATTGTTCAAAAGGACTCAATTTGCATATGGCGCTTGTTTGTTGTGCCATTGTTGCGGTCATATAGTACTTTAAACAGGGGATGTAGGGAGTAGGATTGCAAGGGTTGCACGCTTGTCGCATTAAATATGTAAATTAACATATTTTATTTGCACCACGCTATTATATTTAATAGGATTTTAATGCCACGAACGATGGCCAGACACGTGGCATGTTCAAATTGAATGTGCGAAAAGCGGAAAAATTTCGTCAAGAGCAAAAACCAACCCGAAAATCGTAATTTTATGAACTTTTGTCTCATTAACAGTAGAGAGGGTAGGTAGCAGGGTGTGTGTGTATTTTTCGCGGCTTTGCCCGTGTGCTAATTGCTAAATCAAGTCAAGTAAAGTGATGTTCAGTGATTAAGGGAGACTGACAGACTGAAAGACAGCCAGACAGAACAGACACAAACCATCTGACAACAGTCAGCAAAAATGAAGGAAGCGCAAAAAGAAAAGAAACGACAATTAAATTATGTGCTCAACCTCGTACGTGGCGCACAAAAAAAGAAAACTCCTCCAAACTCGACTAGGTTGACTGACTTTAGCCATGCCCCTTGTACCTGCCACCTTTGGAACCTAGTTGCCAATTTTTTTTTTACTTTTTTTTTTTTACTTTTGCTTTGTCATGTACTCTGGCTTGTTGTAACAACTCATTAGTTTCATGTAGCGACTAGCCTCAAACTCACAAGCTGAAGGGGTAAGGATAGGGGTTAGGGGTAGGGAGGTTAGGTGCTGTTACTGTAGTGGTAGTAGTAGTCGTAGTTTTCGCATAACATCAGGTTTGCCATCGAAAGCCTTTGATGCAGTCGTAAACCTAACATCTCTCTGCCTCCCTCAAAGGGCCATGCAATAAGTGCTTGAGGGGGGAGGAGGGTAAGGTTAGTTTGAAAAAAAAAAAAAACATAAGAGAAAGACGGATACTGCTGTTGTGGCAGTTGTCGCTCGACTGTGGTTGCAACGTGCTCTTGACGAGCGTCTGACTGGGCCAGATGTTCCCCCCAAAAAAAGGAAAACAAGTCAAGGGTCGCCGCCAGACGTGCAAAAGTCACGCCCCGACAAGCGCAGGAATAGGTTGAGGTATGACGTTTAGATTTCCCACACACACACACACACACATACACACACACAGTGACAAGGACACCCACCGATGTTGTTGTCAGTGCATTACCTTTACCCAAAAACCTCGCTCACGCTCTGTTTGTCATCGCCTTTGGGTTCTGTGACCCATTACAAAAGTAACCCATCAGTAAAACTCGACTCTCTCTCTCTCTCTCCTTCTCCCTTCCTTTTTTGGTTGAGTCTCGTGTGCAAAATATCTAGTTGGCATAATAACGCTTAGACAACCCATTTAGCATCGCCCTTTGTCAGCTAGTGAAGTTATTTGTACATATTTAATGATCTCTTCTCGCCCCGCTGTTATCTCTCTGACTCTCCCTCTCTCTCTGTCACTGCAGGAATTCAACCGACCCCTAATAACAAATCCCTAGCTGTGGTCCTTAAGGTGTTCGTTCCTTCGTTCACTGACATTGCCAACCGCTGTCACCTGTGTGTTGTATTGTGTTGTGGTGTGTTATGTTATGTTGTGTTGTGTTGTGGTCGCCGTTTGTCAAGGGCTTTTCATTGTCATTTCCTGTTGGGTTTGTTGTCCTTATTTCTGGGCGGTATTACATTTACCTAACTCAACTGAAGAGCTTTTAATGAACTTTAAAGCTCTTGACATAAAGCTGTTAAGTAAGGGATTGTGTGCAAAAGTGAGACTGTTGCCAGAATTGTTAATTAGTAAGCTTGGAGGAAGCTGCAAGTAATAAGTGGCAACATATTTTAAGCCTCGACGTGCTTTGAGCTAAGCATTAAAGGAGCATTTAATTTTTTCCTCCTGCCAAAAATAAAATAAAAATCACAAGCTTTAACACATCTAAGCTCATTTAATTTTTCTTTAAGTTTTGTTTAACTTAAGCATTCAATTCCCAAAACTTCATGGCCTTGATATCAAGGATGGATAAACGTAATTTGATATAATTTATGGCATCTCACACGCCATTCGATATGCTTTCTTAGCTGTGTGTGTGTGTGTGTGTTGGTGTGTTATTTTGGATTCCATTAGGCCATCTGCCAAGCTAACTGTGATCTATGTGCATTTTTTAGCGCACCACTTTGGCCTGACGGAAGAATCGCTCTCTATGTGTGTGTGTGTGCGTGCGTGTGCGTGTTGTTGATGTGTGTGTGTGTTTCCATATGGCTTCACGAAAGCTAATCCAATGGTAAGGCATTGTTTTGGGTCAGGTATTATATGAAACTTTCTGGACAACAAAAAGAAAAAGGAAAAACAACAGGAAAGGGCAAAGCGGAAGGGGAAGAGAAACCGGTAACAATTTTGTTTGGAACTTTACGAGGCAATCGACACATGTGGCAGCTACCTCAACACAACCTCGGCTACAAACTCAAATAACTTCACTTCAAATGTAAGCCGATTTCTTGGGTAGCTAACAAACACGAAGGTGTTAGGGTGTCTAGTGCCTAGGGATGGCGAGGCAAGAGGGTAAGAATGGTGTTAATGGCAAAGGTTCACCTGTAGCAAGCCAATAAAAATGTTGCCACCAAACAATAACATATTACAGCATGCGGCCAGTAATAACATAACCCCAAATTCCTCTCCCTTTTCCATTGGGATCACACCTTAAACTCATGAAAATGTCAATAAAAATTGTCGAAAATGGGTGTGCAATAAAAGCTCACATGATAATAGTAGACGGGAAGCAGCTCAAAGAAGGTATGAACTTAAGAAACTAAAGTGCTTGACGGGAACTTAGACTACTACATTCGAACTTCCATGTAACGAATCTCAAGGGGACAAGAAAAAACTTCGTTATAAAGAAAATTCGTTATATAGAATGGGTTTTTGACTGAATCAAATTGCAGGGTTCTGATTTCTGACTTAGTTGTATAGAAAATTCCTTACACGGAAGTTCGTTACATGGAAGTTCGACTGTATTTAAACTATATATGGCTTAAATAATATAAAGTATATATATATTGTGCATAGAATAAGCATACCCAGTTTTGTGTCTCTAGCACTTTTAGATCCTCAGTTCGATGGGGATGTGTTAGGAAACTTGTTTTAAGCTATCTTGCCAAAAAAAAAATATTACTTCTTCTGACTGTAAGAGGTAAGTGCTAAGTCCTGAAAGCTTCAGAAAAAGATAGCCTGCTATCAAATTGCGGAAACCTGTGCATAGAAGCCTAAGACAGAACTAAAGCTGGGTTTGTGTGTAAGTGTTTAATATGGCTGGAGGTTCCGAGCGCTGGCGCCTATTTTATTTATTGCTTCTTTTTTTTTTACTAATTGACAGCAATTTACCAGCTGAAGAAGTGTTAGGCCGACAAACACAACCGTAGAAAATATCATAGCACCACCCAGCCCACTTACTTCTCTTACTAAATGGTACGTATAATAGTCCAAAGAACAACAAGAAATCGAAAGAATGAGAACAAGAATGTGGCTTTATGTTATTATGCTACTACAATATGTGTTTGTGTTTGTGTATATAAAACATAGCGTGCTGTGTGGCAAAAAAAAAAAATCTTCCTTTGGCTATCTCCTGCCCTTGTCCACCTCTCTGTGACCTGTCACGCCCCAATCGACCCCCGTCTACTTAGGAGATCCATCGATTGCCTTCGGGCGGGCATGTTTTGTTTTTCGTTTTCCGTTCTTGGCTTCTGCTTTTCCTGTTGTATTGGTTTTCCTGTTTACTTGAAGTGTGGGAAGGAGGGAGGGAGAGACTTACTTCATAATTGACAGCTAATTTTGCGTCCTTTATTGCCTTTTGCTACCGCTCGCCGTGTAATTCACTTAATTTATTAATACTTGTGTATGAATATATATTTTTACCCGATGGCACTGCTGCCGTTGTGTGTTTACTTTAAATGTCAAAACTAATACGCAATCAAAGCGTCCTTTAATTATAGCTCAGCTGACATTTTTGACTTCCTCTTCCATTTCCACCCTCTCTGCTTCCCACTCTCACTGACTGTCATTCGACTTCCGAAACAGGCGTATTCGGCGTGTCAATGTCGAGAAGCCACATTTATGTTGTTTGAAAGGAAGGGTGGGGCGTCGAGGGTGGGGCGGCGGAGACTGAATAATGAGTACTACAGACCAAAACAGTTTTAAATACATGGAATAGCTTTTTATTTATAGATTTTATAAATTAAGTCTTAATAATTTAGCTAAGTGTCCACAAACCATACCAAAATCCGTATCGATTAATATCGATAATTCGTCAAATAATTTAATTTATCATCCAACTTGCAATAAAAAACAAGAATTGCTTATTTCATCAAAAGCACTCTCAGTTTTATTGATGAAATCAATTTAATTGAGCCCGCTCAAGTTATGGTTAAGTTTGATATGTTTGAGTCGAGGAGAGGAAAAAAAAAGAAGCTTTTTACGTTGTTCTTCGTGCAGTTGACTTAACTTTTTGGCTCATTGATGGATGTTAAAGCTCCGCAGTGTCGAAATGCCAGACTAAAAGTGAACGAAACAAAGTCAGAAAATAAAAATAAGTTAAGAAAGTCAATGAGAAACGAAAGTTATGGGAGCCGAGTTTGTTGGACCGTATCGTATCAATGCTAGTTGATAGAGGAAAAATGTAAAGAGGTGCAAATAGTTCTAGTTGGAAAAATAGTTGTTTTTGTTTATTTTTATTAACATGTGGCATAAACATTCAATAAATAAAGAAATTATAATATTGTAGCAAGAAGAGAAGAGAATTGGTTTGGGGTAAGGTTAAGGGTAATATTAACAGTCAAGTCGAATCAGCGACAATTTATTTTGCCTGGCTTGACATTTTCTGTGGCCGTCAGTAAATGTGTATTAGAATATATGCGATATATAGTATATCTTATATCTATATATATAGTATATATATTGTTGTTGCTGCTGTGCTGTATATGTATATGTGTATATTGGCCTATTTTTCAGTTGAGTTCAGTTCGATCCCAGCATAAATGACAAATGTAAATGGCTTTCAATGCCTATAAATTATAGAAATACCAGGCGCCATTTCTACGGCTGCGATTGCTGGCGACAGACAGAAAACTCAAGTAGTAAATTGAGAAAGTAAAAGTCAAGAGAGAGGTGCAGAGAGCGAAGGGTGCGAATGTTGCGGGGTAGTCATAAAGGAGCCAGAGCTAGTTGTCTGAATTGATGTCGGATGTCAATCGGTGAATGGTTGCTGTCGATGTCGTTGTTGATGTTCTTGCTATTGATGCTGATGATGATGATGATGATGATGATGACTGCCTGCCAGAAACACATTCGAGAAAAACATTAAAGGAAAAACATTCAGGAATTTTCCCTTTTTTTCACCAAATGCCCAAACAAAAATGTCAAAAACAAACGCAATGATAGACTAGTGTAAAAAATCTTAAAAGCATTTTAAGGACATGAATTGTAGGTTTTAAGAGGATTCTAAAGAATTGCACTTTAATGCTAAAACATTTATTTCAATTAACACGAGAATAAAAATAATTAGAAGATAAGCTAATTACAGGGTAACTGACAGTCTTGCATATCGAATAGCTTTGCTTATGGCTCAGTTGTTTGGCCAAACAATACGCCAAACGTGTACAAGGGAGAGAGAGAGAAATGGGGTACAAAGCCAACGTCAAATGACATTCGCAAAAATTTTAACGACACGACAAGATTAATCAAAACGAAGGCCAAAACTTGGAAAAACTATCTGCACACATACACCCACCGTTAACCTAGGAACCACCCACTGAAATAAACGGGGGCACACTTTGTTTTTTTTTTGCTGACAAAACATATAAAAATTTGGTTTCGTAGGCAAAGAGCCGCCGTAAAAATGTGTAACACGCACGCATACGAAATTTTGGTTGTTTGGTGTCCAGTTTTGTAAGGGAAGGGGGCGGGGGTAGGATGGAGGGGTTGTGGGTACCCTGTAACTACGAAACGTAGACGACAAACGCCTGCCCTCAAAAGTGGCAAGCGTCAAGTGAGAAACGACAGATGACGAAACAAGCTATCAAATTTTCTTCATCTTTCCATTTCTATCTCTCTCTCTCTCTCTCTGTTATTCTTTAAAACCATGACTGAGCACATTTTTAGTTAAATAATAGTTGTAAGAAAGAGATAGAGCGAGAGAGAGAGTGAAGAAAAGTCTGTTAATTGTGCCTGCCATTGTAATTGCTTTGTAAGGTGGTATTCTACAACCGTTTCTTACCCTCTGTTTAGTAAAATACTTCTTTGTTTTACTTACGCATTGTTTGCTTGGAAAATCTGTCGTGCTTGGCAAATTTACTGACCTGCAAAGATAAATTGAAAATAACCAAGCATTAGATGAGCTGCAAATTGTTTGTGTCAAGAATATGTTGTGGCAGAAATAAATACTATGAAATATTTGTTAGTTTCAGCTCGATTCATTTCTTAAGCATTTCTATTGTTTGCTTTATTTACATATCAGGATTTCAGCTTGAATTCATTGAACTATTATATCAAACTAAAATTGATATAAGTCAATAATAAAACATGTTGGTTTTATTGAAAACTTTTCTATTTCGTGATAACAACAACGTAACAACATAGAAACCGTTATAAAACTTAATTCGGATAGTTATTTAACAATTTTGTTTTGGTCAATATTTTCAAATGATTTTTCTTACGTGTTTTCGGAACAATCTTAAACATATTTATCCAAAAAAGCGATTTAATTAAGGCCATTTGTAGCGGTGCATTGTTATCGATAATCTATTTTTATATCGACAATTTATCGATACATCTTCAAAACAGAAAAGTTATCGAACATTTTTTTATTTTCTATTCTATTTTTAATATTTTACTACTTTCACTTAAACTTGAAGCATTCAAAAATGCAAAGCCATGCATTAAATTTCCTTATCTCAGTGTGTGTGTGTGTGTGTGTCAATCCTGTCTTAAAATGTGTGTAGTTAACAAAAATAAATTCGACGAAATAAAAGCCAAAAATAAAATGGTTCAAATTTTCCTCCAATTTTTCTTTATTTTTGCGTCTTTTGTTCTCCATTCTCATTCATTGTGCTAGTTTTTCTTGCTTTTTTCTTGCTTTTGCCGTTGCTTTATGTATTGCATGCAAATATTGTGTGCTCATTTTTGAGGTTAACCCAAAACGCAGTTCTTCTATTTTTTTTGTCTTGTTCTTGTTCTTGTTCTTATTCTTGTTGTTAATCATCTGCTATTTGCTGTTTTCTTCGGTTTTTGCTTTTGTTCTCGCATCACTTTCCTTTGTTTGTCCCACTCTCCCTCTCTCTCTCTGCCTTTCTCTCTTTCTCTCTCGCTTGCTTTCTCGTTGTTGACATCAACTGAACTTTGATTAGGCGACATTTCTTATCCTTTCTTATTTTTATTTTTTTTTTTTTTGTCCAACTTTTCCTTCCACTTCTTTTCCTTTAGGCAGCTCATAACGTTTGCTGCCAAACTTTTCCACCAACAACAGCGAAACTCATTCACCAAAGCGCTGCCGACGTCTTGAAATATTAAGCAGAGAACAAGAGAGGGAAAGTGAGTGAGTGAGTGAAAGCGAGAGCTTCCGCCAAACAACTGTAAAGCGTTTCGTTAATTATGCACTTCTTCACTGCCATACAACTGTGAGCTTAACTGTACACGATCTCATTTTATTTCTCTCTCTTTCTCTTTCTTTCTTTCTCAACTCCATTCCGACTTGCAAAAGCGCGGACCACGTTCTGTGGTCAATTTTTCACAACGTTTGTGCGAAACAGCTAACAATGCCAAAGACGCAGGCAAGGTTAATAATAAAGCACACTTCAACCAAACATTTCGCGTGTGTGTGGTGAAGATGTTGGTGGGAGAAAGAGAGAGAGAGAGAGAGCGCGCACTTTCCAACTTCCGGCGTGTTGTAAAACTTTGTAAGCCCTGAACTCATTAAAAATAGTTTAAGTAATTTTTATGCTCGATAACGAAGGTAAAGAGTGTCTTTCCGCCTGTCCGTTCGTCCGTCTGTATGAACTTTAAAGAGCTTGAAACTTTGCAAGTATCTTTTTTAAAGATTGGGGTTCTACGATAGCGCGGGGGCTGTCAAATCGATAAATTTAATAACTCAGTTTCGATAAATCCTTATATTTCCCACACCCTTACGGCTAGAGTTACCAAACGTGGTAAGAAGATGGCTATTGGGGATCTCAAAAAAACTGCATCAAAACTTTGGATGCAACGCCCATTCATACCACCCCAACCGCCCCACATCAGCATTAGTCAATCCTTGAACGTAGAATTCAACCCTGCCGCATTCGTACCCCTTTGGATAATACTTTAAAATCTTTTTCCGATAAATTGTTGTTGTTTTTAATAAGTTTCTCCCTTAACACTTTCATGCTTAATCCGTTGACAGCGTTCTTGAGTGATAATCAACATTATCATTGGCTTCGCTTTTAATGATGATTCTGATGTTGATGACGCATCAACCCAAATATGGGCGCAACAAAAAATAAAAAAAATTATTAAAAAGAAAAAAAAATATGGGAGAAAAAGGCAGAATATAAAAGGAAACGAGTCAATTTATGTCAGACTTTGTTGCTTTGTTCCGTTTCTTCGCTTAGTTTGTCTTAGTGTATGTAGTATGAAGGGAGAAAAATGAGATACTTGCGTGACCTGCACTTTGTCATCTTGATCTTTGTCCAGGCACTGGACAAACTAACCCAAAAGCCCACATGCCCTCTCCCCCTGTCTTTGCATATAGGTCTGCACCCAGTTTTCCCATTTGGGTAGCATTTTTCATCAGCGAGCCAAGAGACAACAATGAAAACAAATGCATTTCGAACCCAATGCGAAATAATAAGAAAGAGAGAGAGAGAGGGAGAAGAAGAAGAGAGCACGCGGAGAAAGATATGAAATAATTTTTTATTAGTTCGCCAAAGCAACAGACCAAAAATAATGTAAGGAATGGTCTATGAATCTCACCAGACGTCTCGCTCTCTCTCTCTCTCTCTCTACTGTTGGGCGAGCTTGGAGGGGGGAAAGACTCAGTCGAGCAAAAGAAATGGAATGAAATGGAAGCGCGCTGCTTGTTAGTGCAACAAATTACTCAGAACAAAAAATAGAAAGAAAAAAAAAAACCAGGACCAAAAGATGAAGAAGAAAACGCGCCAAGTTGGCAGCGCTGACTAAAACCCAAACCCAAGCCCTAACCCTCAACCTAACCTGCAAAAAGCACAAAAAACATGAAATAAAGAAGAAGAAGAGAATGTCATTCTTGCACACTTTGTTCTGCCCGTAGAGCCACCCCTTTCTCCGTTCTTTCCTCAACCATTTCACACCCTTCGCTGACCAAATGACTAAGAAAATTGCTTAGTCAAGCACTTTGCAGGCGTCGCTTTTATGTTTTATGACATTTTTCTACGTCTGCTGTTCCCCCTTTCCGCCCCTCCTCATGTCGTGTGACCACCTTTTGCACATGTTGTTGCTGTTATCACAGTCATAGCTCTTCTTCTTTCTATGCTTTCTACCGTTGCCCTTCTTTGTGTGCAGCACAAATAATTTAAGGACGCAATGTTTTTTATGATTTGGAATAGTTTGTGGTTTATGCATTTCCGTATAAAAAGCCACAACACTAATTCAATTTGTTAAGCAAGCGAGCAACGTTTAAGACTCTAGAGAAACAATGAGTGAAGGGCAATTAGTGGGAAAAAATTACAGAAAGTTTATGCTAAAATGTTTGTAAAAAATGTTAGCTCCTAGTTTAAAGACGAAATGTTTCAACAATCATATTTGCTGCAACGTTTAGGAACGCGACACAAAAATCAATAAATTACTCATTCGAGAGGGAGAGCGGAACTTTCAATTAGGAGACAGGAAAAAAATGTTTGCTTGATTAATATATCAATGGTTTTTGGGGGTTTAAAAAGCACGCAAACAAATAAATGATAAATGAACCTTTGAGGACACGAACATAAAGCAGACATTGATTATTTAAATGCTACCAAAAGCAGAAGAGAGACAGAGAGAGAGAGAGAGAGTGTGAGAGGGATGGATCAAAGTTAATTTAAATGCAATAAACAAAAGATTATTTATAACAGATAAACATATTATTTTCCTTATCAAAAGCTCTTTCTATCACACGCTCTGTCTCGTCCTATTATGGAAATAAATGTGAAAATATGCCAAAAGCTTGTGTCTTTCAAAATTGCATTACAATTGCTTTAGCATATGAATAGGCAAATCTCCCTTAAACTTCCAAGGGCCCCCTAAAGAATTTCCATATTCAATCTGTGGCAGCGAGTAGAGGGAGAGAGATCTGTCATTGTTACAGTGGATGCGGTGGGGATGGGGGGTTTTTTTTTTGTTGGCAAAATCTCAATGCTTGGCCTGTGGGAAATTCAATTTGCGCAACCCTTGCCTCAAACAATTTTGCACAATTTTGCACAAATTTCACAATTTTCACACTAAAGTTAAGCCACACAAAACTTGTGCATTGCACATTTTTAAATATGCATGAAACGTTGGCTTTATGTTTATGCATATCTATACACAATATAGTATTTCGTATATGTACGTACATGTGAAGCATACGTCTAGGGGGGTTTGGGTTTGGGTTTGGTGTTGCAAATATACGGGTTATGGCAATAATACCGAGTTTATGTGTGTGGCACAAAATAAGTGGCATTGCATTTAAATAAATATAAATAAATAAATTGCAGCACAACTGCGTTATGAAAATTTACTTGCCTTAAAGTGACACAGCACCTGACAACCCTATCCCTTTAGCATCCACTCTTAACAGCGTTGCACGTCAAATAAATGCGGTAAAATATTGTTGGCGCATCGATGAAAATCTTCAAAAATATATTTATTTATGAAAAAAAAGTGCTGAAAAGCAGAAAAACACACGAATGGCTTTAAAAGAGAAAGGGAGATGCAAAGTTAAAAAAAATAGAGGGAGAAAGGAAGCTTTTGCTGGCGCCTGTCACAAACTTTCCCACAACGCGTTGACATTTAAAAGGTGTCACTGTGTGTGTGTGTGTTTTTGTTTGTGCAGTTTGGTTAAGTGTGAGTGCGACGCATTTGTGGCTGCTGAATTTGTTGAAATAATTTTCAACACTTTTTCGGTCGCCAGTACTAGAGGAGGGGTAGAGGGAGGCAGCGCATACCGAAAGCTTGCGGAGTGCATCAACATTTTATATATTTTTGCCCACGCAGCTGGCAAATTGAGAGCCTTGTGCGTGATTTGCATAGACCCTAACTGCATACCAATCTTTCTCCCACCCAACCCCCAACCATTCCCTTTGACACACACACACCTACACACAGTTGAGAGGCTGATGTGCATTTGAGCGCGCTTTCTAAGCTCTACACACACACACACACGCACGTTACGTGTCAGTCTACGTTTTAGGCGCTCTCTCACCTCAACTGACTGACTTGCTGTCTCGCTCGCCCTTGGCAAGCGGCTTTCATTAAGCCTCAGCTCAATTTCTACTACTAGTCGCTTGTCCTAGTCGTCGTCGTTCAGCTTACGGCTGATTCTTTTTCGTTCACTTTTTTTATTCTCTTTCTTTCACTGTCAGCTGCCTGCCTTCTATGGTTTTTTTTTTCACCAGCCGTTTGTAATTTCATCCACACACACATGGACAAACTTTTGTTTTTCAGTTGCTGTTGTTGTTGTTGTTTTTGTCACGTGTCAGAATCATGCAAAAAAACTTTTAATTGCAAAGCCGGCAAACAAAACAAATCGCGCAAAATAAAAAAAATAAAAAACGAGCCATACGCACATCACTCACACACAAACAAAGAAAACTCATTGAAAAAGTACTTAATAAATATATTAAAATATTTATTAATTTCGCTAAACTTTTGCCAAACTGGGCACAATACACGCGTAAACCAATTAAAACTTGCAACTAACTGTTAAAATACGTATGTCTGTTTTGTTTATGTATGCAAAATTTTAATTGCATAACAAATTGGAATCATTCACCGTAAGCAAGATAGAGAGAGAGAGAGAGAGAGAGAGCCAGACTGAGAGGGAGAGTGAACACAAAGCGTCGATTTGTCGTGTGAATGACGTGACGCTGTCGTGAGCCACGTGCTAACAAACAGCTATGAAATTGCGATGCTATCCACGCTCTTGATAATTTAAACCGGCAAGCAATTTAATTAGAAAGAGAAAATCTGTACTAAATGCAACAACAAACTATCCGAAAAAAAAAACAACCCAAAACAAAAGGAGTCGACGTTAAGAGCCACAAAACGTAACGAGCCGAAACGTAACGTAACACTTATCCCATAAGAAAACTAAAAACACACCAACTTAAAGTAAGCAAAAGAGAGTGAGAGGATAGAAGCAGCAGCAGCTGACAACTGTGAACTTTATGCTCGGCCTACGACGACGAAGGCTTCTCAATTCATTTTTGTGTAGTGGCAGGCTAGCTATTGTTGTTGCTGCAGCTGCTGCGCTTGTTCATCTGTTGTTGTTTTTGAAGGGCTGGCGTGTCACGCGCCGCCGTAAATCGCTGCGCGCAGCCAACAGCATCCGCTCTCCCCACGTACACTTCAGTCGCAGCACGTACAAACTTATGGGACACAAGCAGCGGCAGCGTAAGGCTCTCCACAAAAGTCCCAAAACTCGTTAAAAGCATTTCTTGTGTGCTCTGTTCGACTTTTCCCTCTGTCCCTCAGTCTCTCTCCCTCTCTTTCTATCTTTCTTACTGTTGTTGTTGTTGTTGTTGTTGTAGATGCTCCTTTTTGCAATTTTGAAAATCTCTTTTTATTGCGCGTCCATTTTGAAAATTGTTGCTCATTATTGAATGTATTTAAGCGCAATGCCAACATTATTCCATTAACCCATTTCTTTTGCATAGTTTTAGGAGTTCGCAAGAACAAAAAGTTTTCGATTAGTGTGAAAAAAATGTAAAAAAACTTTTCATTGTGCATTTAAAAAAAAATATAATTATTTTCGAAACATTTTAATAGCGGCCATCAAAAAAAAATTGATTTCAAAATATCTTTTACATTTCAAAAATCTTACTTCAATTGTTCTTGAATTGTTAAATTTTATGTTTAAAATAACAAAAAAAAAAAACTTTTTTCCTAAGAAGTTAAAGTTTTTCCGCTTCTGGAAATCAATTACAACGATTTAAGACCCTTAAAGCTTTTGATGCTTAAAAAAAGAGTGACGAAATTTCGTATGCTATGGATTGAGAGCGGCATTGGCAATTCAAATAAATGGCAACCTATGTATAAATAAATGCATTTATGTCAACAACTTGAATAAATATGCATACAAATATTGCAAATAGATTAAAAAACATTTCGTCATTTTCAATTTTACTCCAATATTATTCAAATGGAATTAAAGCGACGAAGCGCAAATGTGTTAAAAATTTTAATTACAATACACAAAAATATTATCTTCAACAAAAAATCAATCATGTAGACATATATATTAATATTTAACAATTTCATATATATGTATATAATTTGTCATACAAATACAAATGTGATTTGTATCTTTTGGATTTCAATATTATTATCATGTTTTCATTTTGACCCAATTGGTTGCTTGCTAATTGAATTGCACTTTTGCATTAAATAGTTTTTAGTTATAATATTCGTTTCACAACAACAAATAAAATGCGCAACTCATTACAATTTTGACATTTGATTCAACAAAAACATACAAAAAATTAGAACACAAAACATTGTACAAATTAACATGGTTGGAATTATTGTGTATCATTTTTATTTGACTTTTATTAGTTTCACAATTTGTACAGACTTTAATGCAAATTTAAATTCTAATTATCTGTATTAAAACTTTTAAACATAAATAAATTTTTAGGTACGTTTATGCTCATCTCGTAGAAACATTTTATTGTTTAAATAAAAAAAACACAAGCAAACAAAACGCTCGTAAAAATCCATAAGTTAAATCAATACTATGCTTTAAATTTGCCCGATTAACAGCAGAGATTTTAAAACTTACTAAAACTAACTTAAAGTTTACAACAAAATGGTTCCTGCCACACTTAGCAACTGTCCCTAATTGTTGTTTTTATTTCGTTGGTGTTGTCTAACTGATAGAAAAATCAGAAAGAATATTGTTTTAAAAGGAAAATGTATTTTTTTGTTGGAAAATATATGTATAAAAAAAATATACCAGAAAAATGTTCATTTTGAAACAGTTTTCAACATTTGGTACGACTTTTACGACTTTTTTTTAATTAGATTCTTATTTCATTTTATTTAAATAATAAACATGATTCAATGATTTTTTTAACGGTATCGCCCGATCACACTTGAGATGTGTTAACATCTTGAAATCATCTTTTTTGTATAGTTCCAAGTACTTATGGCTCGACCGTCTCAAGGCTCAGTTTCCCCAACTTGACGAAACGTGAACTTAACTTGAACGTAAAATAAGAATGCAAGTCAGAATGCATGTTTAAGTTTTATGCCAAAAAATCGACTTGGGCATTGGCCCGATTTTCATATAGATGTTTACACACCAAAAATAATTATATTTTGTGTAAGGAAAACCTTTTACTTTTATTATATCTTTTTACCTTTTTTATTCAAGTCGTACAGCTGAGGTGGACTTAAGTAATTGAATAGACAACGAAACACAATATCAGTAAAAGCAAACTTTTGTGTTATTTGTTTTTTTGTTTTTAGTTTTATGCATATTTACTTTTGGTATTTGTAACAAATTGCTTGGTTGCGCAAAATTTCGTCGTCGTCGTTGTTGTTGTTGCTGTTTTTGGGGGTCAAAGGAATGTTTGTTACTTTTCTTTGGTGGCGCGTAAAAACATAACGACGACATTTTCATGGCTTTGTTTACATTCGTTTTGATTTTCCTGTTGGGTTTTCCTGCCACCGCTCCCCTTTCCTTCCTCATCTAATTGTGTGCGTGTGTGTGTGTGTGTGTGTTGTTTACACGAGCGCACAAGAAAAGTTCAATATCCTCTGCAGCTTGTCCTGCTGCCTCTGCCAAGTTCTCAGCTCTTATTTCTTCAATTTCAGCTTCTCCGCAACCAATCAACTATTATAGTATATACAATGTATATATATTTGTATATACATATATCTTTCCATGTCTCCCTAATTGCCCCATCTGCATCATCATCTGCAGCAGGCCACATCGTTTAATTATCCACTTGCCTCATAAACTCTTTGTTCAAGTTAAAGCAACATATGAACGCTTTTTTTTTGTGCTCTGTATTTTGTTCCTTTGGCTTTGTGTGTGTGTTTCAGTTTCAGTTTCATTTCTGTTTTTGTTTATCAAAACGCAATGCGGTCCATCTATCGACCTGCTTTTGAGGCATCAGGCCCAGCCTTTCAATTAGAGCTCATTAATGTCTGTCGAAGTGGGTATGGAATTAAGGAGAGTGAGAGCGGGGTAGATAGGGAGTCAGGGTAGCAGGCGCATTGTTTATAATTGGCATTTACGACAAAGAGAGAAAAGGAGAGGGTTCGGATGTGTGCAGTCGTGTGCATTGGTCATTGAAATTGCTTTTTAATGTTGGCCCGTGCAAACAAATAAACAACACCACGCGATTCCACTCTACTATACTATCTATACTATAAATGTTCGTCGTATAGACAGTGGAGAGATAGATGAGCGGACTAAGCAAAAGGAGAGAGAGAATATGGTTGGGAAGAGATACGGTTGAAGGTACCAAAAAAAAAAAAAGGCTGCCAAAAAATGTTGCTGATTTGTCAATTGAATATAAATAAATATAAATTCTTTGCTCACAAAATGAGTTTTATTTTAATCTACTTAGATACTAATAAAGGACATAAGGAATAATGATACCTATTAAATTTTGGATAAATTCAGTCACATTCACAAAACAACTAATCCGATGTTTTGCGCTTTTTTACCTATTCCTACAAATGCAATAACTAACTCCTTGACTTAATTGTCAAAGTGTTAAAGGGTTTAACTTAAGAACCACTGTAAACGAGTATACTATAAACGTTTGTATGGTATATCAATATCTGCTGGGAGTTTAATTTACGCCTCGAGTCAAACTGTAAATACATTATTTATGTATGCTGCTGCTTTGTGCAGATATTGGCTGCCGGCTCGAGGCGCAGCCATCAGGCAGCAAATAGCAGCTGTATGGAGGATGCCCTTTAGCCAAGGGGCCTTGGGTTTTGCCAGGTTGCTAACCATTTAAATTGGCTTTCAGTGGTATGCACATTTTAACATATTACGCATACGCCATGTTGTATATTTAATGCGTATTTGCAACTGAAGTGACACAAACGACTGCAACTTGCAACTGGCAATATGCAAGAGCAACGCTCAAAGGCAATCAATGAAGTGCCCGCGCCAAAGTCCCCCAACTGGGCGTGGCACTTTAATGCAAATGCGCATAGAGCACAAATATATATATATAGTATCTATTGTATCTGTGTGCCACAGGAGAGATATCAAGTTAGTAGCACCCAAGAACATTAAATGCCATTGAAATGTGACAGCCGCAGGGCGTTGGCTCCTTATTCTGTCTGTCCGTGTAAACAGTGTCTGTGTCTATCTAGCCAAGCTAGTCGCTCACTTAGTCATTTAGTTTAGTTTACAAAATGCTCTTTTAACTTTTAATTAAGTTACGAGTATCTGTGAGAGTGTATGTGCGTGTGTGTGTGTGTGTTTTTAAGCCAAGTTAATATCACATGCTCTTGGCTTTCATCAAAGGCGACAAATGTACTACGTTGTAAAGTTTCTGTCTTCAGGCATAATCAATTGCAAATGTGTTTGTTTATTCCTCTAAACTAATTGCGAAAAACACTTTCAAACAAAAATGACAATTTTTGTTTAGTTTCGTTGCAATGGCAAATTGCAAAGTTAAATAAATTGCGGCTGTAGCAAATTGGGAAAAAAGCTCTTTTATCGTTCTCTTATTATTTTTAGTTGTCAGCAATATTTTTTTTAAAGTGTTTTTCTGTCGAGAAAAGTTGTTTAGCATTCGATCTATCTGAGAATTCATCGTTATTGAAAATGCACAAAATCCAAATCGACAGAACAGACTTAGTCAAAAATAATCGATTTTAATCGATAGCAAACTTTGGTTTTAACCAGACAATTAAGATGAAGAATCTTAAAACTTGTTTTTGACATTGCATAACAAATGATGATTATTGACCAATTTGCATAGACATTTCTACAGAAAACACTTTTTGTTGTCGATATATATATATATATATATTTATATAAAGTTGTTGTTTGGTTGCTTGTGGTTTGCGGTTTTGTTGCAGTTGTTGTTGTTTAATCATGATTTATGCATGAAGTGCGCGACGAGCGGCTACAAAGTATGGACAAAGCATAGACTTAAAAGATGTTTACAACTTTTCTCTCTTTTCCTCAAAATGTATCTGTATCTTTGTATTGGCTGGTAGAGGCAGCAAGCAGTGGAAACGCTTGAGTAGCACTAAATCAAATAGTGCGACCATCAAGCATGCAACGAGCCGTTGCATTTCAGAACCTGAACCAGAAACTGCCACAGTGTGTGTATGTATCTATGCATCTAGTAGATAGATGGCCTCTCGGACTGTGGCCCGTGTTAATATTTGCTTGCGTTTTACATTGTTTGCCCACTGGCCAAAGAAGGGTCCAAGTGGTCTTCCTTAACTCCCCCCTACCCACCCTACCCATCACTCTACTAAACCTTCAATGTGTATCTTTGCACAGTTTTCATGTTTTGTTTGGCTTTTAGTGCCGCCTCAGTTGCCGCAGATAGATAGACTGTCGGCGTGTAAGTCTACATGTGCGTGCGAGCGCGTGTGTATGTGTGTGTGTGTAAATAGAACTCTGAGCAACAGTTCAAGGCGAACGTTTTGTGGCATGCAACAAAAGCAAAAGCAAAATCAAATCAGAAAACAAACTTAGCTAGCTGCCGAGCCATGCTGTTAATGAGTCAATAATAAGAGATGAAAAAAAGGTCTCTATTTACCGCTTATCCACACAAAATGCATCCGAAGCTCATACGTTTCTGTATCTATATCTAAGTATGTGTTGTTTTGTTTACAGAAAATTAATGAAGATACAAAGGTGAAATGTATTTATGTCTTAGGAACTTAATCTCAATCTATCTCAATGTGTTTTACTTTAAATCAATAAATTAGCATCTGTGATTTGGTCCATAAATCCACTTTATTTATGTGCATATCTCGCAGTTATTATAAATGTTTGCTGATGATTTCAAACTATGTTTTATCTATGTTTCAGCTGGATCTGATGGGTGCGTTGTTGGCCAGGTGCCCTTATTACTAACTCAATTTAAAGTGCTCAAAATGTTTAGCCATGGCATTTTGCTAGAAGTACCCTTTAAAGCAAGGTGATCGAAAACGTTAAATGATCTCAATATCACGAAAACGCTTTACACATCTCTAGAATGTCCCATCTTTGAATATGGATCTTGTTAGAATCTGTGCAGAAGAATTTGTATTATTAACTGGGTTCTTTGAGTTGAATTACTTCCGTATTAAAGTAAACTCGATTCAATTACGAATAGAGAGAGTATATATTAGAGTAAAATTTATTGCGATTCATCTAAAAAAAATATTTATAATTTTATAGTTTAATTTAAATTAAATTATTTTAACCATACTTTAATTTGAATTGAAGAAAATTTGCAATAAAAATATTTATTAATAATTGTGTGTGTATCTATGTACCTGTACCTGTATCTGTATCCTCATCTACTATCTGCCCGTATCTGTATCTTTCTGCATCTGAATTCTAATCCATTAATCCCATTTTCAACATATTCCTACAAACCCAACTATATCAACATATTAAATATCTAGTAATTAAGCGCATTTACAGTCGAACTTCCATATAGCGAACTTCCGTATAACGAATTTTCTGTACAACGAAGGCAACTTGAGTCAGTCAAAAACCCATTCATTCTATAACGAAGTTTTTTCTTGTCCCCTTGAGATTCGTTACATGGAAGTTCGACCGTATCTCTACATCTCGGAATGTAACTTAATTTTCATTTGTATCCAAACTATTTGTAGGCTTTTATTTTTGCTATTTGCTCAGTTAATTTGACTTGAGTGCTGAAATTTGGCTGCTTTTGGGGCCCTAATTGTGTTGCTCTTAGGTTGCCAAGTTAATATTTGCATTAGTTCAACGAATTTCGCTCCAGCAACAAGGCAACAAGGTGCATTCGTTGTGTAAATACCAATGCAATAATCACTGCTTCTCTCTCTCTCCCTCGCTCTTTCTTCTTATCTTAAATTCTTAGGCTCATTGCATAATAATATTTGGACGGTTGTTGTTGTTGATGCTTAAGCAATTCGCAGGCTAATTGCAAATAATTGCAATTGTTTGAACTGAAATTTGAATGCAAACTTCAATCCGCAACTGAAGAATGTAAAATTAGCCTTTCAAATGTCTTTGGCCCTAATTGTAATGTAAACAAGCATCAATTGTGCTGCATTTTGTATAAGACACAAAATGTTGCAAGTTGCAAACAGAAATCCTGTATCTTTGACACCATCTGGTTGAGATCCTTCAATTAAACTCGAATAGATGCCGAGTCAGGCCTGAGGCAAAGTTAACAATGAAGCCAAAATTGTTGCTTCAACTTGAATTAATTGCTTCTTATTAATCCTTTAACCTATTTTCGAAGCTATTAAAATAAACGAATTTATGATATAATTTCAACTTAACTTGTTGATGTAAAACAATGTAGTTGATGCAAGTTTGAGCTTTAAAACAGCTTTAAGATACTTTAATTTTTTTACTTAGCTTTTGTTTAACTATGAAGAATAAGAAGAGTAAGCTTTTCAGCTTTAATAAAATTTAAACAAAGCTTTAATCTTTTCTCAATCACCAGCTGGTAATTAATATCCGTTGTTAAAACATGTAAGACCTAAGCTTCTAACTGCCTTTTGTTGATGGTCAAAATGTTTTTTGCTGTTTGGGTCTAAAAGGCATAAAGTGCCATTTAAATGCCAGACACAAGCACGCAAAATAAAATCTAATGCAATTTAAAGCCAAGGCACAGGAATCGGAAAAAAAATATAACTAAAAGCTTATCAATGACCTCTGTATTTGTATTTGTATTTGTTTTTCTTTGCTTTTTTTTGTTGGTCGAGTTTTTTGGTGCCTTGTCATATGCCAAAAATGCATAGCCAAATGGCTTTGCGAAAGAGAGAGCGAGTGCGAAAGAGGGAGAGGGAGAGAGAGAGAGAGAAAAGGTCGCCTGGGTCGACTGGCCGAGGGCAAAGATTTATTTCACCCGGTTGAAGCAGAAAATTGCACGTAACAAAGCGTGGAAAACTTTTTTTTTTTTTTTATTTTTATTTTTTTTTTTTTTTTATGTGTGATTTCGTCCACCCACTCCACAAAAAAAAAAAAAAACAAGAAGGAAAAAACACGCCCACCACATGCCGCACATGGCGCACACAAATGGAGAGGCTACGGCTTCGAAGTAGAAACTTGGACTTGAAATGCAGTCGAGCTTTTGGGATTTGGTTTGAGTTTTGTGGCGTTGTTTTTTGAGCTGGGAACTGAAAACTGGGTTTCTGGTTAATGTTTGGGCAAAAAACAACGGAAATTACAAATTGTTGTTTACTTTGCATTTCATTCGCACACGGAACAACAACAAAAACTAAAAAAAAAGGGGGGCACACAATAATGAAAATACATAGGCAACAGCACCAAAGAAGTTGTAGTCGAAAGTCTAGTGCCTAGAAAATATGAAGAAAAACCGAAAAATAAAACACACACACACAAAAACGAAAACAACGAAAGAATGTGCCATGTGCCCTGGCATTCCATATAACATTGAAACATGGCATACAAATGGAAAATGGAATTGGTCTAAGAGCATAAAGAGAGAAGAAGGGAAGAAGGGTTTTGGGCCATGGGCTAGCAAGGGCTAGTTGCGTGGCTAGAACAAAAAAAACGTAAGGCGAACGTTTTCACTGTGTTAAGTGTTTAGTTTAATGAGCTTTTCTTTTAGCTACTTTTAACCGCAACAATAATACAAACAACTCTTAACTACACAACGATAAAGAAACAGCAAGAAATAAACAAACATGAAAGGATTAAAGCTGCAGCACCTAACAATGTGCTGTACGGCAAAGATATTCTGTTAGTTTCAAAAAGTAATAAAAGCATAAAATCAATTTTGAAAAATTTAGATTCAAAACTGTTTATCGATAGATTCGCAATATATCGCAAAATATCTAAACTTATTACAAACGAAACTCTTCTTTAACAATTCTCTGCCAGAAACGTTTAAGGCTTTCATCTATCTTGGCCAGCTTGACTGTAATTATTGGCTTCTTTCCGCTTCCGTTTGATACCAACACTTGATTATACCCATTATGTGCCACAAGTTTTTAATGGCCAAAGGGTATTTTAAGAAAAAGCAAAAAAACAGACGAAAAATTGTTGTTGAAATTGGGTCAATTACTTTTATAATCATAACACACCAGCTACAAAAGCAACTTCTTCACAGTTATTTAGAGCAATTTGTTATTGTTGTTGTAACTCTGTTTTTGTTGTCGTTGTTTTGGCTCTTTCTTTGTTTTTTATGCACTGCTATTGCATGCCAATAGTTCATAGTTCAGCATTTACCAGTTCTTTTGCCTCTTTTGCCAGCTAGATTGAGTTAAGATAAACATGAGTACAGCAGTAAACACAGTGTGTGCTAAAAGTTGCGATACTTGGTGAACAGAATTTTTTTGTCACGCCATTTTGGTAACGAGACCTTAAGAAAACTTTTTAAATAAGCGAGAGATAGAAATGGTATTAAAGTTTTTTTTTATAATTAAAGAATATAATAAATAATATAACTTCAAAAAGTTCCGATTAAAAATGCACTAAATATCCAAAGAAAAGACAAAAGCAAGCATTTAAATTAGTTTAAGCAGATAAAATTTATCAAAAAACTAAAATAGAAATTTGATTTTAGTTTCAATTTATTTAAAAAATTAAACACACATAAAGGAATTAAACAATTTTGCAATAAAAATTTTATTGAATTAAATTAATTTTCGAAGGAAATAAATGTGTTTTTAGTCGGATATATATTTTATCGTTTTCACTGTACTTTAGTAACATGCTAGCGTTGCAAGTAAACATTGGAAAACGTCTGTGTGTGTGTGTGTGTGTGTGTGTGTGTGTGTGTGTGTGTGTGCAACTTGATGTCTGAAGTCTGCAGTCAATTTAGATAAACAATTACGAGCACAATTGCAGGGACTAACCCGAATAGCCCCACTATCCCCTGCATTACCACAAACCATCTACCATACACAATAACAATCAGCGGCAACAACAATTGAAGCTGCCACCCGGCGGCAACAACAATACAAGAAAGAGGCCAACCGTTCAGTTCATTTGACCCGCCATCAAGTGGATATGTGGTGCTGGTGCTGGTGCTTGTATGGTGCTTAGTTATGGAGAGTGGTGCTGCTGCTTTTGCTGCTGCTGCTGTTGCTGCTGAAACAATGCAACAGAAGGCGGCTAAAGTCATTTGCGTTGTTATTGTAAGTGGCGCGCGAGTTGAGAGCGGCCCAAAAATAGCACAGCAACAGCAGCAGCACCAAACAACAACACAATCAAAACTTTAAGTAGGAAATAAAGCAAAGGAAAAGCAAAACACAAAACACAAAACAACAAAACAACAAAAAAAAGAAAGTAATATCTATGAGTTGAACGAGTATAAATTATTATACTGCCACGCAGATCGTGAATTGTTGCAAGCCCAAAAACCAAACAAAAACACAACAGCAACAACAACATAACACTTTGGAATTTTAATTGGCTCACTGAGAGAAAAAGTGGTGTAATGGGAGAGGTAAAGAAGTGCATTTGCATGCTGTATTTTTTTTTTTTTGTTTTCTTTGTTTATGTATATATTGCTGATGGTCGAGCATAAATCATGCGATCGTCAAGAACAGGGCAACTCTATATTTATACTTTTACGCCTAACATCAACATCTAGACAGCCTTCAAAAGAAAGGCATGCGGAAGAGTTCACAAACACAGAGACTCTATGAATGTATTGTGTATACTACATATGTAGAAGTGATACTAAATATTTTAAGTGTTACCAACAGAAAAACAGATGCAGTTGCTATGGCTCCAGGCAAGCAGAAGTTCATGTTCTTTTAGTTTTAGCTATCAGCTTACCTATAAAGAAAGAAAAGAAAACAAAAAAAAAACATTATTATTATTGATCAAAGACAAGAAAACAGTTTTCGAATTCAATAGACATACAAATTGTACAAAGAAAATAAAGTTCTATAAGTATTAAATATTTAAAATATTTTTGGACAGTTGCTATAATCTTAAAGCTATCCTGACCATTAAGATAGTGATACATTTTTTCCAAACTTTAAATATTTGTAATATTTTCGTACAACTATTAATTGTGTTTGCTTGAGCATTTTAATTTCCTGATTTATTTTGTAAAATTAAAATTTAATTTTTTCCGTACATACATATATCTTTATATACTTTATATACATATATAAAAACGGATTTTCAGAAAAGGCTTTATTATTTTATATGTGATTGTGCCAAGCTATTTATTTTCAACAAGAAAAGAAAACAATTACACAAAACTTTTTCAATTACAAATAGTGCAGGGGTGATAAATGTTCTCAAATTTCCATTTGCCAAGCAGCTAGCTGAATTATTGGCTGGCGTTGCCACTAAGTGTATATATATATTTTATTGGTGGTACGTTGCCCAATTTTAGTATTTCGCTACAAAAAAATTTGCCCACAATTGAAGCATTTACAACACAAACACGCAAAAGTGCAAGAAAAAGAAAAGAGCGCTCACAAAGTGGCCCATAAGTCACACAGCTAGACAACCAGACCAGCGTTGCCACACCATACCCAAACTGCTTCGCACCCTCTCAACCTCACCTTCAGGGCGTTACTCAAGGTCTGACTTTGCTCTGCAATTTACAGGCTATTTACCCAGCACAACAACAGCAGCAGCAAAAAAAAGCTCATCAGCGCCATCTGCAAGTGCAACTCAATTTAAGAAAATGAAACAAACAACAAGAAGAAAGAAGAGGAAAAATAAAAAAAGAACGTAAAAATGTACTGCAAGCATAATTAATTACTCATAAGTAAATCCGCTGGCCTTTGGGGCACTGGGCACATAAATATTTCAATTGCAGCGTTGAAGCAACACCAAAATGTATATGCAACGGCGTTGCCAGAAACCCATTACATTGCATTATAAGTTTTATCCGCAACAACAACATTGTGAAGAGCAAAGGGGCAATAGATGAAGCTGGGAATGCTCTAAAAACTTCATAATAATTTTTAAAAATTTTAATCTAATAAGCAATAAAAATAAAGATTGAAAATTATACAAATAAATAATAGTTTTGAATTTGAATTTATTTCGGATTGAGCTTCAAGGCTGCATAGATATGTATATTTTTATGATTTTGTTGAACATCGAAATATTCATTCATTCTAAAAGAATCAATTTAAGCAACACTTTCTCGTATTCCAAAACTTTCATATACTTAGTATTTAAGCACAAAAAAAGTCAAAACAAATTAAACAAAGAATACAAAATTAAAAAATTGAAGAAAACAAAGCTTCTTCATAATTCGCTTTGACGTAAAATATACACTACAACAACAACAACCGAAAAGAAATTGAAACAGAAAATTAAGCTGCAAATGCGATGAGCGTGCTGGGCAGCTGAAGCAAAGAGAAAAGAAGAAGGACGAAGACCTGAGGGGAAGACGGACGAAGGGATTCCGTGCAGAACGAGTACGAAGCCGTAAATGAATGAATGAATCAGTGAAACGAATAAACTCGTTCGCTGCACAGTTGAATGACTACAAAGTCGAATTAAGAGGCAGCAACAGCAGCATCATACACACACACACACACACACACACACACACACGCATATGCATAATGCTTATGTGTAGCAGAAATTTGATGCGGCCTCTGCTTGTGTTGCAGTTGCTTCAGTTGCTGCCTGCCTGCGTCTCTCTCTCTATTCGTTCTTCTCAAAATGCAATGCAATTTTAAGCACGTGCTGACTGCCTGCCTCCGATTGCTGCCACAGAGCGTCGTGCTTCATGGACCGCGGCCGAAAAGCGAAAAGCGAAGAATCCGCAGAAATCAACAACTAACGACTTTGAGTACTCTTTTATTATAAGCTAAAGATTGCATATCTCATAGGATACCCTGTAAGCCATTTTTCAAAGAACTTAATAAAAAAGTTTAGGGAAATAACTTTACATTTCACCCGACAATTACAATTAAAGCCATAAGTTCTATGTTAACTTTAAATTCATGGCCTTAACCATGAATTTTGAACGAAGTTAAAAGTAGTTTGAAAATATAAGTTCAAGATTAAATTGTGAATTTATTATTAGGACTTCAGATCTAAGCCAATTGGTAGGCATAAAACGCCAAACTGATAAAATTTTTAAGTTTTTCTCAAGTTAAAGAAACACAATATTTGAAAGTCCAATCTATAAACTGGCAAATAGTTTTTCATAAGTATAAAATTTGAATGATTTTCCTAAAATACATCGAGAAAAATCGTTTTGAATGGTAAGTGAACCAAAAGTGAGAAAGATCGTTAAAAACAACTTAAGCCTTCCTGCACTTCAACATATAAGCACAACTTGTCAAGAAACCTTGTTACTTCTGCTACACTTTGATTTTACAGGGTATGCATACAACAAGATGGTCGTCAGTCGTGCGTGCAGAAAATTAATGTATATGGGTATGTGTGCTGCATGTCTTCCATCGCAAACAAACAATCAAATGGCAAACGACATTTAATTAAAGACTATAGCCGGCAAAAAATGTCAATGAGAATGAGGTTCACTGCAAAGTGGCAAGAAGAAGATGAAAAAATGATGCTGGGGATTGAGAGAAGTGACTTTTTCTTCTTCTTAGCATGCATTGTAGGGGCTGCGGCGGCGGCTTTTTCACCTTAAGCCTTATCAATGGGCCATCGACTGGTTAATTAGGCAGACACGCCCACCTGGCACAGACTGCAAAAGGCCTGCAAAACGCCCACTGTCATTACACGTCGCTCATTTAAATAAATTAATGAATTTCTCATTTCGTTTCGTTTCGTTTCGCTTCTGTCTTTATTTTATTATTTTCCTTCTTTTTTTTTACTCAACGTCAACGAGCAACTTTTTTATGGCATTTTCATTGCCTTATCGCCAGCAATATTGACACTGACAGCTACCGGAGGAGAAGCGTGAGGAGAAAAACGACTGGGGAGTTTGGTAGAAAATTGAGATTTTGTGGTCGTGTCACATCGCTCGGCTCATTTGAGAAGACTGCGACAAGAAGAAGAAGCGCGACCGTTTTCTCTGTTTTTTCCATTAGCGCAAAATGCTCGAAATTGTTTATCTTAATCGTTTTCGATGCCGCTCGTCATGCAGCACGATTATGTATGTTAGACAGAAAGAGAGAGAGAGAGTTAGAGGTAGAGAAAGAGAAAGAGAGGATGGAAAATTTGTGCGTGTTGTGCATGCCACACATGACATCTAAATAAAATAGATATTGATATTGGCTTATAAGCCGCATCTTTGATGTGTGTGAGTGTTTGTGTTTGTTGTTGTGTTCCCAACACATCTATTGACATTTATGTTCGAAATATTAATTTGTATTTATTAGGCGGAGTTGACTTCTCCCACGAGTTTGCTTAGCAGGTGTCTAACTGTCTCGGCAACTTTGGTTAACATCTTAATATTTGGCTGGATATTCGTATGTGATAAATTCGTTTGAATATGCCCTGTTGCCATTATTTACTGCCAAGAGAATGATTAGTGTTAATGTTATATTTTTTTTACTTTGCGCTGTTGCCAATTTTCGTGCATTGTAAAGTCAAAGATCTTCTCTACTTTTGCACACTGTGGGACTTATATGTATGTACATAAATGAGAGAAACTTTAATTAAGCAGCCCACGCGCTGTTGCTTATTTTCACTTTACAGCGTTGCCAATTTCACATTTGGGAAAATAAAGCACGTTTTTACAATAACCAAAATAAAACTTTTAAAGCTAATAATTTACAAAAAAAAGTGCGCATTTTTGTAAGCTTTAGTCAAAACTATACAGACAACAAAAACATTACATGTCATACCTATTACCATACCATAGTCAATTGGTTTAGAAGTAACCAAACTCTGTTTCATTTCGCATTACTCACTTCCTCAGTTCCGAATTCCTCAAACTCTCGCTGTAGCAATGTGTTGTATGGTTATGTGGTGAATGCAACCACAAATTGACAAGCTTCGTTCGTCAAGATGCCTTCACTATTAAAGCTCACAGACATAATGCTGTTGTATGCTGTTTTGTGTTTGTTTCTTTGACTGTTTGTTGGCTGTTCAACTGTTGGCAGCTTCAATCAACCTAACAGCAGTCGACATACATTTGTCAGAGACCAGATTCGTTGATATGCTGCAACCATGTAGGACTAACACTGAAGCGCTTTCAATGTGCCGCCGCGCCTCAGCTCTCTATATCACTCTCCCCAGCTCTCGGTCTGTCTCAATCTCCCTTTCACTCTGGCAACTTATCTGTCAAATGCCAAACGACAGCCAAAAATCTATTAAGAGTGGCTTCCGCCTGTTGCCAGCTGCCACAGTTGCCCCCGGGCATCCGACAAAAAAAAAAACCAAACAAAAATGCGATGAGTGAAACAGATGGACCAGAAAGGAAAAGTGGTATCGGGGCGGGCGGCGGGGCAACAGCTCAATGGGTAACTGGGTAACATGGGAACTGGGTCGGATAACCGAGAATTTTGGGCACTGGGTAAGGCTCTCGATGCGGTATGTTTCGGGATTTTTGGCTTTTTCTGTTCTATGGAAAAGCGCAATGGCAAAAAAGAGCTTAAACAAAACGAAAAAAAAACCAAAATAAATAAAGTTTCTTACGGTAAGAGGTCGGTCCTTTTTTCACGGGGCTTTCTGTTTGTGAGCCAAACAGAAACTGAAACCGAAACCAAAACCGAAAAACGAAAACGAGGCACACAAGCAGGCAATCTCACGTTATCATGTCCCAATGTCTGTCAGTTAGCTAGCCAATGAGTGAGTGAGTGAGTGCTTACTCAGTGGTTCTAGCAGTGGGCGCCCTTCTCTTCTGCTTCCCCCAACGCCTGAAGCGTTCACGTCACAAAGATTAGCCAAGTTGTTGGCTGCCAGCTTAACGTGAAAGGGGGGCAACAGTTTTTGCCTTTATTCAACGTTTGAATTTTTTTTCCCCCTTTTTTTTTTGTGAGGTAAGCGAAACACCTAACTCCCACAATTGACTGATGATTGGCTCACATAAGTAGATAAATAAGTAGTCAAATGCGAAAAGGGGAACGAAAGGAACTCCTTCATAAAGTGAGTTATCAACTTACTAAGCGGTCATGCGGCGAATCCTTCGCCATCGTCTTTGCTATTATCATCATCATGAACATGCAAAAGATGGTTATGAAACCTGTGCAAAGCTTGACTCAATATGCAGAGCTTAGCTTAAGGATTAAGTTGGTATTGGGGAAACTTAATGATAAACAAGAATTATTCAATTATCAAATGAAAATGAAGAAATATATTTTCTCATAAGACTTGGTTGTCTTTCATAATTTAACTTTTCAAATTTAATTTCTTTAATTAAATTATACAAAAATTCTCGAGTTAAGCTTATGCTAACTGTTAATTTAATACTTTTTCCAAACCGTTTTTTTTTTTTTCTTTCTTTATATCCGTTTTTTAACTCGCACTTAAGCTCTGTTAACAACGCCATTATGTTAATGAAAGCTCAGGTTTTTTTTTAACCTCATTAGCACTTTAAACGAATTCTTCAAGAGTTGAAATTTTGTTGAGAACTTTTGTTTTACATTTGATTAAACCGCTGTCTAATGACAACTATGCTAGGAATACTTTTAGTATTTAATTTTCCTTCATTTGTGTTAATTATTTTTTCTTTTTTTGGATTTAACTTGCTCGATTTCTTTGTGTTTTTTTTTTTTATCGACAATCTATTAAAAATCCATTTACAAAGTTGACTTTCGCTTACCATTCGTTGCAAACAAAGTTTATTTGTCAAGTTGGGGCAAGCGCATTGTCTCACTTACCATGACTACTATTTGCTGCCCAACCTTTCTCCTTCCTCCTTTGTCTTGTCCTTTACCCAAATAAAGTTTTTCCCCGCTGCAATTTTTGATTTCCACTTTTAAGGTTAATTTTTATTTAAATGTGTTTGATGGCAGCATTTTTCTGCTTCGGCTACCGCTTTTGCTTGCTTTTTTTTTACAACTAAATGACATTAAGCCTTCTTGATAGCCACACAAATGTACACACATTCTCAGCGTATTTCATTGATGGATTAATGGCACCAAATAATGGCTAAGGAAATGCGTGGGCGTCAACAATGGCTTCTGCATTGGCCCCAAAACAAAAAAAAGGCGAGCAAGCACAAGAAAGAACGTATTACTTTTATATTTTGTCGTTTTGTGGGCGTGTGTCTTATGCTTCTTAGCAGTTATTTCTGCTTATTACTTGCCACACACACACACACACGCACAGTTGTTGGGGATTTTTAGGCTGAATCGTGCTCATGCACTTCATCATTCGACTTTTGGGGGCAAACGATCAGCCTTTTTTCTATTGTTGTTGTTGTTCTTGTTGTTGTGGCGGTGGTTGCCTTGGCTCTTCATCATTTTTATGATGCTCATGTGACAGCCATTTGTATAAATGTGCTTGCCACACACACACACATATAATCGTAAAAAAAAAGTTAAGCCCCTGCTAAATCAAACTTCTCACATATTGTTGAACTTGAAGCTTCCGCTGGTTGCCCCACATACCCGCCACAGCACCAATTTATGCCTTACTACCTCTTCACCTTCAACCTTATCACCACCCTCTTCCCTCTCTTTTAACAGCACTTCCGCAATTGCCGCCCACTCTGTTTGCGGTTTATCGATTCAAATTGATTTTGCTTTTCCGCCTTTTGTTGGCTGAGTTTTCATGTTCTTGTTCTTTTTGTTGTTGTCGTTGTCAACGACACACATACACAACCTCAAAAACCGCACTACCTCCGCACTACCTCTTGTTTAGAAATTTTTGCCAGGGCTGCCACCGTTGCTCGCACATACGGCATTCTCCACAGCAATTGTATGTTGTTGGTAAAGCTATTGAAATTGCAAGTTTTCGTTTTGGTTTTCTTTTTTCCATTTACCTGCTCGCATTTCCTGTTGTGTCCCTCCCCCCCTCTCCCCTTTAACACTTTCCATCCACACCCACCTTCAGCATCAACCCTTTACATTTGACTCTATAGCTTTTCGCATTCAGATATTTCGTTTCTGGCTGTCGTCAATTTATTTTGCGCCTCCACCACAAAACCAGAAACAGAAAACCGTCTCAATTCGTATGTACGACATACACGCACGCATTTGCCTTGTGGCTATTCACAAACACACACACATACACACACACACACACATCAAACTCACACATTAAATTTACTTCTGCAGTTGTCGCTTAGTTTAGTTAGAAACCTCAAGGCGAACTTTAGATATGTGCGTCAAACACTGTGAAATGTTTGTCACAAACATTTATGTTTCAATGCATCGTCGGAGCAAAACTCATAAATTTGAATAAAACTTAAAGATCAATAATGATAAGATAATATATTATTTACTAACTTATTTCGTCATCATTTTTTATTTTTAATGCAGTCCTTTGAGCTGGATTATGATATAAAAAAGAAAATATTTCACAAATTTGATCTGTTTTAGATGATAAAATTAATGATAATGATATGATATAAAAAATAAGTATTTGATTTTTCCGATTTTTTTACTCAAAAATCTGGTTTTAATTATTCCAACCATGTAGATTGTTATTCGACAATTATGCGAGCTTTATTACAAAATATCGAACAGCGCTTAAAAGTTTTTTTTTCTTTTAAATAAACAATAAAACCCTGATAACTTTTGACCAGAATCTTGTTTGAATTTCATTAGTGTTTTCCTTTCCTTAGCCAAAAATTTATTTTGTTTTGAAAATCGCTTACGTTTTGAAGAAAATGTAATTTTGAACAAGCGTTAGCTATGAAATCTACCAAAAAAAATTTACGTGAAGAAAGAAAACTTCATCTGAACCAATAAGTTCATGGTAAATTCTCATTCTTCCAAAAAAAATAAGTTCCAAATGAAGTTTGCTTTGCAACATATTTCTTTTTATATATTTTTTTATTTTTATAACAATCAAAGCATCTTGGATTCTTCGTCTTTAGTTTCTTACAGTGCATGATGTCAACAGTTTGGGACATTGACTCAGGACACAAGAATACACAAAAAAAAAAAAAGAAATCCACAACACGCCAGGAATCGACAAATGGATAAGGTAAACAAATAAAAAAATACAAAAGAGAGTGTGTAGGGGGGGGGGGGGGGGAGGGTAGAACTGAGCACAGCACACACATATTGCGAATGGGTATTTATAAATATATATGCATCTATATACGCACTGTATATATAATAATATTTATGTGTTGATCGCATGAAATGCGTTGTATAAATTTAGCCAGACTTTTATTCGAAAATATTTTTCTTCCTTTCTGGTTTTTTTCTTCTTTTTTTTTTTGTTTTTGTTTTTGCCTAGGGGATTTTTATGGACTCATTCGGCTTTGCGCCTACATTTCTGTTGGTATTGGTAATGTAAGCCAACAACAAAAAGCGGTGGAGACTGGCTGCGTTTATTATTAACTGTCGCAATGTTTGAGGGACGATGATACAAACCAACAGCGGGAGAAAAGTGCGAAAAAAATCAGCAAAGAAAAAAAATAGAAAGAAAGAAAAATTGACAGGAAAAACACACGCACAAACGATGAATGAAAGCTGATATATGTATGTATGTATGATATATACCATACATGTATTTATTCGTATTCATATGTGTGTGTTTTGTAAGCGTAATAAACTTCGCTTATGGCTCAGAGAGTGAAGCAAAGGGTGGAGGGAGAGGGTGTACTGTAACTGCATTTATGCCTTGTGCTGAGTTTTGACGCAGACGCTTTCTCGCGGTTTTTATGGTTGCCTGCCTGCCACACAGACACACACACACACACACACACACAAATCGCTTAGGACGCGTGCCACCAAATGATTGCAACAAACACCATAACAGCAGCAGCAGCAACAACAACAAAAACAAGTTAATAATTAAGACATAAACACCAATACGAAAAGCCACAAAGTAAAAATAGAAACAGTAGCGAAATCTTTTGAAGCGAAGCATTGGATTTCATTTAAATTAGCGAAACTGATGGTTATGCGAAGATACTATTTATCTATCTTCTCTATCCAATTATAAAACTTGCGCACCGATTCTGTGAATTCAGCACTTTTCAGATGCCTTAAGGCGCGGCCTGCTAAATTAAGCTAGAGGCAATGCAATTTCAGGCCATTAGGCGATTGCCTATTGAATGCGAGGTGAAGGCACATTGGCTACGCCTCAAGGTATGCAACAGTAAATACATATTCTATGTGTATGTGTGTGTGAGTGCGCCTAGAGAATACGAAACTGATTTGCCTGCCAATTAACCTCACACGCTTGACGAGCATTTTGGGTCACAAAAAAAAAAGATGACAAAGTGCCACACACAAAGAAATGTGTACACAAATTCCGTACATAAGCTATAGGATTTATGGGTGGGAATGGCGTTGGCGGAAAGAAGAGGTGGCGTAAAACAGCGATATAAGAAGATAAGGAAATCGTTAGGTTGTGCTGAGTGGGTGAGATGAAGATGAAGATGAAGCAGAAGGTGCTGCAAGCACAGCTGCTGTCAATCAACAAACAGGGCACAATATAAAAGTCTAGACTACCCCCTTTTAATGATCTCCAGTCAGCCACCCAGGCACACAACCAAACGCCCAAAGCAAAAACGAAACGCAACGAAAGAAAAAAAGGGAAAGTGCAAAGCACACACAAACAAACAGATGTGTATGCAAAATTGAATGCAAAATACATTTAAAAAAAAAAAAAAATAAATAAATAAAAGAATAATTAAATAAACGAGTGCCAAGGCAAATTATAAGAGGGAAATATATGCTGGGTGAATTGAAGGTAATAACTGTGTGGTGTGGAGCGAAGGGTTATGGTGCAAGCGCATGTTGAGCATAATGAAGCAGCATTCAGTTGAGATTCAGTCCAGCATAGGGCAAATAGGCATAAGACCATAAGGGGCTAGGAGGGAGGGTTGGTTGCAGCCTGGAATAGATGATGAAATAAAGGTGGCGCAACAGACGCGCCACTTGAACGCAATCAACGCAGAACAATCACGTATCTATGCATATATGTATGTGTTTAACACGTGTGTGAGTGTGTTTCTGTAGCTAAATTAAACGCATGCCATAATAATGCGATTTTTCTTCATTTCGAAGAGAAACACATCCCATAAGCATCCACATATGCCAACAAGTCAGCAGTTAATAACAGAGAACCTAATGCTCGACTAAGAAAATGCGCCGCAAATCAAGGCCACTAAGTCCTAAAGAGATATATCGAGTATGTATATGAGAAGTGCGTTTTATGAAAAATCATGTTGTCCAATGATTTTTCATGCGAAAGGTCAACAATAGTTAAATCCTTCAGATAGATCTAGGATATTGGTTTGATAATGTTAGATAACAGCCACATTGTAATATCGATATTTATCGATAGTCTTCTTAATAAACAATAAATGTGTCACTCAACCGAACATTTTTAATATAATATTTTTAGGTAGTTAAAAAAAAAGCTGAAAATTTGCCTACAAATTTATAGTTCGATTCATTTCATTCAATCCTTTCAGATCAAGAATGAAAAAACTACATAAAAAGTGTAAAGAAACAAATCGAATGGTATAAAAGAAACAAGATCTACTAATCTCTAAGATCTCGCAAAACACAGGGTATATACAAAAGTATGTATAACAGACACACACCCCACGTATCTCTTAGGCCGGACGAGGGAAAGAAAGCAAATCTGACGCTGCTGACACCAACACCTCTAACAAGGCAGGCAGGGAGGCTGGAAGGCCAGCAAGCTGATGGCAAGCTGACAACCACAAGACGCAAGCACGTCATACGGCAGCGGAAGAAGCTGTTGCAAAAGCAAACGAGGGGGCGGGAGTTAGCTGCATAAGCAGTCGGTCGCTCTGCCAGCCTTTTGTAATTTTGTGCGCATAAAAATCGCATTTTTCTTTTTTACCCTCGTCTCAATACAGACAAATACAAACGAAAAAAAAAAAGCTGAAAAGCAGGAGAGCTCAAAAATTAAAGATATGCAGTATATTTCGTACATACATTTCATACCCCATACTCAGTGTGGGGTTCACATAATAATATCATACCATTTGTAACGCCTTAAGGAACATATTAATTAACTGAAAGACTCACAACTGGAAGACAGCAAATGTTAAAAGCTTAAAGTTAACAGCGCAAAAGCATGTTAAGTTATATACTGTTAGGGAATTCTTCTTAGCAGTAGTACTTCATCAGATTTTTAATGGCATCTCGCAATGAGGCAACTAAAATTGTCATATGTTGTGAGAGACACGAAAAATGTGGCAGGCACTGTGCTTGTTTGGGACGACGTTGATATATTGCTGGGTTGAACATGAAAACCAGAGCTGCATTAGCAGCATGGCACAAAATGAGCAAAAAAACTTACACAAAAGAATTTTTGGATAGTCAAAAAAAAAATTGAGAAAGCTCGACTAGAAAATACCCAAAAAACCTAGACACAACGCAAAACTAGCTTTTAAAAGTTATGCAGAAATGTGCTTCTAAATTTTTTACAATTTCTACTATATCTAAAGTTGTATACTATATAGCATTCAATTCAACTGATGAGACATGTCTAGTTGTTTCGCTTTGAGTAAGAAAAAATGAGCTTTGTTGCTGAAAGTTTCGCGAAGTTTCTTACTAAACTTATTTTAAGTGTATGCTATGGTAGGTAATGCTCGATTTAATAACCAGAATAATGCGATTTCTAGTTATCTTCTAAAATGGAAAATAAACCACTATCTTAACCGAATTTAACTAGTCTAACTAAAAACACAATTTGAAGTTATTTTATTAAAAAAAAGTTCCACTTCATTTTCATAATGCTCATTTTATTCCATTTGTTGTCCTTTTTTTCGTTTAAAATATTTGAGCTGCTTAAGAAATGGAAAAGTAAGAGCTTTGGGTGCGTTTTTATGATATTTTAAATTAGTTTTTCATTTAAATGATGTGTGGCGTTGTCCTAGCATTGGATGCCAACCCTTTTTTTATTAGACTTTTGGCTCATTGTCAGGCTCGCCGCGGAATTGTTGGTCAAATGTAAATGTAACTGTGTAACTGTATCTGAATCTATTGCTATTGTATCTGTTGTATCTTATTCGTTATTTTTTTCACGCCCAGCAAATTAAGTCAATAAAACGCCAACGAAATTTATGCACTCAAAGTGTTAAAAAGCAGCAATCGCCACGAGTTTTGTGATTGCAGGAGCGGAAGGGTGAAGAGCATAGGAAATAGGTTAGACATAGGCGCATTCATAATTTCCTGTAGTACTAGCAGCAGGCCTACAAGGCGCTTGCTGTTGCCTGATGCTATTTAATTTGATTGTTATTTCCTCTAGCGCCAATTGCCTGAGCCCCAAAGAATTTCAGAAAACAAAAGAAATGGCCAACGGTTTGGCCTGCATACAAATTTCGCATTAGCCGAGGCATCGAAATCGAATTTGGTTGTTTAGTCTTTTTTTTCGGAGTGGGTGTGTGGGTGTAATGAAGTCGCTACCGTTACTTCTTTTCACAGACCCGGTGTTGAAAATGGGCAACATATTGTAGCGCCCCTAAGGGTCAGGTTCTGTCCAGGCGGGTAAGGGGTTGGGTGTTTGGGGGGTTGGTTTGGTTTTGTTGAGCTTGTTTTTGGGCCAAGCCTGACACATGCCGTGCCCAACTCATTGGCACATTCATACAGTACCATACCATTCCCCCTTCCTTTTCATTCTATTCATTCATTTGAGATTGTTGTAGTCGCACATAAAATTTCATTCATTTTCAATTGTCTGGGCTGGGGAGACGGAACCTTAACAGCATTAACAACGTCTCAAAAAACCACCCCTTCAATACATAATAATGCCCATTGCAACCACCTACCTAACTTTTTCCCCCTCTTTAACATATATATTTATATATATACATACATATATTTATTTTTTTCTTTTTTGAATGGTATGAATCTTCTTTGGTCTGCACCAAAACTTAAATTTTTACTTGTAGAATTTTAAGAATAATCTATAGTTGTAAAATTAATGATAATTTACCTACATTTTAAACAAATACATATTGAAACATATGGTTTTTTTTTTAAGCTTTTATTATCGTAGCTTCTGTTTTATTTTGTTTAGGCTCGTTTCGCTTCATCAACATATTTGCCAGCTGCTTTTTGAGACGCATTTCGGTTTCTGTTTTGTTTTGTTTTTTTGCCCGGTTCTTAGTCTTGTTCAATTTAGTTTGCGATTCGCACAGTGCAGCACAGCACAACGTCATTGAGGGTTAATATATAAAAATAAAGGTGGGTGGGGCGCAGATACGATTATTGGTAATGGTGGTGGTGTTGCTAATGGTGGTGATATGGTGGTGATATGGTGGTGGTTGTTTGCAGCAAAACCAATAAACTGCGTCTTGCTTCAATTGAGAAGTGCTGCAGCACTAAGGAGGAAAATGAAAACCATCTCAACTTGTTGGGCGCCGGATCTTTTTTCTGCTCTATAATTTGGTGACGCATCAAGGCAACAACAACTATTATAACACACAAACACACACACACACACTCGAATGGTGTGTTTTATATGTTTGCCTTGCCCTTTGGCTGCTTCCTTCTTTTCTTTTCGTAACTTTTTTTGTCTTGAACACATTTTTCTTAGATTTCCGAGTCAATTACATTTAACAAGTGTGTGTGTGGATGTGCGATGTGATCTACCACAACCCCACCACCTTCGGTTTTACCCCACATCCTTGCTATCTATCACTTGTGCAACACTTTAATAAATTTTGTAATTTTTCTTCAGCTGTTTCAGCTCAGAGTTTCTTCTTTTTTTTTCTTTGCGTGCTTAGTCAGCTGCGTTGCTAGCGGCGCAACCATCAAAAATTGTTCTCTGTTGCTGCTTGAGATGTGATGCCAAAGCAAACCAACAACCCCCTCAGGGGGTGGCAAACATGCGAATGGCAAGCGAAATCGAGTATATTCCTTAAGAGGCCCTTTGGCGTTTTTAAGACGCGTCTGTGCAAAATCTCATGAGAGCTTCATGCTCCCGCACTTTTTTCCTTTTAATCGCTGCCACTCTCCTCCTTCAACCAGCCACCAGTCAAAGTTTGTTCGTTGCTCATTTCATATATATATATACATATATACTTATACATATATGTATGTAAATGTATATTTTTGTAGCTACTTTTAGCCAAAAGTCGCTGCCAGATGAACAAAAAGTAGCAGCTAAACCAGACGTATAAAACCAACTTTTGGCAAACCGAGCACGTAATTCAAATTTAAAAATGTTTACATGCCTTACATGGCAAAAATTGGTCGTCTCTTTCACCTTTTACTTTCGTCTTTTCGCTCTTTCTCTTAGCAGCATCATGTTTGTTTGATAATCCAAATGTCGCTCAAAACATACATATATAAAACTATATATGCACATATGCATATGTAAATATGTATCTAGTTTAACTTGCATATAAGATCCAGGCCAATAAGGAGTCGTCTGTCTTACCTGAAAGTAAATATTGAGAAAGAGAGAGAAAAGAGAGAGAATTGTAGTACGTGCAATAATTAGAACCAGCGTCTGGCAGTTGCAATATTCAATATGATTACAATATGAAAAGCCACAAAATAAAAACTCTCCTTGTAGTTAAAGTATCTTAGCTTAAGAGTCTTATATGCATGTATGTAGTTAATATAATCGTATTTGTATCGTTTACAGTTTGAACTTGAGTATACCCTTTAGAGCCACATAAAATTCAGAGCGCATTTGAAAAGGCTTGAAAATCAATTCGAAATCAAGTCGAATATTGGCTGCCTTTTCATCATCAACATCAACAACTTAAAAGCACAACCACATTCATAGCTAATGAAATAGTAGAAGTGCACAAAAACTCAACTCAACTGTATGCACAGGCACTCAATAAGCGCAAAAAACTCCGAGAATGCATGCCAGAAAAATCAAAAAATATCTAAATATATATTTTCCAACTTGAAAACAAAACACAAATGCAAGAATGCCTCTGTCCTTTATGATTTTTCTAATGTATTTGAAGATTAATTAAATTTAATGTTTAAAGAACAACATTTTTTAGACCGAATTCTGTGCAATTTTCAGCTATATTCCTTTTCATAGTCGAAAAGCTGAAAGGAACAGAATATCCAGCTACATAATTACATTTTAAATTGCAAGTCGTATATATTTAATTTTTTTTTTTTTTGTGCCGTAGAGCTCTTAACTAATAACTGCTAAAACAGGCGAAGGCAAGTGCAAAACAGAAAAAGAGAAAGAAACACATCGCAAGAAAGAGACATTAGAAACGCGCGTAATTAGTGCCACAGTTTGTTTTTTTTTTTTTTTTTTGGCCTTGGGGCATAATTTGAGGCCCAACTCCGTTTGCCTGCTAGCTGCAAATGTATCTTGTACGAACACGAAATGTATCTCAGAGGTGCGAAACACATACACACGCACACACACACACATGCAGCTGTAAGAACAATAGTTGACAGAATGCTCTTAGCATATGTGTTAATGTGTTATACACTTACAGTGGGTGCTATAATTATGTGTTGTGAACAAACAAGATTTAACTATTTTTAAGAAGATTTCGAAATTCACTAAAAAAAACCTATTTTCAATCACATCATTTAAGAACAAACGTTGGTAGTTAGTTGCTTATTTTGTCTAAAACTGTCTCATTGAACTCAGCTTTCAGTGAAGTTATGAAGTTGAAACTTGGCACAAATACAATTATATATTTACCAAAGCTACCTGCTAATTTTTTCTTTACTATTCACAACCAACATTTAGAATTCCCAACATTTTATGTTGGAATAAAAGCAAATAAATTTCTTCTTTTTGTTCTAAGTTTTATCAAACGCAACTTTAAGCTTAACTAAGCAGCAACTTTAGCTACCTCTAAAGTAACTCAAATAGCAATGTAAATTGTGAAAATAAAAAATTTGGCCCCGTGAATTGCAAGCAGATGGTTTTTCTTTTTTCGCTTTTTGTTTGGCAGCCACAACATTTACTTATAAAGGTATCTCAAAAATGTGCAGCAACAACAGCTGGCTGGCTCGCCGATACAAATTTGTGGCATGATGTTGTACTGCTATGCGTGTTGTTGTATGTTCCAAAGCAGGCAGCCAGGCAGAGGCAGCGGCAGGGGCAGGGGCAGTGGCAGTGGTAGAGGCCGAGGCGCAGGAGCACAGGGGGTAACAGTTCATGGCACGCTTGGCTGGCTTCCAGCCATGAGGCTAAAAGGCAGCAGACTGAAACTGAGCTGCACTCTCACTCTCGCTCTCTCTCTCTCTCTCGCTCTCAAATCCCTGTCGCACACAGGTAGCTGCTAAGGTCACACAAACACACACACACACACATACACAGCGTCAAACCAGGTAGGTCAGTTGTCGAGTCTGTCCCTAGGCTCTTTCTCTCTCTCTCTCTGTCTCTCTCTGTCTTATAGCTGCCGGCAATTTATAGCAACAACCACAACAACAATAAATTTATTTTAGCCTGCTTTACTAAACACTGATCCAAATTTCCAGTCTCTCTTTTACTCTCCTTCTTTTCCTATATTATTTTTGTTCATTTCTAGCTTTTTTTGTTTTGGTCAGAGTTGGTTTTCTATTTGAGTTTCCTTACCTTTTCGCTATCTCTTTCTGTTTCTCTTTCTCACTCTTTCCCTCTCTTCGTTTCCTATTTATGTTTACTTCTCTATTTGATAAGCACATGTTTCACATTTTGTGGCAAGTGCGATAATTGTAGATATGATTATCAACAGGCGCGTCTCGAAAACAAATGAAACTCGGTCTATTGAAGTTCTATATCGCTGCGATCGATCGAGAAGAGAAAACATGTGGCAAGCACATGTGTTTCGATGGGAAACTATTGCAGAGACAGAAGGAAAGAGAAATAGAGTGACGGAACATGAACATTGTGTGTTATCCTTATGCTACAAAAACAGCCTTAAGGTTTTATTACTTTAAGTGAAAGTTTAAAAGTAATTTGATTAAATTGCAATGCAGCTTGCAACTCTTTAAATACAATTTCAACGGGATACTTTATAAGACAAAAACGTCTTTAAGATTGAAACATTCTCAATTATTTTCGAGAAAAGATATATAAAAGTTTGAAGATGCTTTTGAAACTAGTTTAATAAATTATAATTTATTGATTTTTTGAACACACTTTAGATAAATAGAGAGAAATGTTTATGTTTTCGAGTACAAACTTTCATTATTCCTAATTGAATAACTAGCTCCACTTGGTTGGCTCAACAGCTTGAAAGTTCAATGATGCGTTCGATTTAAATCTAATTGGATGAATTTGAACGATTTCAAAGCAAAAGCTATAAGTAATTGCAATACGATCCTAGCCTTTACCATTTTCAAACTTTTGAAGTGAAGCCCTCAACCTGAACCTTTTCTCTTACTACTTAAATCAAATCACGCGTTAAACTTCACATTTCAGTCACTTGGACTCAAAGAGCTGTTCGATAACTTTTGAGATGAAAATAATCATAATAGTATTTTGTTTACCTGCAAAGTATTTGTATTATGCACACTAAAAAAAAGTACTTTAAAGTACAAGTTAGGTATAAAAGTGCTTCAATTCAGTATTAAAAAACTTTTTAATAGTTCCAAATTACTAAATAGTGCAACTAATCTAACATTTTGGTCGTTTCAGCTAACTTTGTGTTCTAAACAAAAGCAAATTAGTCGTAGATTTTGCAAAGCGGAGATGAGAGCGCTTTATATACACTGAGTACAAAATGTATGTAAACAGGCAGTCAGTGAAGCAATTAAAAGCTCTAACTGGCTAAGCTGCTGCCATACGGACAGCAACGGAGCGGGAAAGCAAAAGAATCGAGTTCGTACATAAACGTTCGGTAAAAGTGAAGACTGGGGGAAGTTTATCAAGCATGCCTGCTAAGCTGGCTTTGCAAAAATATACATAAAAAAATAAAATAATAAAAAACTAGTCGTCAGTGACTACAAGATACTCTGTAAACAGTTTTGAGAATAGTCTGGCATGCTAGTAAGCTTTTGAACCATTAAAATTTTCCTTAAAATACGCATAAACTCTACAGTTTTTGGGGAATTCAATTTCAAAAGGTTTTTTTTTTCTTTTTAATTATATTCCAAGCATGCCCATTTCAAGCTTTACTAAAAGGGATAAAAAAAATCCTAAGCATGCCCGGAGCTATTGCTGTTTATTGTTTTTGCCTGAAGATTATGCACAACAAAAAAAAAAAATAATTAAAAATGGATTTGCAATAATAAAAAAAAGCAGAAAACTATATACCAATTCGAAGAGCTAAGCTTGGCGCTTACCTTAAACATACGAAAAATAAAACAACATGTAAAAAAAAAAACAAATGCCAGACTAACTGATGCCCTGGCTCAGTTGTAAAATATTTGATATTATTTTGGGAGGTTACACTCTGTTTTTTAACGTTGACAAAGTGAAAGAGTAAAAAGGCTCCAATCGGAAGAGCCCGACTAGAAGATACCCTAAACCCAGTTGCAATAAATATATTAGATTTATATAAGACTTTGGTATACTGACTTAACTCCAATCGATTCCATTCGATATCTCCGGTGTTTCTGAACCGATTTGGACGAAATTTTCAGAAAAGTTCTATCATTATCCATTACTTCAACCCTCATTTTTAGATTTTCCAAATTCGATATTTTATTGTTATCGATATTATGTGTATATCGGAAACCAGAATAGTTATCGATAATTTGAAGCAAACTTGTTCTGCTCATGGTATAGGAGAACTTAAATACAAAATCAGAAGTCTCTAGCTCATGTAGTCTCTGAGATCCACGCGTTCATACAGACGGACAGACGGACAGACAGACGGACAGACGGACATGGCTATATCGTCTCGGCTGTTAATGCTGATCAAGAATATATATTCTTTATGGAGTCGGAGATGCTTCCTTGTGCCTGTTACATACTTTTGCACAAAGCCATTATACCCCTTTTACCCATTTTATGGGTTCAGGGTATAAAAAGAGTTTTAAGATATTTATAAAATATGATATATGCCACACAGCCACAAAAACTGGCAACACCTACAACAATAAAATAAGCGGGGAAAAGAACTTAAAAAAAAAACAACAGGAACAAATAAAAAATAAAAAATTATAGAATTGCACTACAAATGTAAAGCTTAGCCGCAAGCTTACAAAGCGCAACGCCACTCTCTGGGTGCCTGACGGGTTGACGTATGGGTCTAGCCACTCTGTGGCCTTCTCAATGTCTGTTGGGAAAGTAAGTGTGTGTGTGTGTGTGTGCTTGCGTAATACCACAAACTGGCTGTTGAGGATACAATTGTCAAAGGTAGGAAACAAAAAAAAAACGAGGACTTCGGAGACAGGTATTAAAAGTTATCATGGGCAAAAATACAAAAAAAAAAAACCCAAAGAAAAGGGAAGCGAAATGATAAAGAAAAAGAACAACAAATAAAGGCTTGAAGTCCTCACACACACAGGATGCAAGTGCTAAAAGTTGTGACATTTGTGGCCTTACCTCCCCGCCTAGCAAAACCAATGAACTAAAACGGAGACATATTTGTTTTGACAGGTTTGACAATAAAAGTAGGCAAAGTGCTATATAATCGTTCTGCATGTCAAAAAGAAACTTGTTATGATAATCAGTGTACCCTTAAACTAGCCTAGCTAAACTAAGCTATTGGTAAATGCAAACTTATATAAACTGGGCGCAGAAGTTTGATATCATTGTCTAAACAGGTTTTTGTTTAAGCATAACAATGGAACTTATGTCTGAGATGAATACTAAGAATCGATTTTGCCAGTGAAAGTACAAACAATTATATTTTGACAATCGAGTATGTAAAAGTGGAAACTGGTATATAATTAATATGTGTCAAGGAGCAATAATTAAATTTAATTGATTTTCTTATTACTTATAAATGTCATAGCTTGCGTGTTTAATAAGACAAACATACAAGCTTTATTTATTTTAATTGAATCACAATATCAAGAGAATCCATTCATTAACGTTGGGGCAATCAAATATGCATCAAGTCAACGACAACAAAACACAATTTCTTATTACTTGCGCATAATTAAATGGGAAACATGCTGCTTGTTACCAACATAGTATATACATACATACATACATACATCTACTTATGTAGTACATATGTACATATTATATGTTAAGCTTCATTCGTTTATGATTACTTTTGATTATTTGTCTTTTTCGTCTGCCATTGAAATGAAGTATACTCGTACATAAATAAGTAAGTATATGTAAATATGTTTATCAATATTTATGTGAGATGTTGTTTAATGTAATGTTCAAAACGAACATTCTCCCAAGCAACAAGACAAACCGAACCCTTGACAAAATGTTTTTAAATTTTGCGTTAATTAAATTAGGTTATTAAATTCAACCCATTCGTTCTTTCTTCGCATCACCGTTTCCTTTGATGCACGTTCATCCTAGGCTTATTTTGTTTTAAGCTGTCACCACGGCTGTCAATTTGCTTTTGATTTGATTTATATATTGTAGAAAATAGTACAAAGATTGCGATTGCGATTGCGAGGGAGAGAGAAAGAGATTTTTGAAAGCAACAACCGCAGATAACTATTTTGAAAATTGTTGTTCTTCTTAGCCGAAAATCATAGTAGACAATTAACGCCGGAATGAAAGTGTCTGTGTCAGGGCAGGGGTAAAGCAGAGACACATCCAATTGGGCGGCCCAAAAAATCTGAAATTCCGAACTGAAGACCAAGTCGAGTTGAGTTGAGTTGGGTTGAGACCAGGCAAAGGCAATGGTGTGCATTTAATTTCACTTAAATCTTTCAATTAAAAGTTTTAATTGATTTCATACACTCACACACACACACACACACACATGAGTTTCAGCACATTATGTGGGCCATAAAAATAAAAACCTATATATGAGGAGTATGAGGTTTTGATTATCATAGCTAGCGGCAATAAATAAATGCGTATAAATATAAAATATAAACAAGAAGGCTTCAGTAAGAAGATCCCGGCTAGTAGATACCCTGAACCCAGTTGAAATAAATATATTAAATTTATATAAGACTTTGGTATACTGACTTAACTCCAATCGATTAAATTCGATATTTCTGGTGTTTCTTAACCGATTTGGACGAAATTTTCAGAAAATTCTATCGTTACTCATTTTTATAGCCCCCATTTTAAATCTTCCAGATTCGATATTTCTTGTTATCGATGCCACGTGTATATCGGAAACTAGATTAGTTATCGATAATTTGAAACAAACTTGTTCTGCTTATGGTATAGGAGAACTTATATCTAAAATCTCTGAGATCGACGCGTTCATACAGACGGACATTATACTCTTTTTACCCATTTTATGGGTTCAGGGTATAATAATATAAATTGTCAACTGCATAGATTACAACATTAAATTTGCAAATGTATCTGCTCTGATATTTGATTTAAACAAATACATAAATGTATTAATATTGCATTAATTTAATTTATATTTATTATATCAACATTTTGTCGTTTTCATCTAGCGTTAATTGTTGTTTTTTTAAGCTTAAGCATATGGACAATTAAATTAGTTCATTACTGATAAACAATTTAATGTCCAATAATTGCAACAATTAATTAAAGTTAAGTGGCACAAAGTTCTTTTAACAAAAAGAGAGCCAGAGAGAGAGCGGGAGACTTCAATACACACACAAACATATTTACAAAATATTAAAGCCCTTAAATGCAACTAGTTGAGTTTTGCAAGGATATTTAGCTTGCGGCAAACCGCAAAAGCAACAATTGACAGCCAAATATATTCACGGCGATTGTGTAAACCATACAAAAGCAATCTAATGCATAATTCAAAACAATTTAAGCATTAAAAAAAGTTGATAATTCCTTTTTCGTTTTTTTTTCGCCATTGTGGCAAAAACACGCAGATAGAATATTTAATGCGCTCGATTTTCGATTTTCTTAAAATCAACTAAAAATGTACAAAAATAGTTTCATTTAGAATTTGCATGCTTCGCTTAAAAGTATGTGCGAAATTTTTAATTTTTGTTTATTTGCTTGATTTTGTTGGATTATGTCGAAAAGAGGGGAAAAAGTTTCGTAGAGTGCGAATCGTTTTGGCGTACAAAAGTTTATTGATGATGATGATGATGATGTATTTGTGCGTATGTATGTGTGTGAACCCCGAGGAAATTCAGATTTGACACCCATGCGCTTCGACACTTTTGGCATTGACATATTTCCAAAGACGCAAAAACCTCTTGAAATTTGCATGTGGACGACACAAACGAACCGACAAAAAAAAAAAACCGAGAAAAATGCGACAACTTTTCGATGTTCCCAAGGTCAGGGCATGCTCAATGGAGGGGAACGGGAGTGTGGGAGGGCGACAAAAATATCGCCTAGTCGTCTTCAAACAAACAAATCTCACTTCCTATGTAAATCGTAATACCAAACCAAAAAGAAAATCTAATAATCGAAGCTGAACAAAAAATTATCGATGTAAAGTAATTAATTAAACAAATACTTTTTACTTGTATACATTTACAGTCGAACTTCCATATAACGAACTTCCGTACAACGAATTTTCTATACAACGAAGTCAAAAATCAGAGCCCTGCAATTTGGTTCAGTCAAAAACGCATTCTATGTAACGAAATTTCTCTATAACGAACTTTTGTCTTGTCCCCTTGAGATTCGTTATATGGAAGTTCGACTGTAGTGTACAAATATGCATACATCAGTCATATGTACGATTTTACAGAAATTCCAATTTTGGGCATTTGCTTTGATCATTTGTTTGGGATTGTTTCGTTAGAGGTGTTAACTTGTGTGTGTGTGTGTGTAAAGTTGGTTGTGCTTGTCAGCTAAACGCCATGATATATTATTATATATGTACATATATTGCTTTTGTTGTTGCCTGCGTGTTTCGCCTATGCGTGTATAATTTTTATTATTATTATTTTTTTTTTTTCTTCATACTTTTGGGTCGCTTTAAACGCCAAACAGCTGACAGAGAACAACAAACACACACACACGCATGGCCGGTCCATGTGTGTATAATAAATTAACATAAGATTAGCGATCAGCAGCGGCAGCAGCAGCAGCAGCAGAGTCAAAAAGAAAACAAAAATTAGCCTAGCGTTAAAACAGAACGGGCCCAGAGAGTCCATAAATAGGAAGCGGGATGAAAAAAAAATGGTAGTGTAGATGGAGGGTGGAGGGTATTAGTTAGAGGGGGGAGACAAACATAAATGAATAATGTGCGCTTAGCGTAAAACCCACATGAGAATTGAAATTAAAAGGACAATAGATAAAGCACACACGCACAGCCAGTCCACAAAACGGTACAGATCGGTGAGTCAGGGAGAGGGGGGAGAGCGAGGGAAAAAGGGAGCGTAGGGTAGCACAGTGATAGTATTCGTGTCCTGGCATATCCTGCGCGACACACACACACACACACACACACACATAGACATAGAGTGAAAGGCGCCTTTTGTGCGTTTGGTTCAAAAACGTTAATAAATAAAAATAAAAACAGTCGAAAGAAAGGAAAATAAAGCACGCTATGAAAATTATGTGTGTGTGTGTGTGTGTGTGTGTGTGTGTGTGTGTGTGCAGGACAATTACTTCAACTCAGAACTTTAATATATGATAAATTCAAAAGAATCTATTTATAAGCATATTTCCTATGCAAAAAAATACAAATTCTTGTTCATGATAGTTGGGCAACAATATCAAGTCGAATAAAATGTTTGGCTTTAAGATTGGCAAACAGTTAGAAGTACAAATAAATTGTTCAAGCTTAAGCATTTAAAAGTTGTCTTGCAAAAGAATCCAAATCAAATCCAAACTACAAAAGTTAAATGATGCCCAAGGAAAAAACAAACTCTTAAATACTATTAAACTCCTCAAATGTACTTAAAAAGTAAAGTAAAGTACCCATAAGACACCTGCGAACATACTTTTAATGTGTTTAAACAATTTATTATTCGCATAATTTATTGATAAGTTGGTATGAAAAAATATTGGGTTTTTTGTCCTTGCTTTGAGCATTGTTTTTCTCTCGGCTTTTCATTTGGAAAACTTGCATATTTTGCTTAAGCGCATTTTGTAGTAGCAAATGCTACTTGAAGTTCCTAGAGCCAAGAGCCCATTACTCGACTTAAGCACTGTGTGTACACTGCAGAGCAAGAGCTACATTGCTCGGGCAAACTACCTCTCGCACCTTTTCGTCTCCCCCCATTTTGCTAGTGGCAAGAAACTGCTGCTGTGGACTTGGCTAAAATGATTTGCTAATTTGTTAATGGCTGCTCAATGTTTAATGGCAAAAACACAGAGCTGAGAGTAGGGCAAAAAACTCAGATAAATACCAAGAGAGTGAGGTAGAGGGAAAAGAGAGAGGGAAGATAGTAACGATTCCCAATTGTCAGTTTTGGCATATTCTTGAATATGTGTTTTTGTTGTTGTTGTTGTTGCTGACTGTTGTTGAGCCAAAAAGTTTTTGGCAACTGAAATGAGTTGAGAAATTGTTCTGCGTATATTGATTAAATTGTTTGCTTTAATTGTCTGTGTGTGTGTGTGTGTGTGTGTGTGTTTGTTGTTGTACTCAGGAGTATTTCGATTATTCAGTATTACAAAGAATTATTCGTATTCTGCAGCTGCTGCTGATATGGCTATAAATGGAATAATGTAAATTGTAAATGCCAGATTAAGCAGGCATTAAAATATACAAAAAATCTATATATATATATATATGAATATATATAAACGTAAATTTCGCACAAAGTATCGAAATGTCATGATTTTAATTTCAAATTGATGAAAAGTGCAACTTTATTGTTACAAAATTATTCTTGGGATTGCTTTAAATGCTCTCGGCATACCATACGGAGTAACTATAACAACCCATACAAAAATAAATTGCATTCCTTATCAGTATCTATATCTGTATCTGTATCTATATATCTATATAGGGGCATTGATATTTGTAACTTTGTTGGCTGTTTCCTGTGCATTTTGCGACATCAAATACAAATACAAATACAAATACAGAATATCTCAAATAGTATACAAAGCAATAAACGAGATATTTACCTTTTGAGCTGCAAAATGCAAGCGCTTATCAGAAAAGGGGGACTCGAGTGGGTCGCGAGCGGGTAGGTGAAAAGATAGCTGTCATGAGGATGAGAGCGGTTAAACAGCGAAGTTGGCAAACAGACAAAATGATTTTGCAAAGTGTTTGCGGGCCGCATTGGCCCAATAGCAACAACAATGCGCGTAAACGATACCAAGACGTACCCGAAACCCGCACCCAAACCAATACCTGAACCGATGATACCGTAACCAAGAACTAAAACCCATAATCAAAGACTATCGAGCCGAGCGTTGAATGGTTATAGCGATGTCAAGCCCCGACAGCAGATATTCTTGATAAGTCAACAACAACAACGCGCAATTGAACCAACAACAACGAGTGGGAGAGAGGGAGACGGGTTGGGTGGATTGAAGTGGTTTCTGTTTGGGATCTGAAGGTGCGCATAAATGCCAACTACTATTGTACGAAGAACTCTTTACACAATCAATGCTGCTGTTGATGATAATGACAATGATGATGACAGCCAAAAGGGGAATGCGAATCGAATTGCTTACAACCAAAACACACACACACACTTACGCACAGAGAGGGAGTAGGTGATGGGAATTGGTAACGGGAAACCCATGACAACTAGAAGAACAGCAAACAGCAGGCAACTTGCCTCCGAGCATATTGCCATTGAAACTTACAGTGGCACATAACTTAGTCTAAAGCTGATGAATTTTTCAATTTTGTAAAAATTCAAAGAATACTTATAAAAAAGAAAATAAATCAAATGGATTTTTTTTTTAGTATCTAAAGTGACATTTCTATCAACTTGAAATGAAGTAAAACTTTGGTCGAAAATTTAGGAATTTTCAACAATCAAAAGAAGTATGGTACTTTCGGTTACAATGAAGGTTAGTTTGATGTGACACGATCTGAAATTTGTCAAAAATAGGTTTTTTTCACTTTTCCTTCGGATAAGTTAAATTTGGTTTGAAAAATTCGAATCTAAAATCTGGAAAATCTTTAACCGATGCCAATATCAATCTTAACTTTTGAAAATGACATTAGGACAAAGCAAAGCTACTTATGACAGTTACAATAAAGTAAAACTAAAAGTTTTTTTTGTCCATTTTTTTGACTTTACATTGGCTTATTTGAGGTTTTGGAACGCTTGTGTGAGTTCACAAGAATTTGAAATAAATAACTAACGAGAGGTTTTTGTCTTTATAATGTTTTTGACATATTATTTAAATATTTGTTTGGAATTAGTTATATTTAAAACTAGTCGGAGTAATTTTGCAAGGCTTTCTTGACTAACCCCAGGCAAATCCCATTTGCTTCACTGTGCAGCAATTGCAATTATTATTGCTTTAGAGTCTAGACTGCCTGCCTGCCTGCTGCGTTTGTTGCCTGTCGTCGTCGTCGTCGTCGTCATTATCAGCGCCATCAATATCATTATTATCAGCGGACAGCAACATCATCAAAGCGAACACCAACAACAAAAACTTTGGTTGCATTTTCCTAATATATCAACTGCATTTGTTGTTGTTTTTTTGGCTTTTGAGTGTTGCCGTAAAACATTTTCATTGCGTTTGTCATTTGGAAAAGTCAACTTGCATTTCTTGCTGTTGTTTCTTATCAAAAGGCAAACACAACCAAGACTTTTACACACAGTCTGTCTTGTGTGTGTGCGTGTGTGTGTGTTTGCTTTTTGGGGTTACCGTTATCTTATTACTTATTGATTTTGTGTTATCAGCAAAAGCGTCGCGACGCTTCTTATTTTTTTTCTCAAGCACAATTCGACTTGAAAAAAAAAACTACAAATATAAGAAGAAGAAAATTATGCGCCAGCAAAGTGAAAAGCAAATTGAAAAAGAAGATGCCGACGAACCTTAAAGATACTACAAGCACAACACCTCGCCCTTCCCTCCCCGCCAACAGTCTACCAGCCCACCGATCCACCTTGCCTCAAGCCCCCCCCCCCCGCTTCCCTGTGCCATTATCATTTTCATTTCCATTTGCTGGCAAACGGGCTGCGCCTCATTACACTTAAAGATACCGCCACTCACCGCCGTCGCCGTCACCTCTTGCCACACGCACACACACACACATACACACTCGCTGATAAGAGCGGCGAGCTGTGACTGGAGTGGGTGTGGGGCAGGGGATGTAGGGGCAGACAGGCGGTTGCGATTGTTGCTCTAACAGCGTTCTTTTAGTTTTTGTTCGACTTTTTTTGATGTCGCGCTTTTTATGCGTTAAAAGTGATGCAAGCACTAGTTGCAACTTCAATAGCTGAAGGGGGGAGGAGTTATAAAAACCGCTTATAATGATGCCCAGCTACTGGATATGCATTTATAAAGAAAATTGAAGTTTTTATTGAGTCTAAAAAAAATAGAAAAGAATTTGATTTTATTGTCAATTTGTTGACATAAAAATATTATACTTAAAACTCAGATATGCATATAGATAAATTCTACACATAATGAGCATGCCGATCCATCGCATTGGGCCAGTTGCAAGTTGATTTGTGGCAAGTGCAAAGTGACTTTCATAAGGCACAATGAGATATGCTATCTGAGCACTCGAAGTGCTTCTAAAGCACATTTCTTGTTCGTATTTATGGCATTGATTTCATCAAATGGAGCCAAGGACGCGATAAGATAATCAAACAAAAAATTGAAAATTCTAAATTCGATTTAAATCGGAGCACAAAGGGAACCCTTATAATGAAAGTACTTTAAAAAAAATAAAGAATATAGCAAAAGAATATTAATAAAAAATAATGAAATTAATTCAAATGGAAATTCAAATTAAAATTCACTTTGCTTCCAGTTGAGATAAGAATAAAACTTATTTAAAATATAGTAAACATAGCTAGAGAAGAAAAGCTGGTACGTAACCCTGGGCAAATACCCTTTACATACAGAAAACATAAAAAATCACTTAATCTTTGCTTCTTAATGTTACGTTTATTGTATATGTTGTTGCAGTTGTATATATATATATATGTATATATATATCTAGCTGATGCCTTGGGGCATCTTGAGAGATGATGCACCATCCACACACACACACACACTTACACATGCTAACGATGTTTGCGGCAGTTTTTTCAAGTTCGTTGCCAGCCAACGTTCGCCAGCTTCGTTCATTTGTTCGCTCGCTTGTCTGCCACTTGACATAACGGTATTGTATCTATATATATATATATATATATCTCCCTCTCCCTCTCTTTAGATTTCTTTTGCCCCTTTTTTTTTTGTGCTTAAACTCCCTCACTGGCCCCACTGCATCTACCCTTTGCCATCACTTGTCTGCCGCAGTCTGCAGTTTTGGCACTTGATTTATGACCAGCGGCATTTTGCCGGACCCCAGACGCCTGCTCTCCTTCTTCTTCTTCTTTTTCTTCTTTAGATTCTTCTTTTTTGCGGTATCCCTCTCTCTCTCTCTCTTCTTACAGTATTCATGCAACAAGTGCTGCTGCTGCTGCTGCTCAAGAGAAGAAAAAAGAAGCTGAAGCTGTTGATGAAGTTCTTCATTTTACTCTTCTTCTTTTTGCCGCCTTCGGCAAATACAAAAAGTGATCAAAGTCAGACTGTTGACTTTTGTTGCCAAAGAGAAGTGATGGGGGGGGGATAGAACAGTTTGGGGCGGGGAGGTCGATATTTGCAAGCGTTTAACATTTATGCAACATTTCAAGCAATTCGGTTTATCAATGAATGAACCTTGATAATAAAAATTAACCATAATAATAAAGAAATACAAAAAATAAATACCTTTTCAAGAATGAGGGAATAAAGTAAGAAAACAGGATTTTATGATATTATCTCTCTTATCTCTCTCTTACTCTCTTAAGTACATAATTTATATTTCTCTGCATCTTTCTTATATTAATTTCTCAATTTTTCTCTCTTTCTCTTTCTCTTAATATCTCTATTTGTTCTCCATCTTACTTTTTCTCACTTCAACTTTTCTCTGTTTCTCTCTTAGTCGGCCTTTCTTCCTTTTACTTGAGACACTTCCTGCATCCAGTATTTTTTCAAATGATATTTTATAATCAAATAGAAAATCATTTCAACGCTTAAATCGGAATGGACGAAACTATGGCACCCCCTAAAATAGACATTAAAAAAAAATCGTATAGAAAAGTTGTTCATGTGTGTGTGAAGCAAGGAAATCAATTTTCAGCTCTTGGCAGAGAGAGAGTTTTAGTTTTATGCACTATTTCTGAGCCATCTCCGCCCTTAAATTGTGTGTTTGTGGCTCAAATTGTGGCTCGTTTCTATTACAGGAGGGGTTGCGAGGCGGGGGAGTTGCAAGTGCTGATAAAGGGGCTAACTAAACGGGAAGAAGCGTTGGGGTTGGGGGAGTTAAGGAATGTGGATTGTGGGTGCTCCGAATTCTAAACCCTATAATCCATGACAGCTAGACACGCCAGTGTTGAGCTCAAGGAGCTCTCTCTCTCCCTGTCTCTCTCTGTCTCACCCTCGAACGCGACCCCGCTTAGACTCCTTTAGCAAAATTCGACCAGATGTTTGGGTTGCGTTGTTTGGCTCGCCGTTCCACGCTTTGCTTGACAATTTGTTGCTAGTCTCGTGCCTAAAGTTTGTTATTATATTAAAATAATATAATGATTATTGCTTAGAGCAGAGCTTTTGTATGAATTCTCTTGGCTTGTTGTTGTTTGTTGCATGTGAGCATAAATCATTTGAATTCCGTTTCGAAATTTCCAAACTCTCTGCAACGGCAATATATACATATATGTACGTTTATGTACATATATTGAAGACATTTCATGTGACGCCATATTTGTCAAATGACGTTTAAATTTATGAGCAAATGATATATGAGTAAACAGGCACACACACACACACGCACACGCACACACACTTGCACAGTAACACTTGAGTGCATTTCGAATGAATGCGACTTTTTCCTGCAAACACACAGTTCGAATTTTGAGTTCAAGAGTTTTGTATGCCTGTGTGTGTGTGCGCTCAGAAAGTAAAGTTCAATAACCACACACACACACACACACAGGCACACACTTTTGCCTTCGAGGGTCTAGACAACATATTTCGCGTTATTTGATATGCCCGAACTAAAGTAAATCCAAAACCATATGTGCGGCATTATTATTATATTTTTTTTTTCTTTCTTTTTTTACACGCTTCTTGTTTGCAGTTTGAATCTTGCGTCTCGCTCTACCATTGTTTTTTTTTTTTTTGTCTCCCATTTCGTTTTGACACACTTGTTGTTGTTGTTTTTTTAAGTCACAATTTTGTAATATTTATTTTTTTGGTGTTGATGGAAAAATAACCAAAGAAAAAAAATCAACATTTTGAGGAAAGAAAATATTTTTTTTAATGACTATATTGAGACAGTGTCTCATGTTTAAAACTAAAATCTCATAAGAATATATTTTGCTCGAAAGATTTTAAGTTATGTGAAAATTTCAAATTCCAAAATCTACCTTATTATAATGGTTTTGTATGGCAAGCTCCTGAAATCCATGGATAATTAAAATCGTTCATTTGCTTGGTGAGCTGCAAAAGATGAAACAAATAAAGAGAAAAAATAAGTATGAGAGACACTTAAAGAGAGAGAGAAAGAGAGAGAGAGGCAGCGCGCATCAAACAAAACTGCAAAGCAAAGTCATGTTCGATTACATACAAAGTTGCGGTTCGAGTTGCGTGCGCATTGAAGTTTGATTGATCACCTCAAAAACCAGAGAGGAAAGATCACACACACACACACACACACACACACACAGACACCCTCTTTCTCTCTTGCGCTCTCGGGCAAAGTTAATAAAGTACAATAACTCTGAAGCGCAGAGACGAGGAGCCAGGTAAACGAAGGAGTAAGCAAAACAGAATACGACGAGACAAGCAACAGCAAAAAGCAAACAGATTATTCAGCTACAGTAAGTGAGACAGAGAGAGGAGACACACACACAGAAAGTAAGAGAGAGAGAGAGAGAGAGGGGCTGAGAGGTGATACGTGAAGTGTAACTGGCGCGTAGGCGCTGAAGAACAATAAACAATAAAAGTACGAAACAACCAAATAAAAATAAAAAAAAAACTAACTACAATAAAAACAACGTTAAAAAAATGTTCAGCAATGAATCAAAATCAACTGAAATTCGTACAAAATCATAAAACGCGTTAATTTCAGCATGCGAAAAAGTAAAACGAAGCAGAAGCAGAAATTAAAGTTGACGTCTTAATACAACAACACAAACAACAACAGCAACAACAATATCCAATTAGATTTATGAACCGCAATTATGAATTATTTGATTTTCTCTCCAGTTCTCTCTTTATATCTCTTTCTCTTCCAGTCGAAAAACGTACAAAATATGAAAAATTTTTGTTTTTGCCTTTGTTTGTCTTTAATTTAAAGAATGAATTGTTGTTTAAAGTTATTATTTAGAATTTTTGCTTGTATTTTATTTTTGTAAGCGGGATTTTTTTTTATGAATTTATTTAATATTTGTACACTTAAAGCAGAAATCTTCAAACGATGTTCAACTTTAAACAAGTTTCCTCACTTTTCCTAGAATTTTCTCAACTTGTCGATTTGTGTTCCAATTTGAGAGTTTCATCACTTTTATTTTTGTTTAACTTTTCTTATTGTCTAGCTTAGATCTGGGTCAACTTTTTGTTAAATTAAATGCAGTGTGTTTGGCTTAAGTTTGAGTTTATTAAAGAGAAGAATATTTCTGCCAAAGTTTTCACTAAAAAAATTTTTCTTATATATGCTCCCAAAGTACATGAAAAATTACCTTATCGATCAGGAAAAAATAAAAAATAAAACAAGAAGTAACAAACGGCAACTGTACAGCAACAACAACAGCAACAACAACAACAGCAACAAAGAAGCAGAAAAAAAGAGCAGATGTAGTTGAAGAAGAAGCAGAAGAAGAAGAAGAAGAAGAGTGGCTGAGAAAGAAATGTGTGTTTGCTGCTGCTGTTGCCTCATCAAGATATTCAGCTGCCTTTTTGGCCTGGGCATCCAAGCACGAGTTGTTGTTGTTGTTGTTGCCTTAATCATCGCCAAAAACAAGTTTTGATTGTTGTTGTTGTTGTTGTTTGGCTAAGCGCGTAACCCCAAAAACCCCAACTCCAACTTTAAACACCAGCAATGCAGTCACGATTCTCTCTCGCGCGCTCGCTCTCCCTTACTCTAACTGCCTCCTTTAACTTTGACTCACGTCCCTCTCTCTCTCTCTCTCTTTGTCTTATACTCTGATGCCCAGAGTCCAGTTTATTATATTAATTTTTGTTGTTGTATCGTTCGCTTGTTGCATTGAGATTTCTGCTTGTTGTTGTTGTTGTTGTTGCCGTTGTCGCTCCATTTTAAGCGCTAGGCCAAGAAGTAAAAACAATTTCATGCTCCCGTTTGTTTGAACTCGCTGTTTATGCGTCATGCGAACTTATGATCAATTGAGAGTTTGACAATTGGGACCAGAACATAAATATATATTTAGATCACGAATTGAGGCTGGAGTCTTATAAAGCTACAGTTAATATAAATAATAAGTTCGTAAGATTTGATGTGAAAAATGTTGTTTATTTTTAAGATATTGTCTGAGGATGGGTTTTTGTTAAGAATTGGCAAGCAATTCTTCATCATGTTAAGCGAACTGCATAAACTTTAGCTGAAGCAGCTTCCTTTTGGCATTTCTCGCTCTCTCTCGCTCTCTGCTTCCTTTGCACGCGTGTGTATGCATGTATGTACGATTATGTGTGTGTGTGTGTGAGTAACAGGAAAAGCGACAGAGCGGACTTGAGAGCAGCTTAAGCAATAGCTGAGACTAAAATAACTTAACACGGACAAACACACACACACACAAACATACATACTTGGCAAAAAGTAGAAAAAAAGAGAGCTTTAAAATTGTGCAGAGAGGCAAAGCTTCCACAAGTGAATTGAAGCCAAAGAAGTTTTTAAAGTTAAAGCCAATGATGAAGAAGTTGATGAAGCAGCCGATAAAAAAGGTTTATTTTTTCTTAATGATTTTAAATTTTTAGACTCTTCTTGTTGAAGCAACAAAAGGGCTTTAAAAACTGATGATGAAGAAGAAGTCGAAACACATCTGAAGTGAATCGTGTGAAGAGCTTATTTTCGTTGATTTTAATAGTCATGGATGCCCAGAAGATATAAAACTATTATGAAGATGAGGATTTCTTTTTATTTTGGGTTTTCCCATTAACACTTTATGCAAATGTTTTTAATTGGTTTGAGAGCTTTTGGCATCAGCATTACGTGTCAAATTTAATCAAACGTGCAACAACAAAAAAATTAGAAATTTTTCTTTTACATAATTTCTTAATAGAATTCACCTCAAATTACATGGGATATTAACATTTTGTGCTGCTGCTGCTGCTTGACAGCAATTTTAATTTCGTTTCTTTCATTCCTCCCACCTACATATCTAAGTGCCTGCTGTCTTCCTCTGACCAACAACGCGCGTAGGGATGCGCTGTATGTGCTAATCAGTTTTTGTTGTCTTTCTATTTCTTTGACATGACTTTGTCTCTCTTTGCTGCTGCTGCTGTCAAACGCGCAACTTCATTAAAAGCACACAAACACATTCACACAAACAACATGTGGGCATTGGGGGATTTGTCCTTTTTCGGCTAACTGTACTGACTCTCACACAAAAATTTATAAGAGCAAACAAAAAAAAAAAAAAATGAAACACCAGCCAACAACAACAACAACATTGTAAGCACAAGTTGCGAAGTCTCTGCCGCGTTCGCTGCTTTCTTTTTCTTTTTGGCAAACGTCAATTACACGCCAAGACGTCTCAGTCGCAGTCACAGTCGACGTTGACGTTGACGTCGCAGCTTTTGCAGCAAGAACAAGTTTTTGTATTGTTGTTTTTTTTTAGTTATCGTCATTGAAACGGCGTCGTTGTTGTTAGTGTTATTTTGAGAGCTGAGTTGCGATTTTTTGGGGTTTTTTGTGTGTGTTTTGGCCATGCAAAATGCAATTTTCATTGTGATTCATTTTTGGCTCTCAAATTGGCCATTTTATGCGGCTTTTGTTAGCTGCTTTCGTTTATCGGCTGCATTTTTTTCTATGTATGTATGTATGTATGCATGTATATGTTTTTGTTCTTGTTGCCTTAGTTGTTGTTGTTGTTGTTGCGCTATACTTGTTATTGTTTGCAGACATGAACCGGTTGAACGGGTATTGAGAATAATTATTATTTAAACTGCTGCGTTTTGCATTTTTGATTGTTATTGCCCATTTGTAATGTGAACAGCAGCAGCAGACTATAAAGCGCGTTGATTAAGCTGCAGGCGCAGTTCGAAGTTCAAGCGCCCTTTGGCATTACACATTTTTTTTTCCAATGCAAAACACAAATTCTATAGGTAATTACATAGCGCTGTTGTGTGAGAGAGAGAGAGAGAGACAAAAATTCACAATAAAACTGTTAACGAAAGAGCAGGCGGATGCTGCACTTCAGCAGAGTTCATGAGAGAGCGCGATCGCAAGCTACGCTTAGAGAGAGCACACACACACACACACACACACACACACATACACGCACATGCATAAATCACAGCCTGCAGCAAGCCAAAACATAATAATGCTATTGTTGTTGCTTTTAGCATTTTATTTTTATTTTTTTTCTATTTGTTATTTGCTCATTTTGCTGCATTTGTTGGCTTAACCGGTTCAACGGGTTAACGCTGCAGTTGTACTCACACGAACACTAACACTAACACTAACACACATAGAAATTTGCACTTTTGTTGTTGTTGCTTGTGCTGTAATTTAATTTAATTCCTTTTGTTTCATTACCTTTCGTTTAGGTTGCTCCACACTCGACGCAGCTTCTGTTTTGACTTTTGCTGTTTACTGTTTGCTTTTTGCTTTCTTATCTTATATCATTTGCCTTTTTTCTTATGCATTTGTATGATTATTATCATTATTATAATTTTTTGGCTTTTGCATTTTGATATCGCACTCACTTTTCAGATATTTACAATAACATAAAAAAATAATTGCATTTAGATATTAGAACTTGAGAACCGTTTGTGGGCAAAAAAAAAAAATACCGCGCGCATTTTGCGGCACTTTTTAATTAGCAATTATGCTTATATTTGTGCTTGGTATTCTTTGAATTGTGGCTGCTTTACCGGCGAAACAACGAAACAAATCTTTTGTACAAGAATCACACAGAAATTTACGGAATTTACGTTTAACACTCGCTCGAAACCGAACCCGCTGCACGTCCGCGTCGTACGGCTATGCTTTTGCATCTGCTAACAGAGCGGTTACAGTTGCAACTGTTAAGCGGCGTTCTCTATGGTCAAATCGGCATGTTCACTCACAGCTCTGTTACGACAACAGTGGGCTGTGCAACCAACGCTGTTAGGCACAACACGACCTGTTAAGTACATGTTGGCACTCGCTCTGTCGCTCAGCTCAAATGTGTTGTAAGAGAACGCAAAAGCGTGGGTGTGCGCTCTTAATATACAAGTTGCACGCGGCTAATAAGTTATTTTACTTTGTTAATATATTATACAGTAGTTTGTAGTTTGCAATTTAACAGTTTTAATTGGTATTAGAAGTGATAATGGTTGCGTAATTAAGCTTAATTTGTGACAGTTGCCTCCAATAAAGTAATTTCTTCTCTTTCTCTCTCTCTCTCTTAAATGTCAAATGTGATCATGTTCGCAACCTGATCGTTAATGAAGAGATATCTATTGTGAATGTTCGGTATCTTGCATTTAGTTTTAAAAATTCTTAAGCTAATTTCATACCGTTATAGATAGTTTTTTTATGCTTTTACTAGATTTTGTATTTAATACTTTTGCATTTTTTTTTGAATTAACATTATTAAGCTGTTGTATTTTTGTGGTTTGATTAGTGTTCGGTGTTAAATTGTGTTGAAAGGGCAATGGTTGAATTTCCCCGAAATGCGAAACGATAAAGCTAACATGTAATTGCACCAAATGCCACAAACATGCAACAAATTGTGGCAATTTCAAGCAAAGCGCATTAAAAACAAAAAACATTGAAAACAAATCAAAATTCAAGGCACAAACAAAGAAAATATAAAGATACAAATTCAAAATTCGTTAATGAATAATATTTAAATACTTTATCAAGATTGCTTAACCAAAAACTAATAATTAAATAAAGCTTAAAATGCGAACCAGACCAAATTTAATGCCCGCCTTTAATTAACGGTAACATTTTGCAGACCTTTTATCAATGGTGATTTGAATGGCGATGGCGTGGAGGAGGAGGAGGAGAAGGAGGAGGAGTTTAGTAGCGCCTACGCAATAAGGGAGAGGAGCGAAACCTTGATGCTGAGCCTTGATACTGAGAAGGCCAAGGTCCTTTTGTTTTTGCCATGCGGCACTTGAACGATGATGGGGGAGGGGGGGGGGGGTTGCGTTAGGTAAGACACAAACCTGCCAGGTGTCAAGTTGGAGTTGGAGTTGGAGTTCAAGGCGATTGGGATGGGGTCATATCAGCACTTCCTGCCAGCCTCGCAAACAACAAATTATCAAAAATTGCTGCAGCAACGCCGGAAATTTGCTGCCTTTTTTTTTTTGTGGCACGTCGATAGCAAAAATGTCGCTGTGCCACTGTGCCACGTTGCCTATTGGCGTCATAAAATTTGTCAATTTATGGAAATGTCGAAATGTGTGGCAAATACCAAAAAAAAAAAAAAAACAAAACAGAAACACAAAAATTGTCACAAATGTTTGCCAAGCCAAACAACAAACACACGCAGCAAAAAAGTTAAATAAATAAATAAAAATATGAGAAAAAAACAATAAATAAAAATTCGTTGTGAAATGCATATTTTTAGGTTAGTTTTTTACTTTTATTGATAATTGTTTTGGGTTAATTTTTTAAGCCAACTTTTTTTTTATTTTTTGAATACAACAAAATTTTCTTACGCAAAGAAAGATGCACAAGAATCCGGTTCTTCAAAGGTTTTAGCCATAAACTGAGTCATTTATTGAAATTTTTTGCACATTGCTCAAAAGCTGAATCATTTTGTACAAACAAAAATAAAAAAAACATATGCAACAATTTAGTGGCGCTTGCAACACCGCTCAAATACGTTTAAGGCAAACGTTTTTCTCAGTGCATACGCACCTTGCCTTGTTATTGGACCTGTCATCAGATATATGTAACAGTTAGTAAGGACTGGTGGGTGCGGGGTGCGGGGCGGGGAGGTACACCTGTGTACTACTTTGTGTGTACCAAAGGTGGGACAAGCACGTACCATTTCCAGTGTTTGCCAAATGCTTTTAATAAAGTTACAAAGCTGACAACAGAATCCGCAACGCCAATGCGTTTAAAAGAGCGAGAGAGAGAGAGAGAGTGAGTGTGTGAGGGTGTGTTGGGGCTGCGGGAGCTGTGGGGCAGCTGGCCCCAAAGTGTGGCATAAATAAAAATATATTTTATGTGCGCGTATATTCGAAATTATTGGTACAGAGACTGACGGCAAAGGACGATGCAAACAAATTTTTTTATTTTGATGCTATTGTTGTTGTTGCAAGAAGAAGTGAAAAGGCTATTCATGCACAGCATTCAAGCTTTCAACAAACGGATTGCCTACGAAAATGTTCAAAATATTTTCTTTCTTTTAAATTTAACAAAGCAATTACAAAATTAGAAAAAACTTTAAAATAAAGTTAAAGTTACAGTTATATCTTAGCTTAAGAGCCACGAACATAAAACAGTTTACGATTCATGGTTCTGGGTCTGTTAGATACAAGCCGTGAATAATTCTAGCATCAACAACTTATTTTAAATGAGTTTCTTCAATTACAAAAAACGACATTATTATTGTAGAACTGAAACAACTCGACAATTCTTGTTCGCTGTGGCTCTTAAGACTGACGCTTCGATCAGTTTCTCTTTTATTCAACGAAGCCTTCGATATGTTACAGTTATAGAGTTACAGTGGCGTCTTACATGTTAGTTGTTGCTACATTATAATACCTATAATTTCCAGGCAGGAAGGAACTGAATTTTATTTGTCAAACATTTAAATTTTTTAAACCAATCGTAAAAAGAGCAACTGATATTTGTTGTTTAAGTCGTTGCTTGTTGCTCTCCCTCTCTCTGTCTCTCCTTTTCTCTCTCGCTCTTTGCAATTGTTGCGGTTGCTGTTAAGGCGCTTGTTTTCTTTTTGTTGTATCGTATTGTTGTTGCTGTTGTTTTTGGTAAAAGACAAACAGTTCGCTCAATGACAATTTCTCTCTGGTTGCTCCTTTTGCTCATTGCTGTTGCTCTCTGCTACAATTTTTGTGTTTTTTATATGCATGTGGCCACGTTTATTGTCTTTCGACGCATTTGCCAATACCCGCAGAGAAGCAACAACAACAAGCAGCAACACCAAAAATTGCTGACACAACACCAAAAATAACAGCAACAACAACAATTTGTTTGCCTCAGCAATTGGCAGGAGTATTTTTTGTTTGTTTTGTATTTTGGTTGCTTCGCTTTAGCGTTTCTTTATTTTTCTTTTGTTGTTGCTGTTGCTATTGCCATTGCTGTTACTGTTGCTGTTGCTTTTATAAATCATGCCTACAAGTATGCAACGCAATTTTTTTCAATTACAGCTCGCTGGCAATTTACTTTGCCAGTGGTGGTAAAGCGCTGTTGTGTTGGGGGAGGGGTTAGCATGGGTGCGTTTCTGGTTGCCAACGCTGCGAAAATTTCTTTCTGTTTCGCTTTTCTGCAATTGCAATCGACAATTTATGTGGTTTTTATATATATATATGTATTTTTCTTTCTTTCTGCCCGAGAAGGGAGCAGAGTGTTGGTCTGGCAGCGGTTTGACTGCGTAAAATGTATGGCGCGCGAGAGTGAGTGAGAGAGAGGTAGAGGGAGAGAGAGAGGCGGCAGTGTTTGGTTACTTCTGCAGTTACTTCAAATTCTATAAAGCAATCGTTGCTGTAGGTGCGATGGCTCATTTGAATGACATTTCGAATGCAATTCCTTATATAAAATAATATCGACGTCGTCGAAACGAAAAGAACAGCCATAAAATACTTGAAATTGTGTTGTTAACTATGCAAAAGTGTTTTCGGTACTCAACTGGCCAAAAGATAATTATTTTGACTTAATGTTGAAATGGTGAGTTAAGGCATTATAAAAATAATTTTATTAACTGAATAAAGTTTCCAAGTCATGAGAAATAACATAACAAAATTAAAGAACGTAAAGAATCTCATATCAAATAATCTAAAATAGCTATGAAATTCCTTGAAAGAAACTATTTTCTTTGTAAAATGAGAATGAATGCTAAACTCGAATAGTTTCCAAGGCTTAATTTGGTAGTTTTGCATATATATGGGCACATTATGTTCTCTAATTGCGTTCACAAAGGATGTGTGTGTGTGAGTTGGGGTGTTAAGAAGGGTTTTACAATAACAGCTAAAATGCATTTAGAGGGAATTTGTGTCAAAGGCAAAACTTAACTAAACTGCTCTAAATGTAACAATAATGACAACAGCTCTTAAGGCTTTTATATTTAATTAAAATGTCATTATTATCTCTCTCTCTCTCTCTCTCTCTCTCTCTCTCGCTCTCTTTTTCTAAGTCACAGCCAGCGTCACAGCCGACACCGCAGTCGCTCTTTGACAGTTCACAGTTCAAACAGTTGACAGCTAGACAGTTCACAGCAGCGAACAGTTAGATATCAAACACACAGGCCCAAAAAACACCTTATCCTTCCTTTGCCACCCCCCCAACCCACCAACCCATCAGCCAACTAACCACATCTCAACTCAACCCATTCACAAAACTGCCAACCATTCACAATTGCTGTCGTTGCTGCGTAGCTGCAATTAAAATAAAACAAATAAATGTCGCCTTCGCATGTGTGTGTGTGTGTGTGTGTGTGTGGGGCGGGGCGTTAGTGGGCGTGGTTTTTTTTTTTGACATTTTGACTGACTGCAATGAAATACATTTCCCGCTTTTCGCTTTTCGTAAGCAACAGCTCAGAAGCTTTCGTTGTTTTTGTTGCAACAGTTGCACCTTTGCTGCAGTTGCAACACTCACCCCACCAACCCAAGCAATTGTTAGCAACTCAGTCAACGAGAACGCGACAAAGACAGAACCGAACGTAAAGGCGCCTTTTGTTGGAGTCATTGTTGTTGTTGTTGTTATTGTTATTGTTGTTGACAACGACAAATACTTGATGGATGTTGCGACCTTCACCTGGCTACCTAAGTGCTGCGACCAAGAAAACACTTGACATGACCCCAGGAATAGGAAAGGGAGAGAAGACCTTAGATATTAAAGAATAGAAAGAAATATTGAGATGAGAAAGACAGAAGAGCTAACAAATAAATCTAGAACTTACCAAAGAACTGTAAAATGAACCAATGTTTCTACGAAAAACCATTTGACGTATACTTGATTTTACTTAGAACTCAAAGAATCAAGCTAAAAGCTCTCTCGTTTTCAATCGCCTTCTCATTTAACTTTAACTCATTTGACACTAAATTTTGAAAATCAAATTAAAATAAAACGTTAAGTATTTTTTTCTAAAATCAAAATTCACAGTTTATGCATATAATTTTGGGTCAATTATGGCAGAGGAGAAGTCCAAAGATGACAGTCTAACTCCGATTTCGACACTGACTGCCGCTTCCACCACGAGCCAAAGCTCTGAAAGGCAGCAGAAGTCGGAATCGAAGTTAAATAAAGTGCCGAAGGCAGTCAAGGATCCGAATTTGAGCGCAGCACAAGCCATAAAGTGAGTAGCTGTAATAACTGCTGCATAAGCCATAAATCAGCGAATAGTCTTATCTTTAAGCTCTGGGTTACAGCAAGAGGTTTATCCCACGCTCCGATTGCGCCTTTTGCACAGCAATTCTACAATAACCCCTCAAGCTCTTAACCAACCAAGATGCCTCTCATCCAATGACAGAAATGAGAGCAGCGATAAAAGTATCTTGTTGAAGCCGCCACCAAACAGTTTGATAAACGTCGTTGTGAACGTAGAGCAATCGCAGTTGCAAAGCAACCAAGACAAGCAACCAATGACCTTCGATCAGTGGCTAATGTCCAAAAGGTAAGGCCAACACTTAGATCCTAATATCCTTTCAACGGGTGTAGAACAAAAAGGGTTTCCTGACGGACGAACAGCCCAAAGAAGTAAATTTAGATTCGATTTTCGTTGAATAAAGCTTTTTTATTTCTTTCAATTGGGTTCAACTAATTGTTATTAGGGCTAGGGTTCAGTTTATACTTCTGTCGAACTAGTTCCAAATCAATTGATTTTTTATACCCCACCAGAAAATCGGAGGTATTGCATCGCCGTCAAGCGCGACGGATAAAGCAACATGAGAACCAGCTGAAGCAGTTGCGCAAACAGATCTCGACTCAATGCTATACGGATTGGTTGCAACTAAAGCGTTTGGCACGGCAACAGCTGAAGGTGCCAAACTTGCCAGACACAGGGTTGACAGAGAAGTCGCAGCGCTGCTTGCAGCAATGGGAGCAGCGCAAGCAGCAAGAGCTGCTGCAAAGATGCAAGCAACGCCAGCGCCAAAAGGAGATGCAACAATTGGACGATCAGCTGCGTGGCCAACTCTCTCAGCTAGCCTGGCAGCGTTGGCTCTCGCAGCTGAAAGTCCCAGCGAAGCACACATCCGAAACAGAAAAGCTACCAGAACCCACGTCAACAGTTAGAGTTCGGGCTGAGGGAGGTGGAAGAGCGCGGCAAGCAATGCCACAGCAACAGCGTTGCAAGCTGCAAAATCAATTGGCTTCATTCTTTTTCCATGTGCCACTTTCCAAGGCACAGCGTAGGCTGCAATGGCGCACAAAGAAACATTAATCAATTCCATAGCTATTTTAATAAGTTATAAATTTGCCTCTTCATAATTTTGTTAAGCAAATACACTGATAGAAATAATCAAGTAACTTACTAAGTAATTCGTGATTGAAGTTCGAGTTTTTAAGTTTGTTTGCTCTCGACTTAAAACGTGTATCAAGTTCTTCTTTATAGAACTTCAATGTGGATTTGATAAGTTTGTTAATGTTCAAGTTAATGAACGAAAATCCGGATAAATCTGTTTTACATGCCAGAAGATTTCTAATCATTGTAGAGTGACCAGAGTGACCAGGCTCACATCTGAACACCTGCACTTTGAGGGGCAGGATGAGGCGGCGGTCCGAAACAACACAGTTTGATGTAACCCGCTGACTTTGTTAGTTAGCTGGCCAAAAACCCAACGGGAAGCCCTAGGCGCAGTTTCAGGCGAACCTTTGGTGCTTGTGTCTGGCCATTAGGCCACAGCGTAGACAATGAAAGTGTGTGTGTGTGTGTGTGTGTGTGTGTGTGTTTGGAGAGTGGGGTTGATGTAAGAAGATGACCCACAAGAACCGGAACGCCGAGTCGAGTCCAGTCCACTTGCCCATTTATCCATTTAATCCATTTTCATTGTGTCGCTCAGAGACATTTTTTTTTTTTTTTTTTTGTTCGGTCAACAGGACGCAGCACTTGCCCGAAATGCATGCCCCAACAAAACAAGAACACACACGTGCCACATGCATAAAACCTGTGTCGAATCGATGCCTCAATTCCCAAGAGAAACACACACACACACAAAGAGAGAGAGAGAGAGAGAGAGAGAGAGACTTGCAGCTGCTGCTGCTGTTGATTTCAGTGCCGGATAAAAGGGAGCCCACATTTTTGAGCCAAAAATGCTTGCAATGTTTTGTGGCTACTTCTAACCCCTCCCCATGTATTTTTGGCACACAACACGATTGCTACGTTTCGTGTTTACCAATCCAATGAGCTGCTTCTTGCTTTAGCTACCAAAGACTCCTACTTCAACAGCTTTGGCAACTTTTTGCTTCGGTTTGTATTGCTGAATGAGCGCTGGGATTTAACAATTGCAAACATTGATGGCCAGATCGATGGGGTTGAAAGCGCATTGATCTCATATAGTATTGGCCAAAGACCCAAATTAAGACCAGCACAAGCACAAGCAACTCCCTTCAAATCGTCATCACAATGCATTTCAATCAAGGTTTCGGCATTCCCTTTGCGGTTAGTTGAAAAATTAATCAGCTAAACGAAGCTTAGCTCGAAAAAGCTGCTTGGGGAAGCTTAATGAAATACTTCAACTAGAAAGTATTAGGAAATCGGAGAAAACCAACAGTTAAGACTTTTGCTATAACCCATGTAACTTCATTTTTCTTTTAAAAATAAGAATAGAAAAGGAAGAAAATTGTTTTCAATATTTATTCATTTATAAACGATATCCGAACATTTTGTCCGCTTCCGTATAACTTCTTGAAAAATCCCGCAGATGAAAAAAAATAAAGATTTTCAAACCTTAAAATATAGTTTTATTTAAGTTGCAGACAAAGCTTTAATATGATCTGCCTCTTCCATCACTTTTAACGCACTTTTTCTATCATTTTTATTATAATATTCTCAATCCACCATGAGATAAACTTTAGTTGAAGATACTTGAGCATACTAAAAGCAGTTCCACTAGCCATTTAGTTGAGTTGAAATACCTTTATAATTTATGAGTTTTGTTTAACAATCGTTTGCATTTTGTATTTTAATGTTAAAACGAAGAAGCATTTTGTTATTTTGTTGGATGCAATTTAAAACTTTTCACCTTGCGGCTTGATGGTTATATTCTGCACCTGTCCAAATGAACAACAGAGAGACAGAGAAAGAGATACAGAGAGAGAAAGAGATGTAGAAGTGTTCATTAAAAAATCTCACTTGAACATTGGACGGCGTGCCGATGGTCCAGAGTATGGCATCAGCGATATCCTCAGCTTTTAGCATTGCCATATGCTGCTTGATGACGCCTTGCAGCTGTTTGGGCAGGATGTCCGTGTCGACAATGCCCGGACTGATGGTCTGCAATATGCCAGAAAATGTGACACGTGACAAGCAGTTTTGCGAAGTTAGGCAGGAAGCAAGAAAGGAAATGAGGGACTCATTGGCTCCCCCATCATTGCACTTGCTCACAAAACCCAAAACAACTCACCGAGACCCGTACGCGGGTTTTGTGCCGTTGAAACTCCTGGCGATAGATCTCCTGCATGGCGCGCAACGCAAACTTAGTCGCCGGATAGATATTAAGCGATGGCAATTGTGTACCCAAATTGGGCACCTGCTGTCCGGCCACACTATTGACAATGATCACATGTCCTTCGTCCCCTTGCCGCTGACGCATTAATTGGAATGCCTCGCGTACGCAATATACACTGCCCATAATATTTGTATCGATTGTATTGCGTATGGCCAGCGTGTTGCCAACACCACTCAATTCAGTGTCCGAGGCCATGATGCCCGCATTGCTGACCAGCACGTGGATGCCACCCAATTGCTGTTGTGTCCACTCAAAGGCCTCAATCACCTGCGATTCCGAGGTAATGTCGCAGCGTCGGGCATGCAAACGTTTTTGCTCCTCGAACGGCAGCTGGGAGCGTAAATGTTCGATACGCTCCTGGCGTCGGGCCAGACCGACTACAACCATACCGGCACCGACCAAGGCCCGGGCACAGGCAGCACCAATGCCAGCGCTAGCGCCGCTTACTACGGCCACTTTGTTCTGCCAGCGTTGCATTGTTGATGACCAAACGATTGGACGACTAATGCCAGTCTGATAGACAGACGGCCAGGCACTTAGATAGATTTTTATTAGAGTTGTACAGAAACGTTCAGATTTGATTCAATTGAACTTATCTTCGAACTGAGAAACAAAACAAATCCCTGGGAGCCGATAGTAGAACACAGATTTGTTTAGAGCGATATTAGTTTGTTGTTAAGAAATAAGAAATAAACACGTCCAGACATTAACTTATGAACCGTCGATTCAATCGATAAGGAAATTGAAACGATTTGAGGTTCATTTGAACTACTTAATTTACTCACTGGAACTACGAACAAGAATGAACAACTCTAGCAACTTCCAAGCTAACTAAGTGAAACGCGACCAACATACTAGCTGGGAAGCCCCAGCAGTGTCTAAGCCGTATCGATTCATGCAAACTCAAAACCCAACCACTTCCCTCCCTGACATAGTTCGAAGGTTATACACTAACGTCTTTTTTTTTTTTTTGCCTTGGGGCAGCATTGAGGTAATCGTCTTTTGCGACGCTTTTTCAATTAGCATAGTTGTAGCGCACAAGGCATCCTTAAAGCGCAAGCAGTTTGCATCATTATAATTACAGAACACGTGTCTCAACATCCTTTCCCATCCCTGCCACTTCTCCTCAACCCTTTCCCTGTGCGATAAAGAAGGAACTTATTGAAATATCATGATATTTTAACTCCAATCGTGGGGAACTTCAACTTATTAGTTTTAAGTTGATATCTTTGAGAGCTTACTTAAGAAGACAAAATATGTATTTTTCTAATCACCTTCTACTATTATAATCAAATACAATATTCAACTACTTGCTCAATTTTAACAATCGTCTGTTTCTAATTTAAAAGACGTACAAAGTAAACAAAAATATATTCAAATATCTAACATAGTAATACAATTAATCCAATTAACGCCAGGGTATTGTCTTCTCCTTTTTCCTATAGGTGGGTACCGTCATTTGAGGTTCAATGCTGCTGAGACGTCGATGTGATGTTCCGGAACTCGTGGGGTTCGACCTTAGCTGCTCTCCGTGGCGTTGAGTTGGACACGGCTTAGCATGTACTTCTTGTTCATCGAACTTCCAGTTCGCCTGTTTTTTAAGCTTGCTCTTCATATCTATGCAGCTTACTGCTTCTGGCAATAAAGCTGGCTGCATTTTACTTGCCGGCATCCAGTCCATAACAGTGTCTTCTATTTTATCGCTCTTCTCCTTCAATTTCATTGGCAGCACTCTGCTACTTTGCATTACATTTTGCTGGCGCATCTCGTCTAGCTTTTCCTTTTCTCCTTTTGAAACTTTTTTTGAAGTGCACGTTTTGCGAGCGCTTATGCTCTCGTAGATGGAACTATAAATTGGCTGTAAAAGGTTGTTGGTCTTCACACTTCTCTCATTTTCAAAGCAATGGCTTATTGATGCTTCCAGCTCTCGGTCGATGTCTTCGGTTAGTTCCTTTATCAAAATTTCAAGCTTTGACATATGTGTGTGTTTTGGCTCTTCTCTTTGCGACATGCTTGGGGTTCCATACTTGAATTGAAGCATAGTTTCCGGATAGTTATTTTGACGAGCATCATCTACATTTTCCTTTTCTAGCTTCGTTTTCAGAGTTTCCAGTTTCGTTTTTTGAGTTTGTCCTAGATTGTTTTCTTGTTGCTCGTTTAAAGCTTTCATCTCTTTTGCCGCCTCGATTGTCATACTGTTTAAACTATCCAGCTTTTGTACCGCTTTCAAGCAGTCTTTGTGCCTATTTGTCCATCCAGAGCTCTTATGCAAAAGTAGACGACGTGGCAGCGCCAAACGATTTATTCGCTCGTAGTCCGGTAAACAGCGCTTTGGTTTTTCCGACGACGTAGTCCTGGAATCATTGTTTGCTGAATCTTTAGTTTCTCCCAAGTTTTCAACGTTGAGTTGCGACCATTGCATTTTACGGTGAATTGGCATTAAGCTCATATCGGATTCGGAGGAACGGAACTGCCTATATTTCGATTGAAACCATTTATGGTATTTCATCTGTGCAACCATTGCGCGTTCAAATGTGTGCTGATCATCTGGTTGGGTGATCAAACCACGATCAATTGCCACTTGTAGCTGGGCGACACTAGGGGTGGTTTAGAAAGAGAGACAGAGGGAGAGATAGCGAGAGAGAGTAAGAAGTGTATGAACCGGGAAGAAAAGGTAGAATGCAACGTTAAGCAAGTAGGACATGAGTAAAAAGCACGAAGCAAATTCGAGGAAAGATTAGTGTTGTGAAAAGTAGTGAGCAAGTGTAGGGTGAATGTAGGGGTTGAGTTGGAAAAAGCTCCTGTTAAGTAGGCATTGTGATAATAGTTAGGAAAAAGTGAGAAAGTAGGATGCATTGCTAAACAAAGATTGAATGGCGAGTCTGGAGTAAAGCGAGCTACATTGGTGAGTGGAGAGGTTGGCACTTCTGTGTAGGTAAGTAAACTTAAGGTTGTTATGTTGACAGTGCTTACTTATTAGCTGCAAGCCAGGAGTAGAAGTACAGATTGGGCGATTTGCCCTTGGAATCCATTGTGCCTTGAGGTAGCTCATCTAAACTGTGGTTGGGATATTTTGCGTGAAACTCTTTCCCTTGCGACTTATCCAGATGGGGCCTTTCTAACTCCTGAAAGCTTTGATGCTTTAGCAATCGTTGCTTATGGCGCATTTTTTGCTCTTTCTGCCACTTTCGCATGTCCCGGTCATAGCTGCCCAAACAGTCAGCCTTATAGTGAAACAAGGAAGGAAAAAACCAGAAGACTTACCGTGATTTTGGACTGCAGTTAATCATTGAGTTCTCACCGAATGTACTTGGTTGCCTGGCTGGATTTGTAGGGAGCATGACGCGCATTAGCTCATTGCCATACTCATCGGTTCTAGCTATAAAAGCCATTATCAATTGGATATAAGAACGAAGTGAAAATCAGGTATTTTATAGACGTCAATGGATTGATTTGGTTCTGTTTAAGCTTTTAATATAATAAAAATCACAGAGTTCTGCGATTAAAAATAATGGAAAATTCATCAACTATGAGAACTGGCTCTTAGTGCTAAATAATATTTATTTGCACACATTTCTAGCATTTTTAAAACAAAATAAAAACAGCTGTGACCAACTTTTAACTGTCCGGAAATATGGCTCGTTGTTTGTTGTTGTTTTAATTACTTAAACTTTTTTGGTTGTTTGTTTTTAAACAAAGTTATTATATAGCTTCTAAAGCGCCAGTCTATTTAAACACATACAATTTGAGATCACAGGCAAACCTTCTCAATGGCTACAATTCACACACAAAGCTCAACGAACAAAGTTATTCTATGTAGTGTGTGTGTGTGGTGGCATTCACTTAATTAAGTGCAACAAGTTGCTAGTTGCAGTTCCTGGAATTTCACTTTTATGCTAAAAAAAAAAAACTATTTCACCCCCTTCTTGCTGCCAACACTCATAAGTAGTTTAGTACTTAATGTTGTTACGACCTCACAAAACTCATTGGAGCACTTTTTTCCCTCCAGTGATGACAGCCTGCCACCCTATTAAGCTTTACATATACTTACATAAAGGAATTTATATATGTGCAACGGCATTGGCAACTTGCGGCATTGCTTGACGCACTTAAGAGCCGGCCAAAGAAGATGCTGGAAAAAAAAAATTGTACAAGAGTCAGTAAAACCATTTCAAAAGTGAAGAAACTTAGAAACTCTTACGTTAGAAGAACTTCAAAAGAAATAAATTTTATAAACAGTAATTAAATAAATCGAGCAATTTCTTTACAGATCTTTTATTTTTGAGCAGGGATTTTTAACAACGATTAGTTATCAAAGAAAAAAAAATTATATATCCTTTAGCTTTAAGATTTAACTGTTTATATTTATACTTTTAAGTGTGGATTTAAGATATTCATTCTCATCAAATTTTCTTCATTTCTAAGTTAAAATGTTAGAAACAATAATTTAAATTTCGCGATCCAAATTGGCAACTTTTTAAAAGATATTTGCACAAATTTTTTTTTTTTGCAAAATTTAGCAAACAACCATTTAACCGAGAGAAAACATACCTTCTCTCTCACTCTCTCTATATCTATCTCTCTCTATCTGTCTGTCTTTCTCTTCCTCGCAAGTGTGGACCATAAAACAACAACGAAAGCCAACGTTACGCTATAAAGCTAAATACACTACACTTCATACAGTTTTGGTATTTACCATAACGACCCCCACTCGACTCTTCCTGTGTCTGTTGCGTCTGGGGAGCGTCGAAGCTTTTGGCTCCTTTTCCAGTTGCCTGGTCTGTGTTTGTGTCCCGGTCAGGTACTTAACTTTTAATTATGCCGCCCGGCGTAGCGTGTCACTGGCAAACCAGTTGACCAGCTGGACAGGTGTCACGATTTAATCGAGCGGGTGAACGTTGCTCGCCCCCTCCTTCTCCTATGCTTCCCGTGGGCTCCCACCTGTCCGTGCGTTATTTAGCTAGCACTCGAGTTGAAACTCGATGCAAGCGTGCGAAACAAATACAAAATAGCTTTGCAAATGAGCCACCTCAATCTACGGTCCCACGCAAATCACAGGCAAACTATTTTCAACTCCATTTCAATTGCATACTTTTGAGCGACAGCGCTGTGATTATAGCATTTGAAAGTCCGTCTTGAACTTTGAACTCGACAACAAATTTGCTAGCCCAACTAATTTGTGTTCTATATACATATATATATGTATATATATATATAGTTTAGCTGTGAGTATAATAATGTTCATGATGGTCGTACATCTAGCGAAAAAAAAAAAAAATGTTTTCTCTGAACTTCTGGCCAATTTGGAATGGTTGTAACGTTTCTTCTTTTCCTTCATTTTGTACTTTTTCATCGTATTTTTACATTTGATTTTTGTTCTTGACGTTGTTGTTATGCATTTTACATTTTCCCTTGCATTAAAAGTAGCTCATTTTCTATTTTGTAGCACAAGTTTTTTATACCCTGTTCGAAGAAGGATCAACAAAACACAAATGTAAGTGTGTAACTGGATAACTTAATAGATAAATTATCAATCATACACTTAATCGAAAATCAGATGAAGTTTATTTTAATATGTTTTGATGAGTATTTCAAATGTTTTAATATTAAAAAAAGATTAAGTATGACAATTAAGATACCAACAACAAATGCAATTCGAAATGTTTTTTTCTAAAATTTCAATACCAACAATAAAATAATACTTTAGTCAAACAAATTTTAAAAAAGAAACCATTTTATAACTTTGTAAGCTTAAATGTATTCTAGGATATCTTCGTGTCGAGTTTAAATCTGTTCTTTTTTGTAGAACATGCTTATTTGTGCTGTTTTTATTATTGTTGTCGCATCCCAAATGATTTTTTTGTATATATTTTGTTGTTGTTGTTGTTGTTATGAAACCCCAAAAACTTGACTGTCATTTAAGCATTGAAGTGCATTCCACAGGAATCGAGGTGGGGCTGCATATATGGGCGTAGGAGAGGAGGGCGCTGGGGCTTGTTGCAAATTTTGCAGCTGTATCCCAACCGTGCAACGGGGGCTAATGGCATAAATTCTTGTTGCTGTTGGTGCTGTTGTTGTTATTGTTATTGTTGTTTTCTTCTTGACTGGTTTCTCTGGCAGCTACTTTTGCCAGTTGTAAATAATTTGAAATGCTCCAGCAACATTTTTCGACGACGTCAACTTTTGCTTGGGAAATGTTTTTCCCATTTTCTGAAAAGCAACAAACGAAAACAGCAACGTTGCTAGGCCAATGGCCTATGTGCGGCATGATGCATATCAGATATGGGGCATGCCACACACACACACACACTTACAGTGAGACTCGCAACTGCCACAAGTGGCAATTACAAAAGTTATAAATACCAGATACATTTACGTTGCTTTCACAGAAAATTGTTTGTAAATTAAACCCGCTTGAAAGTCTGCTCTAAATTAAGGTGTCACACACACAATTACAACAACAACAACAACATCACCGAAAACAACAACACCGCAACAATAACATTGATCTAAAAGAGAGGCGAAAAGCGAGCGCGTCCAGCAAAAGTGGAAAATTTTCATTGGAATCGACTTGGTGTCAGGTCCAAGTATCCACAGCGTCGTCAGCTTCATTGTTCCAACATTTGATTGATTGATTGATTGACTGTCGTTGATTGATACTCAAACTTTTCTGTATCAATGTGCGTGCGTGTCTTGATGTTTGTGTGCCAAGTCATCAATGCGGTTCACTTCATAAATCGACTCGCTCACAGTGGAACAAAGTGCAATTGTTTGCTCTACAAATATTTCGTGTTAAATTTATTGGAACAAGTTTTTTGACATTTCACTTTTCTTTACATCATTATTTTGATTATTTTTATAGCAAGCTGTTTTTTTTTGAGTTCATTATTACTTGTTACGTTTTTAAGAATAATCGATTGTTATCGATAACAATAATAAACAAAATATTGAATATATGGTGTTTACCCTGTTTGCCATAATATCAATCAGGGCAAGACAGAAGCTATGTACTTCACCTCTAGAAACAACACAACAATATTTTCGTACTTAATATCGATGATCATTTTCAGTTTCATATCAGTTTATATATGCATATGTTTGCACCACTGTGCAATGAGGCTGCACTTGAAAGTTTCCGCGAACATTGTGACAAAAACAACATGATGTCGTAATTGTTGTTCTTGTTGTTAAGCGCGGGGCGGTGGTAAAAAGTATGTCGTTTATAAGCGACTTCTTGTGGTTTCATTTCTGTCGCACACACAAACACACACACACACACGCACACATAGAGTAAGCGGGAGATAAAGCGATAGGAGAGTAGTGAGAAATATGACTTTGCCATTGGGATAGCGATTTTGAAGGCGAATTGATGTCACTTGGCCGTCATTCATATGCGGCGTGTGTTGCGCTCGTCCCAAAGATTAACCTGCACTCGCACACACTGAAATTGCAAGAGTTTCTCTGTGTTTGAAGTGTGATTTTTTTTTGTGCTTTGTTTTTTATTCTGTCCAGTCATTCGACAAACGGAAGTTATACTCAAGCGAAAACTAATTTCATTTCATCAGAATTTGACTGGAACTTTTCCCATTTACTTTACGCTGCTACGTGCTATCGTTTAGTGTGACCCACCCAGCCCGCCACACCCCACCTTCACAGCACCACGCCTTTTATCACGCAGCGAGCAACACAAAAGTTTATTGGTTTGACTTGTGTCGCGTTTCCGTCGCCCCGACGCCTTTAAAGGTTAACTGAATAAATGCGTTTCTCTCCCTCTCTCTCTCTTTTTCTCCCTTTCTATCTGTGTGTGTTCCTTGGTTAGCTGCGGGCTGGAAGGGGGTTGGGGGAGGTTGGTGTGGCTAAAAGTTTGTTCTACTCTGTTGCTCTCTGTCTATATAGACATCACGCCTGCAGCACAACTTATGACCCAGCATTATTTGCTGCTGCTGCTGGTGCTGCAATCGCAAACAGCGCCGAAAAGTGCGCTGCTAACAATTTTTGTTTGCCACTTTTTCAGGGACACCTTTATCGTACACTTAGCGAATTGCTTAACCAACTATATTGTTTAGTAGGTCAAGTAAAAATCATTTTATTTGAGTACCAAAATCTGCACAACAGAGTTAATAAATAATAGTTTTGTAAATCGTTTTTGTTGTAAATATTGTTTTATATGCCTTTCTTTGACAATGTGTCACAAAGGCATTAGGCAACTGAAATACTTTGTTTGTCCCTTATTTTTTTTCTTAGTGTTGCACTCAAATAGATTTTAACTGAAATTCAGCTAGTGGCTGTCGATTTCGTTGTCGTCCTTGTTCTTTTTCTAACTGTTGTTGTTGTTTTTGCTGTTGTAGTCGCATAACGACTTTGGGTTCATTTATTGCCCAAGTGATTGGCGATAATTCGCCGCGGGACCTGACGACCAGCACTAGCACCAGCACAAGCACCAGGACCATGACCAGCAGCAGCTCACAGCTGAACTTAGCTGAGCTGGTCACCGGAATAAACAGGAAGCTGGCGAAACCGCAGAACAAATAACGCAACCCACCCACGACCCATTGCCACCTTGAGGGTTTTATGATTGCTATCCAATTTAGGGGTCACTAATGAATACACAACGAGAAAGAGAGAGAGAGAGAGAGAGGGAGCCTTAGAAACGCATGTGTAAAACATTTAAATAAATGAATTATTTTTATAACTTTAATATAAATATTTTTACATAGAAGCTCCCTTAGGAAGGCGAAAGCATGCTGGAGAAAATCAAGAACAATCCGCTCGAAATACTTACAAATAATGCATCAAAAATCGGCCCAAAAATACAAAACATAAATACAAAATTATTAATAGTATTTAAACAGTAAACACCATTTGCCACTTAAGCCCTAATAAGCACTTAATGATTAAGTAAATAAAAACAAAAACTAACAAAATGAATCAAAGCATTAGCTTAAATTAGCAGCAGAATTCAAATTCGCAGAATGATTTTAAGCTGCATTTAGCATTTTAGCTTTTTCATGCACTTACACTGTTATTAAACGTTAGAAGATTTAGGAGTTATTTTGGCATAGATATTTTAAGTTTATGTTATTTATAGATTTTCGCAACAAACACTTTGCAATTGGATGGACTCGAAAGCTAATTGAATGCACCAGAACTACGAAGTGATGAACATATATTTCGAATAGGGACAGACATTTGCAATATTTAACGACACCTTTTTAGTGTGGCAAATGCATTAATGTATGCATGTCACACACACACACACACACACACACACACACGGATATCAGGCTCTTATCCGTGACGCAACTCGCTATCACAATTTTCAATACTAACGAGACTTGTTTCCCTTTTGTTGCGTTAACGCTGCGTTATTTTGGCTAGCCACACCAACACACCAACGCACACACACACATGTGCATCATGTTGCTTTCATATTCCATTTTCAGTTTTATGCATGATTTATACACCATTGTCCGACACCCCGAATCGCCAACGCCCCAAACGCTACTTCCTACGCCCAATCCTCACTCTCTTTTTCCCCTACCTGTTCCCGTTACCCCCCCCCCCCCCCCCCCCCCTTTAACTGCAGCTCGCCCTTAACATGAAAGCGAAACGCAGACGTTGCCAATGCCAAAGTCAGTTGCCTGCAACATAGGAGCCCATTGCAATGGCTGACGTTCACTGTGCCACGCCCACATTGCCCAAACACACAGTAGAGCTCCTGCAGGACACATTTGCGCGTGCTGTTTAGCATTCTATTTATGTCCAAGCATCGCATCATGGTCTTCCCAAAAACCAACCAAACCCCTTCCCCCCCCCTGCTCCACAGTACCGCCACTTGTACCTTATCTCACTGCTCTATTCCTATACCGATTCCTACGCAAAGGCCGCACAACTGAGTGCATCATACACAGACACAAACAATTATTACTTATTTTTTTCTTTCTTTTTTTCGTTTTGCTTTTTGGGTGTTGCCTGCTTATCGGTGCACACACTTTACACCGGCAACAAAGCGAGGCAGCGAGCGAAGGGGGCAAGTTAGCTGTACCTATTGGCCACAGCAGCATTTGGCATTCATGTGAGCGCCACACACACACACAGAGAGACATGCATGCACACACACACATAGATTTACAAGTGCATTTATGCATTTGGGGTCAACGGCATTGCCAGCTCCACAACCCACACATACTCAAACAACCAGTTTGACTTGCATATGTGTGTGTACATATAATACACTCGAGAAAAGAAAAAAAAGAGCGAGGGAACTCTTTAAACTCTTTCTGTTTCGATGAAAAATTAATATCGATAACAATAGTACAATCTTAAAATAGCTTACTTTAGAAACTTCAACATAATATTTGATTGGATATTATAGATGAGGCTTAGTTCTAGAAAGGTTAAGAAATAAATATAAATGCATTAGTTCAGGCAAACTTAAGATGTGTTATGACTTTTCCTATTCTTATCTCTTGGACATGTTTCGCTCAGTGTAGCTCTGTTTGGACAGTGACCATTGGAATACATGTAGTACATGCTAGCAGATAGAATTTTGCACTGCTTTTTGACTTTTTCATATGCAACTATTCATGTATTCCAGTGAGCTATGCCACTGCCCTGAAACTATTCACCTACCTTCTTTCCCTACTCTGTCTCTGTCTCTTTCTCTTTCTACCTCTCTCTATTTCATTCTCTCTCTTTCTAGTTTGTTACTGTATCACAATGCGGTGTCCAAACGAAATTTTAATCTGTGATTTGTGCTTTGTGCTTTGCATTCGCTTCGCCCAACTCCAAGTCCAAACTCAATTCAATCTTAGTCGAACTAAGGTAATGCGACTTTGTCGCTGGTTAAAGATTTCTGATTTTCCCTTTTCATTGCTGTGCTCAATGTCGGCTTGTGTATCCTTTATGTATGCTTAACGCATATTGACAACTCTAATCGTATTTCGTATGATGGAATTGGACAGCCTTATGGTAAACGTATGGATTAGATATTTCCGTTTGCGTGCAGTACTTATTTACGCTTCCCTAAAATCAATGCCAGATCAAATCAAATTAACATTTCTATTTTCTTTTATATTAAAGTTTGTTCTACTTTTTCCATTTCCAATTTCTTTTTTTCAATTGATGAGATTCACAATTTAAGTTGCTGCGAAAAATTCTATTGGTATTTTTTGTAGAGCACAGTTTTTTTTTTTATTCGCATTATAAATGTACATATATGAGTATGTGAATGTATAGGAAGTTTGCATATGTACATGCGAACTAAACAAATTTCCTATATAAATTGGCATAGCTATTGCATATTTAAAAATAAATACTCGCAGGAAGTAGAAAAAAAAGTGAAAATAGAAAATAGAAAATCAACAAAACTAGCTTGGAATGCTTAAAAAGCAGACCAGAATTTCTATTAAATCGTTTCAAAGCTTGCAATTTTAAGCAAACATTAAATTGCAAATTTAAGTGATTTTAATCGGGTATTAGTTGGATTTTTTTGTTTAATAATCCTAATTGTGTCATAATCCAAATTCTTTTAATTTCAATTTTAAAGCTGAAATGAAAATAACAAAGCTCTCCAAATGTCTACACAAGTCTCCACAATGTTAACCTGTTGCTATTTGCATAAATAATGTTTTTTTATAAATAGTTTAAAGGGTTTAAATCTCTACACATGGCACAAAATGTCTACACTAGTCTCCAGTTCACGAAAGGAGCTGTTTCAAATGTTCTTAAGCCAACTCGTATGGTTTATGTTTTACTCAATTTGTTTGGAGACTTTGAAATCTCTACACAGATTGCATAAAACTCTACACTAGCATCCAACACACAAGCAAAGCAGCTTCAGATACTTTTAGCCAAACCTCATTTTCTACACAGCTCGTTACCAAAACAACAGAACTCTACAAAATGTTATATTTAATATTCAACAAATGCAACAATTGCATAAAAACTCAAGTCAATATTGCATTTTATTCATTCCTTTTGCAAAAACAGTTTGTTGCCATTTGTTATTCGTCGCTCCTTTACCACATGTGTCATTTGTAGAGGTGCCGGTTGGTGAAATCATAAAAATGCTGGCTGGATACGTTTCAACAACCGCCAGCCGGCAGCCGTCAGACAATCGTTTGGCCGGGCCGGTCCGGGCCGGGCTACGGCAAGCACGTTCTAGACGTAGCCTTTTCCGGAGCAATTTTGTTTGTATGCGATGCTCAAACTCAAACTTAAACTTAAACTTCAACTGCTTTCTTCTTATTTGCCTTAATGTACTTTTGTGTCCGGCTCTCCAAATCTCTACACATACAAAAAAAAAAATCCTAAAAAGAATACAAACAAAACTAGAGAGTGAGAGAGAAATGAAGAGAAAAAAAGAATACGCTGAATGCCACAAAGTAGAATATAAAAATCTATCCTTTTTCAAGTATGCGCGCCTGAATGCATATGCATACATATTTCTACAACGAGCTGCTGCTGCTGCTGAGCCATTCATGCTGTTTGCCATTGTTTGCCACCTGGCACACGCACCCACACACAAAAACACACACACACACACGGATACGGTTACGAACTCACAGCAGCTGCTTCAAATCGCTGCCAGCTTTAATACACCCTTGAATAGAGGGGGAGTATTATAATTTTATTACGACACGTGCAACACATTCAGATCGTCAGTTATGAGCCCATAATGCATACATAGATTCTTGGTCAAAACGCTTAACTGAATTATATATACTTAATCTATATGAACTATGCTTCAACAACATAAATTTATTTTTCTTTCAGTTGGCTTATAAAAAATATTTATTCTTCGTTGAAAGCAGGATTTGTTAAACTTTCTTTGGAAAAATAAACGATTTTGTTGTCTAAAGCAAAAAACAAAATTATTATTTATTTTTAAAATTATGTGTGTTTAATTTATCTAAAGACAAGTCCAACATTAATTTGTATAAAATAAACTAAAGATCTTTGTAACTTGGCTTCGAGTTCTGTTCTGACTTAGGGTATTCTTTCTTCGGCTAGCCGCATATTTTATAAATTTTATTCCTTTTCGTTTTTTCAATAGTTTTTTCATCGTTATTTTTTTGATTAACTGAAAAAGTTATGCGCTTGCAGTTGTGTTGATGGCCACTTGAATGGGCGTGTGGCATTTGCTAAGCTAAAACAAACAAACACACACACACACACACACACACACACACACACACACACAGATACACACACAGATACACATACACACTTACAATCGGACTCACACACGCATAAATCCAATTACGTTGCATATTTGTCTGCGAATTTTTGCATTCTCATAAAAATGTTGCATGCTTTGGGGCGCAGCTGAGATATGCATGCTGACATTATCAAAACGCCATTAAATACCTGCTGTGCTAGTGTGAGTTTGCATTTTTCTTATGACCTCGTTTTTGGGTCGGTATCTACGAGAATTTCCAAGCTCAAATATAATATCATACACATAAATATAACGCATACGCCATGCTGCACATGTAAATTCATTATTTGACATGTGTTAACATGTCCGTGCATGCATTTGTCTCTGTGATATATAATATGAAATATGTTTCAGCCTTCGGCTTTTTTCTTATACATAGTTTGATATAACTCGAACATATCTCTTAAAACCATAGTTCGTAAATTTTAATGCCAAAACTTCAAAACATTTTCAATACCAAAATCTTTATAAATTCGGCTAACACTCTCAATACGGTTAGCTAGCCAATTTGATTTGCGCACAGATAAATAATATGCAGACATTTTATGTTGCAATTGTAGTTGGGCGAATCGGCAAACCGTTGCAATTCAAATTCTAATTGCTAGGCAACTGTAAGCCTCGTTCAATTTGGATAATTGCATAAGCGAGAGCACTATTCGCAATGGCCAAAAATTTTGGCTGTGCTGAAAAGTTCGCTGCCATGTGTTTGTGAAAATAAACCAAAAATGCTGCTCATTTCGTCAACTGACAGCGGCAGATGAAGTAGGCGGCTGATGGGATGGGGGAGGGCTGGTGCAATCTGATGACCGCTTCGATTGAAAATCGCTTGTTTTGATTGACTTTAGACCCACGAATGTCAAATATTCAAATTGAATTAGTTTTTGCCTGTGTGTGTCTGTGTTTTTGTGTGTGTGTGTTGGAAATTGGCCACTGGCCGCAAACGAAGTTGTCACCTCTTTTTGTGGGCTTGGCATCTGGCGGGCCTCAGTAGCAATTTGAATGCCATAAATCACGCTGGTACCCAAAGAGCTACTACAGAGTCGGAGCCACAGCCACAGCCAACGCTAGGCTCCCTTTAAGGACCCAGAAGGACCTCAAAATGCACCCACATCCGCCGCACCATCTGCACCCGCACACCGACCTGGCCTTATGTCGAAGATGTGTTTCCGCCGCCAACCGGAAATGAGTTGTGAAATGAGACGCCAAGAAACAAAGAACAACAAGCGAAACAAAAATAAAAATAAAAAACAAGCACAACTAAATAAAGAGAAACAAAAACACAAAAAAAAAGCAAAGAGTCGCCGCCGACGCAAATGAATTATTGCTTGGCATTTGAGCGGCTCGTTAGACGAACGAACGAGGCGGCTAACATAAACAAAACAAAATGAAAAGGCAAAAAATATATATTCGAAATAACTTTAGCGAAATTTGTATACCCTCGCGAAGTATTAAACTATTTTTGTATCACCTTTTTCGATATTATTAAACTAAGGAGCCAAAAAATGTTATTTTAATAATTAAGAAGAAAGTTCAACAAGAAAATTATTGGTTCAAGTTCGTTGGGCAAAAAATAAAGTTTAATTAAGTTAGTTTAAAAAAAATATGTATACAAATGAGCCTCGTTTTTGACAGTTTAAAGATTATTAACTTTCATTCTTTGTATAGAATGACGCAGCACAATTTAAAATCCATTAATTCGGAAGTGTATTAAATAAAGAGAGAGTTGGTGCCTGAGACACACACACAGCAGACAGCGACTGTTGCTGTTCCTGTTTGGCCTTCTGGCGGTGTTTAAGAGTGGCAAACAATGGGTTAATGCAACAAAACAATTTTTCAACTTGCTTTCAACTTGGCCTAATTGAATTGCCAAAAACTAAAGCTGTCAAAAATGCGTTGAAAAGGACGCAAAACAAACCACAGCAAACACATCAAAACACACACAAGCACACATACTCTTACAGACAAGATTAATGAGCGTAAATCATTTCAAACATTTATCAAATAATTTATGAAAATTTCTGCACTCGCAGCGTACTCTTGCCCCAAGTAGGTCGTCAGCATTTTTGTTTGCGACTCATTTTCTTGTTGGCAGTTTTTGTCGTTTGTTGTTTGTTGCTTCTTTTTTTGTTTTTGCATGCTTTTTCTGCTTTATTGTAGCATGCCCTGTAGATATCAAAATGTGTTAAAAGCGTATTGAATTATGTGTTTTTTGAATTTGCATCAATCAATTAAATACTTACAACAAATATTTGATGTGTAGCACAATATAATATTATATTATTAACAGTTGTGTAAAGGTTTAATTTACTATAGGGTACATTTTAGTCATTCACCTCTTCCACTGAACAATTGTGACTTGCTTTATTTTTTGTTCCAGCTTGGGAGATTGGCTTAGTCATATTTAATTATGCATGAGACAAATTTAAGCTCGACCATCTGCTTGAGAACATGTGAGTAGGTATTTAGTTAAATGGACTGCAAATAGTCCAGAAAAAAAAAATTCTCTTAACCTAAACGTCTCGCAGTCTCAATTGCGTTTCAAGTTTCTAATAAACGTTTTAATAAACGTTTTTTCAATAAGCTTCGAACTTGTTCACAGATCTGTTCTGTATTGTTCTTGCTAAGCCTTACAACAATATTATTCCAGATTGAACGGATATAAGTGATAGCAACAGGTGCGAAAGCTTTGTTAAACTTTGTGCTTATTTGTTATAATAACATTACAAAATGTTATAAAACCAATTCGCAGCTATTTTTTTAATGTATATGTGTGACGATTTGTTGGGAATGGGATGTTACTTTCTAATAAATAATAGTATAAGTATATGCACATAGGATTGATTTATTTGAATCTATTGTAAGAATAATCAGAGCTTGTTACACAGGTATTAAACTTAGTTTCTATCCATCCTCTCACACGCAATTTAGCTTGAAGCAGTTACTGCAAACTCAATGAATATACAAGAAGTGTCTTCTAGTCAGATGCCAAGTGCACTGGCTCAAGTAGTGCAACGAAAACAACAACAACAACAACAAACAACAAGAAACGCATGTTTAAGCAGAGCCTTTGATTCGATTGTTGTCGCACAGATCTGAACTGGCAGCGACACTACAGGTTATATACTCAGACTCTAACATTGAGAATGGCGTCTTTTGGGGAGGGAAGAGGTCATGGTGAGAGGGGCTAACACGTGCACACAACATGCCGCTGAAGAAAGTCTCTCCGTCTCTCTCTTTCTCTCTCTCTCTCTCTGGCTTTATGTGTGTGTTTGTGCTGCAAATGAAAGCCAACTCGAAGAGCTGCACATAAATCTCGTTGCAAAAACGGAAATCGTGATGCCAAATTTGGGACTCATCTGTGTGACATGTGTGTGTGCGTGCGTGTGTGTGTGTGTTTACAAAACTAGACAAATCTAAAGCTCGAACTAATGCACAAGCAATTTGTATCTGGAAGCAAAGAAACGCCAAAGTACAAAACATATGTGTTTTCTTAGTTGCATCTGAATGCGTTATTTCCTATTTATTTTTTTGTTCTTTCTATTGTTATTCACATTCTTATTGTATTTATGTCATTGTTGGCATTTGTATCTTCAGCTGGATATATTTGAATTTGAATGCACAAACCGAGTTTGTTTTTTTTTTTTTTTACCTCTTTCCTTACAAATGCATCTTAATCTTTATTTGCAAATATGCTTTAATATCTACAGAACTTGTTTATGTATCTATATCTTTTCAGTTTTGGTGGCATCTGTATTGCATTTTCATAATGTGTATGTTTCCTTATGCTTGCTTGTATGTTCTTGATTTATCCGTATCTAAACTTTAGTATCTATCCAGCTATACATTATTTTCATATAAAACTTTAGCTGTCTATATGTTGGTCTAGAAATTTAAGATTTTGAACATTATTTTGCCACTTGGTTAGTTAAATATGCAAGTGTTGCAAGCAATTGCATTATGCAACCTTACTGCTGCTGCTGCCGCCGCCACAGGGCTAGTTAATAATCGTTTGACAGCCGACTGACAGCAACTGTTGACCAAAATTCAAAATTGACACATTTTCTCACAGCTAATTTGAAAGATAATTTGCCTTAAGAAAGTTGCCTACAAGCACTGCGAACAACACAAAATATTTGTTGCCGCAAAGCGATGTGGAAATCATTAATTCCAGACACAATCTACTTGAGGGCAGTGTGTGACAATTAATTGCATTCGGCATTCGGCAGCGGCGCTTTGCTTTCAAAAGAACAGAATAATCTAAGCCGATTACAAACACATTATCTCATTAGGTTAGTCAAATTTCAAGTACATCAAGTATACGCATTAGTTTACATACCAAATGAAAAGGCAGCAAACATAATTTATGCAATGCAAAGTATTTGATTTTAAATATTATATTTAATCACTGACTATTCCAAGTATTAAACTCTACTTTGGAACTAAAAGACTGTGTAATTTTAAGCTCAATTGCTATACTAGATACCGAAGTTAAAGAGTATATTGTGTTTGTGCAACACCCTTAACATATGCTGTTAGAGATTGGAGTTCTAAGATAACTGGGAGGCTGCCAAATCGATCAATTCGATAACTCAAAATCGATAAATCCACATATTTCCCAAATCCTTAATGTTAGAGCTAACAAATTTGGTAAGAAGAAAGCTACTGCCACCCATTCCACGCCAGCTCCTTTTCTCGGTTTCGTCGGACTGCAACGATTGCACTTGTTTCTTTTGGCTTCTAACAACTTTCGCGCCCATGTGCAAAGATATTTAGTATATTTATTTTTTCCAAAAAGAGTTTGTCAAAAACAGATCCTATGTTTATTTATGAATGCGCATATGCTTTGAGGACCAGCGGCAGCAGCAGCAGCAACAGCAACAATAATAACAACAATATTTGATAGCAGCATAGAAATATAATAAAATAAAACAAATATACATATACATGTACAAGTAAATGTATGGAATATAATGTTTTCCATAAGTCTGAATGTGTATTTATTTTGTATGCATTTCAATGAAATTTACATAAAATAATATCAGGGAGAGACATCGAGAGAAAGGAGAACAGAAAAAAAGGAAATTTACTGTTGTTGTTGCTGTTGTTGGTGCTCTGTGGTGGCTGGATGATTCATCAGCCAGACCAGAAGTAAAGGCAAAACTGGCTCTAACAGAATGGAAACCAGTTTTTCAGTTTGGCAAACCCGTTTTATGCCAAATTCAAATGTGTGGTTGTGTGTGTGTGTGTGTTTGTGTGTGTGCACTCATGCAAAGTGCTAAAAATGTATGCTTCCGGAAGTTGGCAGACATACATACATATATAGAAAGATGTGTGCATATGCCACACAATCGAATCAACCTTTTACCGAGACTACTATCTGTCTGTCAACATTTTGTTGCATATATTTTGTCCGATTGCGTTGCACAAACACAATGACAACGACAACTGGACAACTGGACAAAATGCAAATGCACGCACAACTCTTCTGCCAATTGTCCATACAGTTGAGGTGATTAGGTTAGGCTGGGGCCAACACTCCAAAACTATATATGTTCAATTTTTTGGATTTGATTTGATTTTGATAAATGCATGCAACTATATATGCCATTAATTTGTTGCAAACATTACAAATAGCTGGCAATAAAATAAATAACGAAATATATTCTTACCAAATTTGAGTTGTTTGCATTTAAATGAATTAAAGAATTTGTTCGGGCTTATAATATTTATTTAAATGTTCAAAAATAATCAAAACGCATTCGAATTGCATAAGAACTGCAATCATTTTAAGCTTCTTAGCATTTTGTTGCTGTTGTTGTTATTTATAGCAACTTTATTTCTTGACATAATCATAATCTGGCTTTAATTTTATATAGATCTTTTCGTATTCAAAGTTTAGGTATTACTTTTCATGCATTTAGTGCTCGCAATTATTTTGTGACATAATAAAGTCGAAATAAAAAAATAAAAAAATAAAATGAAAAAAGTAGCACAAATGAAGTACTAGATATTTATTTATTTACACATGAAACTTGCTGTGGACAAACATAAATTGCACAAAAGCCAAAACTAATCACAGAGAGAGAAAGAGAGAGAGAGAGACAATAGTAAAAACTTTTTTAGCTTATTTGCTTTTGTTTTTGTGTTTTTTAAGCGTTTGTCAAAAGAATAGAAAACAACTTTTTCGCGGGAAATTGCAAATTGCAAAGCGCAAAAACAAAAATGGCCAAAATTGCGATGCTTAGCACATTGTCAAAACAGCTGTGTGAGGGAGAGAATATATATATTTTCTGGTATTTGCATAAAATTTAAATTTCATTTCTTCGATTTGGGCCAAGTCAACGAGGCAACGAGCCGAGGGTCGCTTTAAGGCAACGATTTGTATGCACGAACGTGCAAGCCCCGAATCCCATTTACAACTCAATGATTTTGCAAATCACACACACACACACTCGGGTAAGGGAGCCACGTTGCGGATGAGCAATTTGAAGCGCATTTGCAAATGTGGCACGACACGTACTTAAGCAGCAACATTTGCAACACACACACACACACACAAGAAAAACAGAGAGCGAGAGAGAGAGAATGAGCCCCGAGCATAACGGCTAATTACACGACAATTTCTATGATTTTTTGTGAGCCCTTCTCGGCGATTCTCATACAAGGCTTTTCCTGTTATGTCACAAGAACAGCAGTTGGTTTTGTTGCTTTACGACTTTTACAAAGAGAATGCTATTAACCGAATTTAAAGCAAAGCTCAAAACAAGTTTATGCTAAAGTGCTTGACTTGGCGTATATCCTGTAAGTCTTCCCTTAAAGTCTTCAGACAGTTCATAGCTTAAATATATCTAAGCATCAACAGTTTACCTTTACACATCACATAATCAGACCCTAGGGCAGAATGAAATACATCCTTAGAGTAATTTGACTCGAAAATACCCTGTTCATACCTTAAAACAAAGATACCCAGTGTACATAATGCAACAAACATTCGCTTACTCAAAGTTTGGATATATATGATTGAAGACTGCACAAAATATGGTTATTATCATTCAAAAAGGATCTAGCTTAAACTGTTCCACTCTGATATACCCTCTTTCCTTGTATATTATCATAATTTAATGACGGATTTTATTATTAAATCTGAAATATTTATAATTTAAATATATTTCCATCTAACTCTAAAACACACATCTGATAACTGCAGGGTATCAAAGTTATTTTGGCTTGACATCCGTACAACTACATATATGTGCGTGTGTGTGTGTGTGTGTGTGCGTATCTCACGCACAATCAGCATGGGCTCACACTCAAAGTAGATCCAAAGACGAGGCAAGTCCCTTAAAGGTCCCTATACACCCTTCTGCCCCGAACACCCTCTTAAAACGCTGTCAGTCCATCTGTGCTGTTTCGATTGTTGTTGTTGTTGTTGTTGTTATTATTATTGTTGTTGATTCTTTAAGTTTATCCGATTGTTTAATGAGCTCTGAACAGAAATAGAAATCAATGATGCGAATTTTATGTGCCTTTGCCCAGACCGAACCGAGTGGACAAACTGGACAAGCGCACACAAACAAGAAAGATAGAGGATGTGTGAGAAAATGAGAGGGAGATAGAGAGACAAGGAGAGAAAGGGATAGAGGGATACATCACGTCAATATGGTTATGCTTTGTTTGTTTGTTTGAATTGTTTGGTCTCTTTTGGTCGACAAAATAATAAACAGTTTGCAAATACAAAACAGCAAAAGATGTGAACACAAAATTCACAAAAAAATAAACTCTTTTTTTTTGCTGAAAATAAAAAAAAGGAACGTCCAGCAGCTGTACGTATCCACAATTCTCATAGGACTCGGAGGAGGCATGGGTTTGGAGAATTCTGTGGGTGTTGTTTGCCAACTCGAATGCTCAATGAGTTGCGAACGCAGAAAAATGTTTGCAAATATGCTTCAAAAAAAGAAGAAAAAGATGAAAAAGTGTGAAAAGGGAGAGAAACAAATTCCATAATACCACATAACAGTTATGAATAGTTTGAGTGCCGAGTCTGATTCACTCATGATGAAAACTTTTTAACACATAAACTGGGCGAAAGAAAAGAAAAAAAAAGAAAAGAAAAAACGAGACAAAAAATCGATAAGCTTCTATTTGTTATTGCGGTCAATATCATATAACATACCTACTAAAAATTAAAAAGAAAAACTTTGCGAAATTGCCATTCATCATGAAATTGCTGGGGAAAAAAGTTTGTAAAGGATTAGCATATGGCAAACGCTTTCCAATTGAGATTTGCGATGATATAGCATTGAATTAAATTTCAGTGAAAGAATGATGCAAAGCTGCAAACTTGACGATTGAATATGGCAACAACTACAATTCATAATAAGATTATATGCAAATGTTTTCAGTTCGTACTGAAATCAACGAAACGTACGCATCATTATATTCATTGCACCATTAAGGGAATCACAAATACAACAAATATTGCTAAATTAATCAGGGTTTGCTTCATCGAAACATTTTCTTTGCTTGGGTTGCTTTCAATTAAAAGTTTGCTAATGGCATAGTTGATACATAATTTTACCGAGAAAAGAAACAAGTAAATAAATAAATGATGGAATAGAGAAAAAGGATAGTTAGCAGAATCTGTCAACGGACAACAACAACACAAAACGTGAGCAAACAACAGATAAAATGACAAAAATGGGGTAAGAGAACTGTGTTCAGTCAGTCATTTGTGACAAAAAGTAGGAAAATCGAAAAGTAACCTGTCTCTAATCAAGCAGAAATAAATTATTTAAGACATGCCGTCGCCGCCGCCATACCCAACGACTTTTTCTCTGACAATTAGCTTTAAAATTCACACAATTGAGAGCACTTTTGTGGAATAATAAATAGAGAAAGAGGCGTTGACAGTGCCGCTGGCTGTTTTTTATAATATGTCCAGCATGTTATTGTCATTTACGATTTGATATTTATTTTACAGCAACGTTTTTTACGAGTTTTGATTTTATTTTATTGTTCACTCTGTTGTTGGTTTTATTTATTTTGGCCCACAGGCGAAGCGTAATATATGTGAGTTTACAACACACAGCCGAGCAGGAGCGGAAGCAGGAGCTGGAGCAGGAACGGGGCGAAACGTGTAGAGAGGCCAACAGTTGGACTGAGATATCAGCAAACAGGTCAACTGTAAAAGCGTTCAGGGTCAATTGATTCTAATTACTTGGCCCAAAATTGTTTTTAGCCAATGGGTATATCGGGAATCGAACAAAAACGAAATGCGTTTTCCGTTGTAGGCGTTGAAGCGTTTGATGCATTCAATTGGAAAAACTTGTTAAAAGTAGCAGCAGCAATTGCAAAAAATAGGGTGAGGGGGGGTTCAAGAGACGGTCGATGAAGTCCACTTTTCTGGGTTGGACAGAGTCATAAAATATGAAAATTAACGTGATGCCAAGCAACAGGAACAGGAACTGCCAAACAGACGGCAAACAAAAAAAAAAAAAAGCCGAATAAGTTGCCCTTTGATTTACTTTTTGTGCGCTTGGAAATTGATAACGTTTTTTTTTTCTTTTTTAATGTAATAAAGTGTATTCTGGTGTAATAATTGAAATTCTTTTGGGTCACATCTTACATTTTTGGGTGATTTGCATAAATTTAAAATTGCTATTAACAAAATGATTCATGGAAAAAAAAACATTTCAAATTATGAGAAAAATGTTTACAAATTCAATGAATTTTTCAAAGGATTTAATATGTTAATGTTAATATTTAGGCAAGTTTATGCAAGGTCTTTTGAGTCATTTTTTTCAAGTTATAATATAATAAGAATGTTACAAGTTACTTTTCAATATTTTATAAAGTGCAAAACATTTTCGTTTTCCTTTAAGATTTCTGTTCGTGAAGTTCTTGTGCAAACAAAGTGCAGAGTGTCAGTTTTGTTATTCTATGGCTTTCAAGTTCAGTTTGGTTTGTTGCCATCTTCTCGATATTTATTTCGATATGTTGCATAGATACGCTACGACTTGCAGATACACATAGATACTTACATAAACATTTAGTTTTTTCTTTTGCACTCTTGCCGCAAATAAAGAAAATGCAAATTGCGTTTTCGCACTTGAAGTTGCCTTGCTTTGGTTTTTTTTTTTTTTTGGTTTTGTTTATTTTTCTTATTTTCAGTATTTGTGCACTTTATTTTTGTAGCACATTATGCGGCATCAGCGACGGCTTCTGTTTCTGCTGTTGCTGCTGCTGCTGCTGCTTTCTGCCCTTTGATACAGCATTGAGTTGTTGCCGCAAACACACACACACACACACACGCTTATAGCCAAATGGGGTCAAAAGTCTGAATTTTTCAATATCACAGGCGCCGAGTCGTCGCTGCCAACACCAACACTAGCACTTACACACTCACGCGGTTACATCAACACATCGACGCAAAATTTATGCACATGTGAACTTGGGAAAACGAAGGGCTTACCGTGCACAGTATTTACACACCCTGAACTTTATGTTAAAGCCTCAAGGATACGTAAGCATGAATGTGCGATGCCATCGAGAACTAACAATGCAACAAATCTTTATGCAAACACACAAACAAACACGCAAACATGAATATATATGTGTGCATATATATGTTTGTAAATGAGTTAATACAAAGTACTGATGTGCTGCCAACCTCATAATGGGTTAAAGTTGAGCTTGCACAAGGCTAGGCTTGGCGTTATTAAACAATCGAATTCCACATTAAATTTTTTTAAAAGCAGATTGAATAAGAATTATTCAATAAATCGAATCATAATTTTGAATGACAATAGCTGTTTTACAACACTGTATTCAACACCTTTCAAAATTCAAAATGTTTCTTTTCCTTTTCGCAACTTCACAATTTAAAGCGTTGCCAAAGACGCAATGAAACAAACAAATACATAACACTCATACGCAATTGAATATTTTCACATGTTTTTCACACATTTTTTTTTTTTTATTTTGCCCAATTTATTATTTTATTTTATTTATTTATGTACTTAAAAATTTTATTTAAATTTTTTTTTTGGTTGAACCTGCTGAAAATGTGAATACTTTGTGTATTTATTTCCAGAGCAGATTTTATTTGCATCATGGTGAATAAATTATATTATATATATGGCATCTGCTGTGCAAAGCTTGCTACAATTCTCAACAACCGCCCATAGCTTCCCCTTTTTAATTCCCAGAAACGTTATTTATACACATTTTTACTGCTATTCATTGCAAATTATAATTCTTGCACAGCTTTCGCGCACAATGTGTGCGCTCGTATCTCTAAGTTATTTTTTTAAATTTGTATTTAAATTGAGTTTCTCATTCGTTTGCTATATCTACCATACTATATACAAACGTACGTTGTATATTGGCATTGGTACTTGCCAACGATATTGATGCAACAAGCATATCGTGACCGTCCATTGCCTCAGTTTTCAGTGTTTCATCTTTCACTTTTTTTTCACTCTTTTTCGTCCATTATGTGCCATTTTCTGCTGCCCTTCACCCCAATTTAAAACAAAACATCGCTCCGCAATCTCACCAATGCTTCGCACCGCTTGCCGCTCGATGTTCTTTGCATGTTAAAATTTGTTGACCTTGTGCTGGGAGGGCGGCGAAAGCGTGCAGCGTTAAATTCATTTACATTTCGTATAATGCATGCTCGTATCATCATATTTGTATAGCGACTTGAATGTGTGTTTAATTACTTCGCCAAAGCACACACACGAGCAAACACACACACACACACACTCACACAGACTCAGATACAGCAGTGCTTATACACATATCTACAGTTGAAGTTTTAAGCCTCGAAAGGCACGCGAGCGCCTAAAAGTATGCAGCAAATTTGTTAAGCCGCATCTGTGCGGAAAATCTGTCAGGCCTTAAAAATGAAAAGAACCCAAGCCACAGTACCCTAGTTGCCCAGTTTAGTACTTAGCTTGGCCAAATGGTGTTTTGCCATTTAATGAGTCGCGTAATTGGCGTAAGTTACTTGTGTTTTATTATTTTTTCTGCTGATTTTTAACACATGCAATGCAGTCATTGCCATCAAAACAGTAAAATACACAAGAATAATAATTACAAGCAATAATGATTGCGAAATTTAAAGGTTAAACTTTCAATGTTTTGTCATTAAAATTCATATATACTCATTCAAAGCTTTAAACTATTTTCATAAGTAAATATTAAAAAAATGAACCTTATAACCTAAGAAGTTGTTTATTTTATTTAGTTAGAGTTACGTTTAAGGCAACTAAAATGTTCAAGTACTTAGTATGTGTAAACATTTCAACCAGCTAAACTGCAAGGCCTAAAAAGGCAATAGAAAAATTGAAATCAAAAGTGCATTACGAAACCATTAAGTATAGCAATTATTGAGTGCTCTCATTTTCGGGGAGACGAATAAATGAAATGAATAAAGAGCAAAGAACAAGCCAGAGGAATGAGCCAAGTGCTTAAAGCAAAGCAAACTGCAAATGTTGTGAGTGGACCAAAGGCAAGAGAAGAAAGAGAAAGAGGAAAAGAGACAACATGCAGAGGTAATAGCAAAAAACATATAAATCTGATAGGGAAATCCAAAAAACTAACTTGCTTAATAACTCGCACTTGGGAGGCAAACGCAAACCCCAGCGACACTGGACTGAGAGTGAGAGAGAGAGTGTCACAACTTTTCAACTGACCAACATCTAGTTCCCCCCCTCCCTTTCTCCACACAACACTAACTCAAACACACACAGAGAAGTTTCGTTGGGCAAAATCAGCGCACAAGTCGCAGCAAGCATTGCGGTGATCTCAGGAGTATTTTTCGGTTAGTTAAAAAGGATTGTTCAAGGCATGACCCTTGTTTGTATTCCCTTCTAAAACATATTCCAGTTTAATGGGCGCGTACAAAAGACCAACTTCAAAAAATTGATTACTAGCAAATAGCTGAGTTTGTATGCCAGTCCCTTAACAGTTTTTCATGATATCCATAATAAAAATCGAAATCTTTCGCAAAAAAAAAGATTATATTTATGTATATGCATGTAAGTATAAACAAGCATTTCCAGACTACAAATTCTTCGACTGAACAAAGCGTAAAGCTTTTGCTGGAGTTTTTTTTTTATTTATTTATTTTATTTTTTTCATTTTTTCTTTTTGTTGCTGTTTTCAATTGTGCTGGAGTGCTATAACTTTGAGCTTCAGGTAGGCAAGGAGCCAGAGGCGGCGGGGTAGGAGTGAGGTAACGCATCAATTCGGTTGGCAGAATTCAAAAGCCAAACTAAACCGATGCAAAATCCGGTCAAAGTAAAGAACAGTCCGGCAAAATTAAAACACGTGTACACACACACACAAGCGTTGTTTTCGAATGTGCGCCACCTGTCGTTAGAAGCTGGCATTGTGTGCAGCTCCTTCCTGCCCCCTTTCTCCTTCGCTATGTTTCTCCCATGCATGCATGCAAAGTTTAAAATTGGCTTAATCAACAAAATGCAAATAACAGCTCGTCAGGGATTTTTGTTTAGTCTTGTTTATGCTTTATTTACCTACACTTCCATCTAGTACCATACTACTCCCTCATCTCCCCCCCCCCCCCATCCCACTTTCCAGACTACTTCTTAAACGCGCCTCTCGCTCTCCTTTGTTCGCCCTGTGTTTTTCGACCCAAGAAGAGTTCAGCAATCGTAACACAACACTCGAAATCGTAGCTTACACACACCCACATTGAATATAATGGATTTGAGCGTGTGTGTGTGTGCTTCTGCTGTTCCTTTGTCTCCCATATTTAATTATGAATAGCACAGCTCGGGCTTATGTTGCTTAAGAGTCTCCGCTGCCAGCAGATAATAAGTTTGCCAGCATCCCAATGGTTGGGTGGGGCAGGGGGGGTTAACTAATAGTCATACAATTTGCAATTTAAGTATTATTTATATCAAAATGTATGCATTACCCTACAATCTTTAGAAACGGGTCAAAGGTTAAAGTAACAGCATTAAAGTTCTTTAAGCCAACATTTTTCTATTTTCTATCTTTAAGCCAACATTTTTCGCTGTTTCTGAAACAATCTTGATCAAAATTAAGTCAATGTATATTTTTATATAATCGGCAATCGGTCCGAAGATAAGTTATCGATACAACAAAACCGCAACGGGAATAATTAAAGCTTAAAAGTTTTTGTTTCCGATTTTAATTTTCCTAAAATCTTTTCGTTATAAAGATTTTAAATGATTTCATTTTATTTATTTGAAATCTTCGTACAAATTTGGTCGTAACAAAATTGGTAATTGGCTGTTTTTCTTTCTTTTGATTTTTAAGTTCTTTCTTCGTGTTTGGCAACATTTTCATATTTTAATTTAATGCACACACTTTTTGGCACATCCATGTAAGCATCGATTATGCTTGCCCAACTGTACGTTGGAAATGCCCGACATCATTTACAACTGCTGCCGCTCCAATTACTTAACATGCAGTTGAAGTACTTTCAAATAAAAAGCAGGAAGCGAGAGAGAAGCGAGCGAAAAAGAAGGAAACTTCAGCCAAAAGCCGAAGGCTATCGCTTGAAGTCGGCCAAAAATTGTCGCAACGCATTCAATTTAACTTTCACAATTGCAATCGCATTGGCATTGCGACATTCACTTTTCATTTTATATGCCCAACACCCAGACCATCAACCCCTTTTTTCAGCAAGGGCGTGGCCGGAGTTGAAGCTGTGGATTCGGTCGGCTAAGAACTGGAGCCGCTGTTGCTGGCGCCACATGCGCCACATGCGCCACATGACCACAGGCTATAACTCATGCCACGCGGTAGGCCCTAGATAGCCCTTTTTGTGTCTCACTCTCTCGCTCTCTTTCTCTCCCCCTCTCTCTGTCACGATCTCAGTTGTGAAGAGCCTTGTTACCACTTGGCGTCATTTTTTGGCGTCAACTTTGCTACTCTCGTTCATTCATTCAATTGTCACAGTTCGCCCATGCATACGATCCTACCACCCTCGCCATCCATAACCACTCTCCTGCTGTCTTATTCGGTTTTTGTCGCCTGCCACACAGTTTTCAATGTCACTTTGTCAACTTATTGTTTCGTGTGCCAAACCAAAGCCAAAGTCAATACAAAAATCAGACCGAACATTTTCGACTTCACATAGCGCAACCGAGGTTTTTATACCCTAACATAAATAAGTTTGTTGTCATCCAATTTTTAGGCAACTTTCAAATTTGGTTTAAATTATGAATTTCATCATATTGCTATCGACAACAGTTATCAATATTCAATATTCACTATTAATAAAAGATATCTTTGGAATAAAGCATTAAAGTAGGCCAAAGAAACTAGTGAAATGTCATATGATATATGGCCTGAGCTCAGAAGAAGCAGTACTGGATCACAGCAGCGTGTTACCGATTGGTCATGCTTCTGTTCTTTTGACAGTGAAAAGCTAAGCTTGTCTAAAAAATACAAAATAATTGCCAAGATGTATTGACGTCGAGTATGTACACAAATAAAAAAGCTGTCATAATGTCACACAAAAAAGTCATAATAATCATAATAATAACAAAAATCAACTAAGTATATTTTTATGTAGTCAAATTAAATAAATAATGATATATGGATTGTGCTCTTTTCGTTGTTGTTATTGTGTGGATGCTGTTACCGTTATTTGGGTAAGCTGCAATGACAATTGTCAATAGTTGAGCATTTCGCTAGGGTATTGTAAAAGGATTTGGCAATACAAGAAAATACACAAAAATGACAGCCAAAAGAAAAAAACATTACAGAGTGTGAGAGAGAGAGAGAGAGAGAGAGAGAGAAGAACAGCGAGAGTGAGGAGAAAAAAAGCCAACGTGAAAAAATACAATGGGCATGTGGCGTAAACAGCTTTTGGGGCATGTTTCTATTGTTGTTTGCTTTTTGTCGCCTTTTGTGTGACACACACTCAAACACACACACACATACGCGAGCGCAATATGTGGCATACATGTTGGCATTTTGTTTTTGTTAGCTTTTTTTGTTTGCACAAAGCAAGAAAAAGGGTGAGAGGGCGGGTGGACGGTCGTGCTGTAGAAGAAGCAGAGTGTAAAGTGCAAGTTGGCAGCTTGGCCGCTTCCGTTTCCGCTTTAGCTTGGCGTCACTGCCAGCGGCTACAGCAACAACAGTAGCACCAACAATAACATTGCGCTTGCAACATCAGTTGACTCCACGCACATGCACACACACATATGTGGACACCAACACCATTCGCACATGCACATTTGAGATTTGGTTTCTCGTTGCCTACTTTTTGGCATTGCTTAAAATCATGACAAAAGTTGCTTGCCACAGGTTGTTGTTGCTGCTGCTACAGTCAGAAAAATAACAACAGCTAAAGCACCAACAACTGCAATAGCAATAATGCGAACAAACCGAACAACAAACCCAAAACAAAAACAACACCAGCAAGCGCAATATCAATAGACAAAAAACTTTGCTGCCTGCTTTTGTGTAAGACTTTGTTATTGTTGCTATTGCTGTTGCTTTTACCTGCTGCAATTTCAAGTGAAATACTTTTTGGCAGGCATGCATTCAGCGCCGCCTTTTAGTGCTTGCATCTTGCCAGTTGACAGTAAGCAAGACGTAGACACAAATGGAAATGCCAAAGCTAGCAAATAGAGAACAAGCAAAAGTGTGGACAAGACGAGAGAGAGAAAATAAAACGAAGAGATTGAAAAAGAGCTAGAGGAGCCTCGTTTGTTTTTGTTAGCAACGCATTGGTAAGAGCAGAACTCATACAAGAAGCACACCTACAGACAAGAGCAGTTGTCTTAAGAATTGGCGCCGAAATGTATGCTATGCAATTATCACGGCCATTACAGAGCGCCTTTTTAATTAGAAGAAAGCGATTAAAAAAGAAAATAGAGAAAACATAAGAGAGACAGTGAGAGAGAGAGAGAGAGAGAGTGAGTGAGAGAGAGAGAGAGAGAGGGAGAGAATAAAAATGTTGAGAGGCTAAGAAAAAGTAAGAGCAAGATATGGAAAGCGCTAATTATATGTTTTTGTATTCAGAACATGCAAAATGCAAAAAATAACATCTTAAATTTATGTTAATCAAATCGAACTGGCGCCGTAAGAAAATATAGCCCCACAAACAGTGACCAAAAACATTTATGAACTTTTCCGTGCTATGAAAACCTTAATTAAACTTTAATTGCCAACGGCATTTTAATTGAAGGCTGCAAAACATTCCAGCATGAAGCGAAGACTGATTTCACAACGAAACAACAAGCAAGCATTGATTGCTCAGAACATGGAATAATTACAATATATATGTACACTTACATACATTTATAGTTATTATTGTAAGTTGTTATTTTATGGCATATGTATCAATATTCCGACAATAAACGCTGTTGTCATCTTATCTGCAATCAGCAGCTGCTTCGTTCGTCGCATTTGTCGCCTGTATCCAAATTTCGGTTGGTTAAATGAATTATACGCTGTTAAATGGATTTCGGTGAGGCCAATATCATGAATGCAGCATCGAATGCCTTGTAATTATCATAATTAACTGCCTGCATGGCACACAGATACCGGATAGTGTGTGCGTGCTAGTATGTGTGTTTGTTTGCTTAAAACAAAAGGCTTAAGCGGCGTATACGCAATATTTGCTTAAGCTGCTTGTTCGCCAAAGTATTAAGCACTTTACTTCAATGCAATGGTGGAAATTTAATTATTTTTCAATCAACAAACACGTCTCTTAAACACACACACACAACCATCTGCATACCATGTACCACAACTGTTTTCCCTCCCACTCATTTGTATTTACTTTGCGCTTGGCACGTCCAACAATTTAATGACTGCTTTGTGACAAAGCGCTGCAGGTGTCACCCAGAAAAACCAACTAACGAAAAGGACGACAAAAAAAAAAAATACTATATATGCTCAAGTACAAGCAGCAAAAAAATAAAACAACCCGAAAAGAGTCGAGCAAAAGCAATGAAAATCCTGTACCGTAACAGCAACTGAGCAACTGAGTAACTGATGCATTTTCATTTCGTCAAGCAACAAAACTTATTTTTCATCGTTTTTTTTTTAAAACCCCCCTCCCCGCATGCTACCATATCCCATAACCAACTTTTGTTTCATTCCCAGGCTGACATTTTAATTAAATCCCTAAACGAGAGATTTGTTCATCGCCCTTCTATCCTTCTTTTCCTATCCATCTTCCCTTTATGTTGTTGTCGTTGTTACTGTTACGGTGTGTGTGTATGTGTGCGCTCTTTCATGAGTGGCTTCAGTTGCCCAGGAAACGCATCGACATTGCCACCAATCTCTGCATGCAGTTCAATCGACAAGGACCAGCAACAAGGACCTGCCATCTAAGTTAGAAACATAATCAGTAGATTGCAACACTAACGACATTTCTTCATGCTTATTTCTTATTAATTCAAGTAGATTATAATGATATTAATTCAATTAACATCGCATCGTTTCCATTTTATCATTAAAAAAAATGCAGCACACTTTTTGTTTCTTTTTTCACATTCTGAGTGCAATTTATTTATTAATAAACTATTGCCATCGAAACACAGTTGTTATTTCAATTTTGCGCATTTATTATAGATAAGTTCTCATGATATTCTAACCCGAACCCCAAGCAAGGATACTCTTTGTGTGCTAGTTTGCTGTTGCCCCCCAAAAGGGTTCTAGTTGAACTGATATATTGTGGCATATTTCCTTGTGGCAACGCTTTTGACATGTTTACTTATTGGCAGCACAAATCGACCATTCTTCAACGCTGATTTTTGCAGCTTTCAAACAAGTGGAATATGTAAAAAAGTTATAAGTTTTAGTTTGACTTTTGAGTGCAAAGTCGAAGCTTAACAAATATTATTATCATAACAAGTTTTAGACTCATTTTGTTTGCCATTGCAGTACAATGTATTTGGACAACTTTGTTCGTTTAGTGATTGTATCTTCATAATCATAACTGTCATAATGAAACGGTGTGTATGTGTGTGTGTGTGCTTTTGTCCCATTGTCCTTCACCTCTTCAACTCTTGTGTCTGTTTTGGCTCCAGTTTTAGCTCCTTGTTCGGTTATGTTGAAAGTTGTTGTGCTTCTTCTTTGACTGCCAACTTTTGTTGCTTCTCGCTTACGTATTACTGTTTCTGTTGTTGGCCTACATACGTTTGGCATGTCGTTAACGACGTTTTGGCCTCGTCTCCGCGTGTAGCTGTCTGCCACGCTCCAGCTATCCTCCTCGTCTTATGCTTCTCCCCGAAGCATCAAACCCTTAACCCATTCAGCCTTTTGCAGAATCCATCCCGCTGCGTAACACGCTTGTTTGTGCTTATGAGCACATCAATTCCTTTGCTACGCTGTTTCCTTCCCTCTCTTTCACTCTCTCTTTTGCTGCCTTGTCAATCTTGCTGACTTGGTGACGCCTTTAAGCGTACATCCAGCTTCAAATCCAGGGCTGCAGACCCGTCATTTACTTTGTCTCATTTACTTTGTCTTTTTAAGAACCTACGACATGGCTCATTCATAAGTTTCTATATTCACACCCAAGGTATACTTAAGAAGGTAGCCGCACCTGCTCGCTCACGACTTCGTACTTAATTGTCAAACTGACAGAAGAGAGAGAGAGAGAGAGAAAGAGCAAAATACGTAAAGTCTGTAGCACAAAAAGTTTAAGACGAAAAAATCGTCCGCGGAGATTCTTCGCTCACAATTGCTGCTAACAGACTGACAATTTAAGAAGTGAACAAAGAGAGTGAGAGAGCGAGCTCGAGTACCTTCTTAAGTATACCTTGATTCACACCAACAGTTTCCAAAAAAATTCAAATCAAAGCAGGCGATGCAGTAACAAAATGCTATATAAGCAGAGCCCGCCCGAGAAAAATTCAACTTTCTCACATCACAAACCAAACGAGCAACATTAAATTTTTCTCCCGTAAATAAATAATCATATTTTTTCCATCGATTTTTTTTCCGTAAAAATTTTTTAAGTCTGTTCAAAATAATATTTTTTTGAGACGTTTTTCTTTTATTGGTTTGTATTTCCTAACCAAATCTATTTTTGCAATATTACATCAGTATTTTTTTTTTTTACAGATTTTGGCTCAGCTCTGAAGATTTACAGAAATAAGATGACTTCTACGCTTGAAATGAAACGACGCGCTAAAAAAGAGGCCAGGGTTCCACACCAGCTCAAATATAAGGCCACTGCTAACGCCAAACGCCTTATGAATACAAAAGTAGGGAAGCCTACGAAGCAGGATGAGATCGCAAATCAAACATTGCCACCTTTAAATTTAAATTTTAATTTAAACGATGATAACACCGATTAAAAACACAGCAACGGATGGACCATCGACATTCGATCATAATATTGTAAAACACAACAACCTAATTAAACCTTTAATGATCCACAAAACGTCTGCAATGTACTAAAAGTAAATGTTTCATCCAAAATAAACAATACTAAAGAAGCGAACACTAAGATTGTCTAACTTAAGTCAATGGGAAAATATTGCCAAGAGCTAAGAGTTTATTGACCTCATTTTTAAATTGATGATGCGTTTTGATCGCGTCATCTGGGGGACGAGAAATTGTTTGGCTTGTTTCAGCCCTGCACTGTCGGTCCAGTGGCGGCTTATCTCCGTTTCCTCCCATTTCCTGAACAGTTCTCTTTTGTGTCCTTTCGAAAGTCCACAGAACGGTTCAGGGCCGATTAGTGGTGTCATCGCCCCGCGTTTTGCTAGGGAGTCTGCCACCTCGTTTTCTATATGGCCTTCATGCCCTGGCACCTAGCCCACCGTTAAGATGTTTTTGAAGGCAAAGAAGTTCAGCTGCTGGAAACAGTTGTCTACAAGTCTAGAGGAGATCGTGAATGTCAGAGAAGATGTAAATCCGTGCACCTTGCATTTTCCTGCAAAGGCATTCACGAGCACAGATTTCTATGGCGTATATCTCTGCTTGGAAAATGGTTGGAGACTTTCGCATGGCTATGGACATGTTGAACCTTGGCCCGAACATACCAGCCCCGGTATCATCGTTTTCCACTTTCTAGCCTATACAAATGATTGATGTATCATTTCTGTGTATCCAAAAAAATTTTAATTAAAGTAGGCGATCCAAGTACAAAATGCTGAACAAACGTAGCCAGGCTGAAACATAATAACAATATAAAAACATTCATTCTCAATCCCAAGCCGCACAGGCAACATCAAAAATTCAATTTAAAAAGCTCGTCCGACAAAAATAAAAATATTTTTAACAACAAAAATAAAATTCTTATTCATTTTTCGAAAACTATTTTTTTCTTCGAAAAGTCGTTTTTCAAATCTGTTGCTGTTTATTTTTTTTTTAACTTAACTTATTGTCTGTATCCAAAACAGATATGGGTAGACCGCGTAAACACAAGAAGATCGTCAGGAAATCGTATAAGAAAGATAGCTTGGAGCTGTTAATCAAGGCTAAGCCCCACCTCAGACGCAGGACACAATCAAAGTCCAAGGCCAAACGCCAAAGCAAACGCAGTACACAATCAAAGAAACCAAAAAAGAACGAGCGTATTTATGATGAAAAACGGCGAGTTGAGGCAGTCGCAATGGCTTTTCATTACAAATTCGTTCTGGCAATGCAACACTTGTCGATATTAACCAAATCCTTGGCTGCCAAGAGGAAAGAAGATGCCGAGAAAGCAGCTGCACAGGAAGAGCAAGAAGAATCGCAAACAGTTAACAAATGTGTGATTTGTTAGTGAAATGTAAGTTATTTATAATATGACCGCAACAAATAAAAGTTTTCATGAACTGTTTTCTTGATTCACAGAAAACGGGGCGATGAACAAGACAAATGCAAAATTGAGATGTTAAGTTAAATTCAAATTCAAATAAAGTTTGATGCTAAGTTCTTAAAAAGATGGAAACATCGAGCAAAAAGCAAAAAACAGAAGGACATTCATTTGAGTTATAAAGTAACAATAATAATGAAATTCTCATTGAACCGATAACTATCCAAAACAGATCTGAATTGGCAAATAAAGTGTGTTATGAAATGAAGAACAATGTTCTGAAGTACATATGAGTTTTATCTGAAACCAACAAAAGCTAACTTCTTTTCAATTTTCCGCAAATAATAATTGTTAACGTCAGTTAAAGTTTTTGCATCTTAATTTCATGCATAACATTTTTCGTATAAATAGCTACATGAACAGAGATGAGGTCAAAGTCTAAGGCTAATAAGATTATAAAGGAAACGAAATGAAACTAGATTAACCTCCAACTGAGTATGTCGATTATGTTGTGACAAACTTTAATGAATGCTTAGAGAATTCTTATTAAACGGATGATGAAGCAAAGAACGGCTTAAAACAATGTTGTTAAAATTGTAAACAATGTTTGTCTGAAGAAATTCTTAGTTTTGTATCATATGATATGAAACAAAAAATAAATTTTTCAATCACAATACACAACCTTTGAACTCCGTATTCTAGATGATTATTGTATGCTGTGCAGCCCTCGCAAAAGTAGCAAACATTTGGCCTCAATCAAACCTCACGCAGCGCAACGCAGTACAACGGCAAAAGGCATACCACCATCTAATTTTGTTGCAACAAGGCACCACAGTGCGTATGAGTATTTTGGCGCAATATATATTGCTTTCAGAATGTGTGTGTGTTTGTGTGTGTGTGTGTGTGTATTGGCTGCTGTTTGACTTTGCTTGACTGCCCATTGGAGGGCTGAATGTGGACGCTTCCCTGTCTTTGACTTGGCTCTTTATTTGGCCATTTCGTTGGGCTTTGTGAGTGTGTATGTTTGTTTATTTATTTGTTTGGCTGGTTCTACACAAACACACAGACACACACACACACAGCTCCAAACTAATACTCAACTGCTTCTTTTGCTACTTAACTTGTCCAATGTCAAGACAATCAATCGTAAGAGCGCCAGCACGGGGCGTATGCATAATATTGAAACAGTTCAAAACTTTGCTGCCACAGTATGGACTTGAACTGAAGGCCAAGCTAATGACGTTTGACTATAATTTGCAAGCTTCTTCTTATTTTTGTTTGTTTTTCGTCGTTGTTGCTTGCCAGCAAAATTTACGACACCCAAGTTGCCAAACCTCCAAAACCACATTTAAGTGCAAATATTTGATAGCTCAAAGTTTTAACTTGATTTCATTGCTAATTCATGGCAATTTACCGTTTCCCTACAACCTCCTTCTACACTTCACTCTGCCCTTTGTCTGAGCCTTTGGGCATATTTGAAAAAGTATTTATGGGTGGTCTGTGCAGTCCTTTTGACCTTCTCGGCCTCTAAACATAGCCCACAAACTGTGAAATTATTTGCCACAAAAATGTATTTGCTAATTTTGCACAAATTTGATTATAATTAAATGATTTGCATACACTGCACGAAAAACTAATGCCAAACAAAACCAAAAAAAAAAAAACCGCAAGCTCATGGTACACATATAAATAATATTATCCTTCTGCTCAAGGACTTTTGGTTACACACACCACACACAAATGGAAATTAGGCATGTGGCTTAATGCGTTTCATGTCACAGCAATATCTACCACACTAGCATTCTCCCCCAGCTAACCCCCCCCCCCCCCCCCCTCCCGCTCTTCACCCGTCACACCAAAATCCCTTCCCTACGTTCAGCAAGTGCAAACTCAGCGAAAGTCATAATGCTTGATGCCTAATAACAATAGTCCAAACGATTTTTCATCAGTCCAAGCAATCAAAATCATCGGGGATAGTGTGCTAGTGTGTCTATGTGAATGTGTGTGTGTGTGTGTGAGTGTGTTTTGAGTTCATTCTTACTTGATTTGCAATGCGGCACACGTTTCATTTTTATTGACCAAGTTGGGATCGCGTTTATTGCCGCATAATTGAGTAAATATTATGAATGAAACAGATAATCTGCAGCCATTTATCATTCGATCTCACAACGTATATAAGAGTGAAGAAAAAGTTGTTAGTATGTTTATAGCAACATCAAATCAAGTGATGGAAACAGTAATTTAAACATTGCGTATTTGCGATTGAATGCTCTTCATTTTGCTGAAGAAACTTAAAGTTAAACTTTGATTGCATGACAGAAATAACGTACATTGAAGTTTAAATGCTTTTTTTCAATTTGACATACGTATTTTTAACATTTCTCAAAGCTTTATCAATCTTTAAAGCTATTCATAAGTCTAAAAATGTTGTGAAAGATGTAAAATTCAGCAGGCCTTATGCTGAAAAAAAAACTTTCCTCCCCGTTATGCGTTCTTTATTCATAGAGTTTGAATTAAAGAGCGCCAGAGCAACGTGTGATCGAAATCCAATAGCTTTTTTTTTATATATTTGCAATTCGTAGAGTCAATAAGACATTATTTTTTATACGAATTTAAAGATTAAAAAAATATTTGTAAATTAACTTATATTTTTTATTTTGAAATTTTAGGCAATATTTTCTTTTCATGTATGTTAACATCAAAGATTTAATGTTGCCCGATTACTGTACTGAATAGCATCTGCAAATATTTATTTAGCTGTTCGATGCCCGAAGATGTGTCCATTTCCGCGAAATGTTGGCTGATGTGATGGCATCAGATGCCTGTACATCATATCGACTATGTGTGCCACACCAGCATAGATATTAATTTCACACACACACACAACCAAACGTTTAGTTGCACAGCTGGTGTTTTCGTGTGTGTATCTAAACAAAACAATGATGATTGAAATGCAGCGTGTGGAATGTTTTGCCAAGCGAAATGCGCCAATTTACAGGCAGCACACGCACCGGTAAACAGCCAAACACATATACAGAGAATGAAAGGGAGAGCGATAATGGGAGTGGGAGTAGGACATGAAGTGAAGGCAAGACTCGTTGACTTGACCGGAAGTGCCAGCTCAATGGCTTCAAAACTGTACTAGCAGGCAATTGAGGGAGACGAGGCGCCCTCAAGCATGTTATTTTGTGGGCTTGGCCCGCAACCGTCATGCGATCCGTTAGCACTTGCAGAAATGTGTGAATTATTAACTGGCTTCCCCGCCCTTCGTCTGCCTTGCAATGTTCGTGCTCCTTCTTACTCTTCTATTGCCGTTTCGAATTAGCACAGGCAATCAAATTATGCATACACTTGACATTGTGCCAAATGCGAGGAGTATGAGAAGGATGGTGGGTGAGGTAGGGCGACATTCTGGTGGCGATGCCGTCACACGCCAGCAATGCCAACAGCAACAACTATTTGCACCCACTGGGAAGACGCGCAAAGGAGAGCAGCAAATGAGCCGCAAGTCAATGTGGCCATAGCGACAAATGCCAAAAATTCTTAAAGCAAAACCCCCAAAAACCCTAAAATATGTACTGGAATGCTGGTTGAGTGGTTGGAGGGGGCGGAGGGTAGAAGGCTTGACTTTTAAACATAGTACTTATCAAAGCAACTTTTGATTCGGCATGCAAATGACAGGAAATGAAAGAGCAAAGCAAGCAGCAATAACTAAAGACAAGAAAGCGATAAAAATGGGAATAGGAATAAATGTGTTTGGGGCTGTGTTGGGGGTTGTTCGCTGTTTGTGATAACAATAATATTTGCCTGCAACTTTGATATTCTTTTTACTTTCAACAGAATTATTATGCATAAAAAGACCAAAGGAATCAATTTGCTGCTAACGAATTTCTTTTAAAATTTTTGTTTTATGCACAATACCAAATAGAATGTTGAAGAGATAAAAGATACATGCTCACAAGTTAAACATCGCTTATAGCTATGAATTGCATAAAATTAAGCAAACATTTTGTCAGAATCCTAAACTTTTCTCATTAAATATTAAGAATTTTATAAAAACAAAAATCGTACATCCTAACATAATAGCATCGTTTTAGATGCACAATTTCAATACCAAAAGGTCAATGCAACAAGGTCTAAGAAGTTCCAACAATGCAACGCGTACTTTCGACGCCTCAAAGTATGCCACAAATGTTGTAAGCATTTACAAAAAGAAGAATTGGACGAGGCCAACGCCAACGCTGCACGAAGGAATAGCAACTGGCAACTGTCTGCGAATTGCTTGCCTCGTTGCCTGCAACAACAGCAACTCAACAAGAAAATATAGTAATCTTTTTGTTATGCAATACTCTAGAGAAGTATCTAAGAGTCGAACACTTAATAAAACCTTAGGTAATTCGATTACTTGTATGTGATATAGGACAACACCTAGGTAGGAGATATATTTAAGTTTGAATGCTATGATATATTGCGAAGTTAGTCCAAGGATTGCCTAAGGGTAACTTCTAGTCGATCATGGCCACTCTCATGTACTTGAATGTAAATGAATAATAACTTAAGACAAATGACTCTATACCTTAAGGATTGCCAAACATTCAATAGACAATATCTTCCAGTCGTTCCACCCCCCTTAACTAGAACGTCTTTTGTTACATCTTAATTTTTTGTTGGATCGTGCTGACTGCCTGATGCGCTTTCGTTGTGGTTCTGTTTGTGTGTGTGTGAGCTTTGTCTTATCATCAGCATTTTAGTTGCTGTCGCTGGCGCTTCCACATCAGTGGAGCGCATTCGCTCCAATTGAGTGCTTGTGGGGCATGTGGCAAGGCGTGCTTTTAGCTTGCAGCTTGCAGCTCATAACAATCGCCCCAAGACCTATGGAGTTGAAGTTTGTAGACTGAAATTTGTTACTGGAGTTTTCTTACTGCTGCTGCTGCTGCTGTTTCCCTGCTTATTGGCTCATTTAGCAAAAGCGACGGGTGTAAACGAAAGTGGGTCGGATTGATTTGTGGGTGGTTGCGGGTGGTGTTGCGTTGGCATCTTTGGCGCCGTCGTCTATGACGTCAACGATTTACTCGCCAAGTTGAACTTTTGCGGCGCGCCAGAGAATTCGTATTTTTTCTTTTTTTTTTCTCTCTACTTTTTTGGCACACAAATCGCTGCCAGTTGAGAAAACAGCACCCACCACAGCCCCCTTTTTATTCCCCTTTCTTTTTGGCCTTGTTTGTTGTGGCACCTTTTTTTCTAGCATTCGTGAAATTTGCGTTTAAACTACATTTAATGCCATTTGTGCACACAAAGTTTTGTGCAAACTACATAAAATTAAAAAGGTTATGCACGTTGTACACCTGAGACGAGTGAGTGTGTGTGTGTGTGGGCGTGGCATTAAGCTGTAGTAATTGTGACTTATCGTAAATTGACAGCGGGACGCTTCAATTGTTGCCAGAGTTGCCAGCGCTGGCACAAATGCGCACCGAGTGCACGAAAATGATTTGAATGTTCAAACTGCATATGAATGATTGACTAGCTGTTACCCTCTAACCAAGCCTCAATCGACAGCATCTTACTCTATTCACACTTACCCAGCAAGCAATATGTGCGAGTTTTGACACTTTTTTATGAGCACTTACAGTCATAATGTGCACTAAAAAGATTCTACGAAAACGGTCTCACTTCTTCTGGAAGATTTCTGAGCATAATCGGAGTCTTTTCTGAGTCATAGTTATAAGAGCTTTCACCCTCCCGAAAAAAAAACCATATAAAGCCTCCTTAAAGGCTCTTTTCAAACACTGATTGGACTGCAGATTTAATTGCAATCAGAGCTCTTATCTATGGGTTTTGGTAGTCCAAATTTTTGTAATTTTTTATAAAATGTTTTAATTTGATTTTAAAATTATTAAAATTGGAATAATATGGAATAATAATGGAATGAATAATAATATTGCGTACAATACTTGCTCTACAGTAACTTGTCAACATACTAACTTTCACATAAAACGTAACTAGTTATTAAAAGCCTAAGGATAAAATTATTTTCCGGTTCTTTAAATTGACAAAACTTTTTTTTTATATTGCAGGGTATCTACAGTACCAGCTTAGCATGTAAAAGAGATAAATCGAGAAAGAAATGCAAAGTTTTAAAAATAGTTAAACATAATACATAATAATACCTCGCAATTTAAAGTCTGAACACAACCTAACCAATTGCATAAAAGTTCAGGCTTACTTTTTGCATAAGCACATAAGATTTTGAAATTCCGTCAATAAGCACTAACTTTAACATATGCAAACATATAACAGGGTATCAGGCAAAAGTTTGACAGCATGTGCATACAAAGGACATTGATCCCAACGGCTCAAATGTTCCTTCATAGTTTCCTGCGCTTCACTTGTTTTAACTCTCACTTTTAACACACAATTTATTTTTACTTTGTGCAGCAATCAGTGAAGTACCAGAGGGAAGTGGAAGTGGTAGAGAACGTAGTTGTGGTGGCGAGGGGGCTGTGGCATATCAAAAAGTTAAAATGGTAAAACATAAAATACGCGCCGCATCGAAGCAACTTCCGAAGAAGCGGCAACAAGGCTGCAGGATATGCGAAAATTAAAAAAGTACAAACTCAAATGAAACCAAATAAAGAAAGCTCTGTGTAAGAAAACAACGAATGGGAAATGCACTTTTATAACTTAAGCTTAAATCAATTTTATTACAATTGAATACTTTTTTAATAAATAAATTTAGGAGATTTTTAAGTTGAATCAGTTTAAACACAAAGTAAACTCAACTTCGGAAAACATCGATTGAAATTTTAATTCTTAGAAATGTGTAATTTATTTACAATGAAAATATTTATTCAAAATGCTAAATGCTTATTTAGTTTAAAGTGTTTGAATGTTACATTTCAACTTTTAAGGATGTCGTAAGTATGTTTATTGTTCGATATTTATTCGATGTTGTTGATGTTTTGTCTTGTTACACAAAAAATTGCATTTGTTTCTTATTTACTTAACCAAAAATTAAATTCGAAAATTGATTTCATGTGTCTATTTATTAAATTTCAACTTCATTTCATTTATCTAAATAAATACTTTCTGTATTTGAATATTTTTAATAAATAAACTAATAGCATTAAGTTTCAATAATATATAAAAATATATACTAAGACAATTCTTAATTAAAATAAATCAATTTAAGGATTTATAATACATTTATTATACCAACTTTTTCAAAATTCCAAAAGGACAGCTGTAAACAATTATCTATGTACATATACGTATATGTTTGTATGGCAAGATGCACGAACATGCCACATAATAAAATGGGGTGGCGCCACAAGGCGTCACAGCATGCGGAAATGGATAAAGCACGCTCTCCCGTTGTTGTTGTTGTTGCTGTTGCTGTGTGTGTGTCCTGTCGCATGTCCTGTTCAGCCGCATCGCTTTGTCGCTCTATAGCTGTAGCTGTCTGTCGCATCGCCTTATCGCCAAATCCAAGCCAAGGCGCGCACACAACATTTCATTTCATAAATTTCGTTTCTGCGAACGTTGGAAGGCTTGCAGCTTCTGGCTGCTTAATTCCTTACATATTGCTCTGTTAGTTGATGATGTTGTTGTTTGTTGTTGTGAAACAAGCGGAAGAAGAAGAGAGACAGAGAAACAGAGACAGAGAGAGAGCGAGAGAACCACAAGCACAGCGATAAACTTTGTCGTAGAGTTTTTGCAACTACATTTGAAAAGCCATCGCCAACTGAGTTTCACAGACGTTTTGCCATCAAAACTTCTTCATCTTCAGGTTCTTAAGTTCCTCTCTCTCTCTCTCTCTGTTTCTCTATTCCCTAGCCTTTTTGTTTGTCTTGTTGCTGGTAGATCTTTTGTTTTGCTGAACGCGCAAACAAAAGCAATGAAATCCAAAATCTACTTAGCTGTTAAGAATCTATTACACGAAGCCACTCGGATATCATGATATATGCTCCTAAGGCCCCCACCATATGACAGGCACACAGACAGAGAGAGGAAGAGAAAAAAAAGACAGAAAGAGGTTGATTGAGCTTTCCTACTTGCTCACTCCATCGTCCACAACTTTTTGGACGCACAGCTCAACAAAAATTTTCATTCGACTTCTATTTTGTGTAGGCTTTTCTTTTTTGTTTTTAATATGCTTATTAGAAAACAAATGCAAAGTATGTGCTCATTCATAATTTTTATAATTTATGTTTTTTTTTTACATACTTAGCTGTGGATAGCACATGTGGTTCCTTTTGATCTTTAGTGCAAAGTGCGCTGTGTTGCACAGTTAATTTAATTTTCTTTGTTGTCGTTTAAGATTTAAAGTAATTTATGTTTGGCACATCATATTTTGCAAATGATAAACTTAAACTACAATTTACAAATTTACAATATTGAATAAAAGTCTTTGGGAAAAATTTAAGTTGGGAGATTTCAAAAAAAAAAAAAACCTCAAAGTGAATACTTTAAGTAGAAGAAGTTAACCATAGAAAAATATTTAATATATTTTCTTTTCTAATTTTTCGTTCTTTTTGTTCCAGCATTAATTTGGTTAAAAGGGCATAATAGTTTTGTGCAAATGTAATCATGGAATGAAATGGAATCATCTCCAATTCCATAATCTAAAAATATACTTGATCAGCCTTAACAAGTATCAATATCGGAATCAATTTGGAATATGATACAGTACGACCTCGATGATTGCAAGACCCGAATTCTTCAAATTGAAACGCAACTTAAGAAAAATTACCTCATTTAAGACAACTTCCTAAGAAAATTTAAATAAAACAAGTAAGAAGGCTCTAGTCGGGAGAGCCCGATACCCTAAGCCCAGTTGCAATAAATATATTAAATTTATAATTGACTTTGACTATGCTGACTTAACTTCAATCGATTAAATTCGATATCTCCGGTTTTCTTAACCGATTTGGACAAATTTTGCAGAAAAGTTATATCGTTACCCATTACTTCATGTATATCGAAAACCAGATTAGCTATCGATAATTTGAAACAAACTTGTTCTACTTATGGTATAGAAAAACTTATTCTCGAAATCTCAAGTTTCTAGCTCTTCTAGTCTCTGAGATCGATGCGTTCGTACAGAAGGACAGACGGACATGGCTATATCGTCTCGGCTGTTGATGCTGATCAAGAATATATATACTTTATGGGGTCAGAGATGCTTCCTTCTGCCTGTTACATACTTTTGCATACTTTTACTTTACCCATTTTATGGGTTAAGGGTATAATAAAATCGATTCACTTTTATTTCAATGGTTAGCAAAGGCATCTCTCGTCTCGTGGCAAACAAAACTTTTTCCTCGGCTTATGCAACCACCTCAGTTTTCGCGATTAGCAAAATTTTAAAAGGCTGCGTTGAGAGAGTTCGTACTGTGTACACATACAAGTTTGTTACAGATTATCGATAGCTCATACGGTTTCCGATATACTTATGTTATCGAAATCAGTTGAAACTAAACGTCAAAAAACTTGAAACTTGCTCAAGAAACTATAGAAAATTTCATCTAAATCGATTAAGACACATTAATCTCTAAGAAGACTTGAGTTAAATATAGATACGAATAGTGAATTTTAGCTTAATGTCTAATGTTCAGAACAAAGATGCTTTAGGGTGAGTGATTTCCTTTGATTTATGAGCATTCTTTTTCACACTATGTTTAATCACTTTGGATGTTCTTTCCATGCATTTACTTTATATTTTTTGATTTCCTTCAACAATTATTTATTATATTTTGTATTATATATATATTATAATTATTATTATTATTATTATTATTGTTTGTAAATGTCTGCGCAAACACGATTTTTAATAAATATTAAGCAGTATTCCCTCCATACAAATTAACATAATATAAAACAGCTTCAAGGCCGCAAATGACATAAAATGACAAAGATGTCGAATATTTGTTGATGTTGCTGCTTGTGCTTGACGCTTAACTCATTTATATTGAAAGCGTTGACTGGCGTTGACGGGATGATGGTTGCGTTGGTGGCGGTGGTTTTGTTGTGTGGCAACTTGTTGCTTTCAGCAGGCACCAGCTTTCAGATGAGCCCCCAAATATGTAAATAAAATGCGACGTGCAACATTTGCTGCTAATCCCCAAAGCGAGACACACATAGCCAATTCTCTCCTTTATCCACAACAACAACAACAACAGCAACACAAAACCCGATTACTAACCATAACCACTTACACACACACGCACAAGGGTTTTATGAATATTACACACACACAAAATATGCCACTTGAATGAAAACTCTGTAAAATTGTTACAGCAGACGAAAACCCCTTACCCTAAAAAAAGAATGTTCCAATACGTTTAAAGCCGCCCCAAACGGCTTACAAATAACAGCAAAAAACATGTGTGTGTTTGAGTGTGTGTGTGTTGAATATTAAAGTATTACGCGGCGTATGCGCAATATGCCAGTCAAAGCATAGGCCGCGTTATATGTTGACGACAACTTCTCACTCACTTTACAATATGATGCTCACCCCATTCGACTAGCCGAGTGATAAACGCATGTGATAGGGTACCAACGACACCCTAGGATTGAGCTCTATACACACACTTACGAAGACACACACAGACACAGACATTGCTTTTTCAATAGGTTCGCATTTCTTGCCATTTTCTGTGTCGCTGGCAATAAAACGTGACTAAATGCTTAACGATTATTCAAGTGTGCCAAAAGGCCTCGAATTGCAAAAGTTTTTTGTGCGCTCTGCCTTCAGGTGCAACTTAGACAAACGCATGTTCACAGTACACACACACACACACACACACACACGCTCTATCAATGATTGTGCTTGACACATCGAAAACCAAAAAAAAAAAAAACCAAATGAAAAGAAAAAAACTTGCTCTTTGCGCTCCGTTTGTGCACATGTGTGTAAATATATTTTTATGCACAAATTTAAAATCATTCGCACAAGTGTATGTGTGTGTATGGGTGTGTTTGTCCTAGACATATGTGGAATAGGACAAGCAACATGGCGACTGTGACGTTCTCATCAAGCATCATGGTCACAGCGTCGCGACGGTCGTTTCCATCGCCATCGTCGACTGTCATTTAAAGCGGCATAAAAATGATGACAACATTGTCGGAACATCAGCTGCAAACGGCAAAGCAAGCATCATCATCATAATTATCGTCGTCGTCGCACTTTCCATTCACCTCACTTTCTGTGTGTCTCTCGCTGCGTCATTTGGCCGCCTGGGTAGGGCGCCTGACATTATTGTTAGATACATAATAAATATGCACACATCCTTAAATAATCATAATTTTTATGACTTGCAGGCTTTTGACTTAAGATAATTAAGACCTTGGAACTAGTTCAAAGACCCAACGTTGTCGTTTCGACGCTCGTTTTCATTACAGGTGGGCATATTAATTGAATTACATATCTATATATAGCAAAGTACCAATTAATTGCAGCTGCGAGGGCTATTGGAAAAACATATTAACTGCTACACATGTGCTTAAAAGGAAAACGAAAAGAAACATTATTCAATTAGAGCGAATGCCAAATAATATATGACAAAGCAAACAAATCGTTTGATTTTCGATTTTGAATTTCAAGTGAAAAATATCGAAGAAGGAGCATTTTTTCCCGAATTCGATGAATCGGCTCTAAAGTTTTTTGCCAAACAATCGAACTGTACATTGGTAAAATCTTTCGACTTCCATAACTTCGGCAAATCTGACCCGATTTTCAAATGCAATGTCTTAAAACTCATGGTTTGGCTTCTAGAATAAAACTGCATTTGTAAAGTTTCATTAAAATGAAATTAGATTTTTGGTCATTTTGCATGTCAAAGTTTTATGCCAAAAAATCGTCTTGGGCATTGATAAAAACGTTCGACTTCCATAACTTCGGCAAAACTGACCCGATTTTCAAATGCAATGGCTTAAAACTCATGGTTTGGCGTCTAGAATAAAACTGTATTTACTAAATATCATTTAAATGAAATTCGATTTTTGGTCATTTTGCATGTTAAAGTTTTATGCCAAAAATCGACATCATCATTTGGCAAATCTTTCGACTTCCATAACTTCGGCAAATCTGACCCGATTTTCAAATGCAATGGCTTAAAACTCATGGTTTGGCTTTTAGAATAAAACTGCATTTACTGAATTTCATTTAAATGAAATTCGATTTTTGGTCATTTTGCATGTTAAAATTTTATGCCAAAAAATCGACATCATCATTTGGCAAATCTTTCGACTTCCATAACTTCGGCAAATCTGACCCGATTTTCAAAAGCAAACGCTTAAAACTCGTGGTTTGGCGTCTATAATAAAACTGCATTTACTAAATATCATTTAAACGAAATTAGATTTTTGGTCATTTTGCATGTTAAAATTTTATGCCAAAAAATCGACATCATCATTTGGCAAATCTTTCGACTTCCATAACTTCGGCAAATCTGACCCGATTTTCAAAAGCAAACGCTTAAAACTCATGGTTTGGCGTCTACAATAAAACTGCATTTACTAAATATCATTTAAATGAAATTCGATTCTTGGTCATTTTGCATGTTCAAGTTTTATGCCAAAAAATCGACATCATCATTTGGCAAATCCTTCGACTTCCATAACTTCGGCAAATCTGACCCGATTTTCAAAAGCAATGGCTTAAAACTCATGGTTTGGCGTCTACAATAAAACTGTATTTACTAAATATCATTTAAACGAAATTAGATTTTTGGTCATTTTGCATGTTTTATGCCAAAAAATCGACATCATCATTTGGCAAATCCTTCGACTTCCATAACTTCGGCAAATCTGACCCGATTTTCAAAAGCAAACGCTTAAAACTCATGGTTTGGCGTCTACAATAAAACTGCATTTACTAAATATCATTTAAACGAAATTAGATTTTGGTCATTTTGCATGTTCAAGTTTTATGCCAAAAAATCGACATCATCATTTGGCAAATCTTTCGACTTCCATAACTTCGGCAAATCTGACCCGATTTTCAAAAGCAAACGCTTAAAACTCATGGTTTGGCGTCAACAATAAAACTGCATTTACTAAATATCATTTAAATGAAATTCGATTCTTGGTCATTTTGCATGTTCAAGTTTTATGCCAAAAAATCGACATCATCATTTGGCAAATCCTTCGACTTCCATAACTTCGGCAAATCTGACCCGATTTTCAAAAGCAAACGCTTAAAACTCATGGTTTGGCGTCTACAATAAAACTGCATTTACTAAATTTCATATAGACGAAATTCGATTTTTGGTCATTTTGCATGTTAAAGTTTTATGCCAAAAAATCGACATCATCATTTGGCAAATCTTTCGACTTCCATAACTTCGGCAAATCTGACCCGATTTTCAAAAGCAATGTCTTAAAACTCATGGTTTGGCGTCTACAATAAAACTGCATTTACTAAATTTCATTTAGACGAAATTCGATTTTTGGTCATTTTGAATGTTAAAATTTTATGCCAAAAAATCGACATCATCATTTGGCAAATCTTTCGACTTCCATAACTTCGGCAAATCTGACCCGATTTTCAAAAGCAAACGCTTAAAACTCATGGTTTGGCGTCAACAATAAAACTGCATTTACTAAATATCATTTAAATGAAATTCGGTTTTTGGTCATTTTGCATGTTAAAGTTTTATGCAAAAAAATCGACATCATCATTTGGCAAATCTTTCGACTTCCATAACTTCGGCAAATCTGACCCGATTTTCAAAAGCAATGGCTTAAAACTCATGGTTTGGCGTCTGGAATAAAACTGCATTTACTAAATTTCATTTAGACGAAATTCGATTTTTGGTCATTTTGAATGTTAAAATTTTATGCCAAAAAATCGACATCATCATTTGGCAAATCTTTCGACTTCCATAACTTCGGCAAATCTGACCCGATTTTCAAAAGCAATGTCTTAAAACTCATGGTTTGGCGTCAACAATAAAACTGCATTTACTAAATATCATTTAAATGAAATTCGATTTTTGGTCATTTTGCATGTTAAAATTTTATGCCAAAAAATCGACATCATCATTTGGCAAATCTTTCGACTTCCATAACTTCGGCAAATCTGACCCGATTTTCAAAAGCAATGTCTTAAAACTCATGGTTTGGCGTCAACAATAAAACTGCATTTACTAAATATCATTTAAATGAAATTCGATTTTTGGTCATTTTGCATGTTAAAATTTTATGCCAAAAAAACGACATCATCATTTGGCAAATCTTTCGACTTCCATAACTTCGGCAAATCTGACCCGATTTTCAAAAGCAAACGCTTAAAACTCATGGTTTGGCGTCAACAATAAAACTGCATTTACTAAATATCATTTAAATGAAATTCGATTTTTGGTCATTTTGCATGTTAAAATTTTATGCCAAAAAATCGACATCATCATTTGGCAAATCTTTCGACTTCCATAACTTCGGCAAATCTGACCCGATTTTCAAAAGCAAACGCTTAAAACTCATGGTTTGGCGTCTGGAATAAAACTGCATTTACTAAATTTCATTTAAATGAAATTAGATTTTTGGTCATTTTGCATGTTAAAATTTTATGCCAAAAAATCGACATCATCATTTGGCAAATCTTTCGACTTCCATAACTTCGGCAAATCTGACCCGATTTTCAAAAGCAATGTCTTAAAACTCATGGTTTGGCGTCTACAATAAAACTGCATTTACTAAATTTCATTTAGACGAAATTCGATTTTTGGTCATTTTGCATGTTAAAGTTTTATGCCAAAAAATCGACATCATCATTTGGCAAATCTTTCGACTTCCATAACTTCGGCAAATCTGACCCGATTTTCAAAAGCAATGGCTTAAAACTCATGGTTTGGCGTCTGGAATAAAACTGCATTTACTAAATTTCATTTAGACGAAATTCGATTTTTGGTCATTTTGCATGTTAAAGTTTTATGCCAAAAAATCGACATCATCATTTGGCAAATCTTTCGACTTCCATAACTTCGGCAAATCTGACCCGATTTTCAAAAGAAATGGCTTAAAACTCATGGTTTGGCGTCCACATTAGAACTGCATTTACTAAATATCATTTAAATGAAATTAGATTTTTGGTCATTTTGCATGTTAAAGTTTTATGCCAAAAAATCGACATCATCATTTGGCAAATCTTTCGACTTCCATAACTTCGGCAAATCTGACCCGATTTTCAAAAGCAAACGCTTAAAACTCATGGTTTGGCGTCTATAATAAAACTGCATTTACTAAATATCATTTAAACGAAATTCGATTTTTGGTCATTTTGCATGTTAAAATTGTATGCCAAAAAATCGACATCATCATTTGGCAAATCTTTCGACTTCCATAACTTCGGCAAATCTGACCCGATTTTCAAAAGCAATGGCTTAAAACTCATGGTTTGGCGTCCACATTAGAACTGCATTTACTAAATATCATTTAAATGAAATTAGATTTTTGGTCATTTTGCATGTTAAAGTTTTATGCCAAAAAATCGACATCATCATTTGGCAAATCTTTCGACTTCCATAACTTCGGCAAATCTGACCCCATTTTCAAAAGCAATGGCTTAAAACTCATGGTTTGGCGTCTATAATAGAACTGCATTTACTAAATTTCATTTAGACGAAATTCGATTTTTGGTCATTTTGCATGTTAAAGTCTTATGCCAAAAAATCGACATCATCATTTGGCAAATCTTTCGACTTCCATAACTTCGGCAAATCTGACCCGATTTTCAAAAGCAATGGCTTAAAACTCATGGTTTGGCGTCTGGAATAAAACTGCATTTACTAAATTTCATTTAGACGAAATTCGATTTTTGGTCATTTTGAATGTTAAAATTTTATGCCAAAAAATCGACATCATCATTTGGCAAATCTTTCGACTTCCATAACTTCGGCAAATCTGACCCGATTTTCAAAAGCAATGGCTTAAAACTCATGGTTTGGCGTCTACAATAAAACTGCATTTACTAAATATCATTTAAATGAAATTCGATTTTTGGTCATTTTGCATGTTAAAGTTTTATGCCAAAAAATCGTCTTGGGCATTTGATAAAACGTTCGACTTCCATAACTTCGGCAAAACTGACCCGATTTTCAAATGCAATGGCTTAAAACTCATGGTTTGGCTTCTAGAATAAAACTGCATTTGTAAAGTTTCATTAAAATGAAATTAGATTTTTGGTCATTTTGCATGTTAAAGTTTTATGCCAAAAAATCGTCTGGGCATTGATAAAAACGTTTCGACTTCCATAACTTTGGCAAAACTGACCCGATTTTCAAATGCAATGGCTTAAAACTCATGGTTTGGCGTCTACAATAAAAATGCATTTACTAAATTTCATTTAGACGAAATTCGATTTTTGGTCATTTTGCATGTTAAAGTTTTATGCTAAAAAATCGACATCATCATTTGGCAAATCTTTCGACTTCCATAACTTCGGCAAATCTGACCCGATTTTCAAAAGCAATGTCTTAAAATTCATGGTTTGGCTTTTAGAATAAAACTGCATTTACTGAATTTCATTTAAATGAAATTCGATTTTTGGTCATTTTGCATGTTAAAGTTTTATGCCAAAAAATCGACATCATCATTTGGCAAATCTTTCGACTTCCATAACTTCGGCAAATCTGACCCGATTTTCAAAAGCAATGGCTTAAAACTCAAATTCGATTTTTGGTCATTTTGCATGTTAAAGTTTTATGCCAAAAAATCGACATCATCATTTGGCAAATCTTTCGACTTCCATAACTTCGGCAAATCTGACCCGATTTTCAAAAGCAAAGTCTAAAAATTCATGGTTTGGCTTTTAGAATAAAACTGCATTTACTGAATTTCATTTAAATGAAATTCGATTTTTGGTCATTTTGCATGTTAAAATTTTATGCCAAAAAATCGACATCATCATTTGGCAAATCTTTCGACTTCCATAACTTCGGCAAATCTGACCCGATTTTCAAAAGCAATGGCTTAAAACTCATGGTTTGGCGTCTGGAATAAAACTGCATTTACTAAATATCATTTAAATGAAATTCGATTTTTGGTCATTTTGCATGTTAAAGTTTTATGCCAAAAAATCGACATCATCATTTGGCAAATCTTTCGGCTTCCATAACTTCGGCAAATCTGACCCGATTTTCAAAAGCAAACGCTTAAAACTCATGGTTTGGCGTCTACAATAAAACTGCATTTACTAAATATCATTTAAATGAAATTCGATTCTTGGTCATTTTGCATGTTCAAGTTTTATGCCAAAAAATCGACATCATCATTTGGCAAATCCTTCGACTTCCATAACTTCGGCAAATCTGACCCGATTTTCAAAAGCAAACGCTTAAAACTCATGGTTTGGCGTCTACAATAAAACTGCATTTACTAAATTTCATTTAGACGATATTCGATTTTTGGTCATTTTGCATGTTAAAGTTTTATGCCAAAAAATCGACATCATCATTTGGCAAATCTTTCGACTTCCATAACTTCGGCAAATCTGACCCGATTTTCAAAAGCAAACGCTTAAAACTCATGGTTTGGCGTCTGAAATAAAACTGCATTTACTAAATTTCATTTAGACGATATTCGATTTTTGGTCATTTTGCATGTTAAAATTTTATGCCAAAAAATCGACATCATCATTTGGCAAATCTTTCGACTTCCATAACTTCGGCAAATCTGACCCGATTTTCAAAAGCAATGGCTTAAAACTCATGGTTTGGCGTCTGGAATAAAACTGCATTTACTAAATTTCATTTAGACGAAATTAGATTTTTGGTCATTTTGCATGTTAAAGTTTTATGCCAAAAAATCGACATCATCATTTGGCAAATCTTTCGACTTCCATAACTTCGGCAAATCTGACCCGATTTTCAAAAGCAAACGCTTAAAACTCATGGTTTGGCGTCTGAAATAAAACTGCATTTACTAAATTTCATTTAGACGAAATTCGATTTTTGGTCATTTTGAATGTTAAAATTTTATGCCAAAAAATCGACATCATCATTTGGCAAATCTTTCGACTTCCATAACTTCGGCAAATCTGACCCGATTTTCAAAAGCAATGTCTTAAAACTCATGGTTTGGCGTCTACAATAAAACTGCATTTACTAAATTTCATTTAGACGAAATTCGATTTTTGGTCATTTTGAATGTTAAAATTTTATGCCAAAAAATCGACATCATCATTTGGCAAATCTTTCGACTTCCATAACTTCGGCAAATCTGACCCGATTTTCAAAAGCAAACGCTTAAAACTCATGGTTTGGCGTCAACAATAAAACTGCATTTACTAAATATCATTTAAATGAAATTCGATTTTTGGTCATTTTGCATGTTAAAGTTTTATGCCAAAAAATCGACATCATCATTTGGCAAATCTTTCGACTTCCATAACTTCGGCAAATCTGACCCGATTTTCAAAAGCAATGGCTTAAAACTCATGGTTTGGCGTCCACATTAGAACTGCATTTACTAAATTTCATATAGACGAAATTAGATTTTTGGTCATTTTGCATGTTAAAGTTTTATGCAAAAAAATCGACATCATCA